>CM074439.1:22041559-22641559 GCA_037101425.1 Elopichthys bambusa
ATGTTTATGATTGCTAAACAGCAGTTTTAACAGAACATGAATAAAGTTTATGTACCTTCCCCAAAATGATCTCTTAAAGGGTTAGTTCACCTTAAAATGAAAATTCTGTCATTTATTACTCATCCTTGTGTTGTTCCAAACCCGTAAGACCTTCGTTCCTCTTCGGAACACAAATTAAGATATTTTTGATAAAATCCGAGAGCTTTCTGACCCTTACATATTACTGCAATGTTATTACCACTTTCAAGGCCCAAGAACGATTGTAAAGACATTGTTAAAATAGTCCATGTGAGTACAGTGGTTCAACCTTAATGTTATGAAGTGACGAGAATACTTTTTGTGTGCAAAAATACTTTATTCAACAATTTCTTCTCTTCATGAGGGGGTCAGAAAGCTCTCTGATTTCATCAATTTGTGTTAATTTGTGTTCCGAAGATAAATGAAGGTCTTACGGATTTGGAACACCATGAGGGTGAGTAATAAATGACAGAAGTTACATTTTTGGGTGAACTAACCCTTTAATGTTATTTCATCAGTGCATACTGAGAAGAAGTGAGGATTATGAAATAAAGTCACAGATTTATGTAATAAATTCAAATGGATTTGACACACAGGAAGCTCAAACAATTGTCTGTTCATCAGATGTCTTTGTCAGTGATTGCAGAAAGAAGTCAAGTCCAAACAAATTGAGGAATGAATCATTATGTTTGTCTTTTCTCACTCAGTAGTTTGTCTAAACATTGTAGAAGCACTGTAGTTTGTGTCTAAACTCCTGTGTATGTTTGAACTGTTTGGTGCTTGATTCTGGAATATATAGACAGTTTAACATGAACTGAATAAGCCAGGTGTGAATGTTGTCACTTTCTTTTAACAGGGTGGCCCTCTGAGGAACATAATAGCCCAGCAAAGTTCAGCATTAGACTTGAGAAGTAAGGGTTAGAGATAGCAGACAGTCTGTTATTCACAGACAGGCAGAAGATGCTGGACTGATATGGTTTTGGGTGAGTCTGGGACTCAGTGGTCATAGATTCTGTATGTGGGCCTTTGAGATGCTGCAGAGACTCTCTACCTTTTTTATTAAGAGCTGTTAAGCCCAACCTTGTCATGACAAATTTAGTTTTATTAACATTTTTTTTATTTTTTATGTTTGACAGACTTTATTATTAGTATTATTATTATTATTATTTTATTATTATTATTTTACATATTTTGTTGAGAAACATTTTTTTTGTTAAGCCGTATATAACGAAATTAGATGTAACTTTTTTTTTCATTTAGAAACGTTTTTAACGTTTTTAATTTTTTTTTTTTTTTGATAAATTCCATTATTTATTTTTATTTATGTATTTATTGCATTTTTGTTAAGAATTAATTTATTGATTAAGGGCTGCCAACCCTAAGCATTAAGATTTTTACCATTTTTATTAAGAAATGTTTTTAAGATTTTTGCTTTTAATTTTTTTATTAAAGGGTTAGTTCACCCAAAAATGAAAATTCTGTCATTAATTATGAATCAGTGGTTCGGAGTGCCAAAATCATGTGATTTTAGTAAACGAGGCTTTGTTACATCAAGTGTTTCGAAATTTCAGTAGTTCACGTGACTTTGGCAGTTTGATACACGCTCCGAACCACTGATTAAAAACAAAAGATTTGTAAAGCTTCGAAGCTTCATGAAGCAGTGTTTTGAAATTGCCCATCACTAGATATTGTTGAATAAAGTTGCTATTTTGTTTTGTTTTGGGGTATTTTGGCGCACAAAAAGTATTCGCTGTATAATATTAAGGTTGAACCACTGTAGTCACATGAACTGTTTTAAATATGTCTATAGTAGCTTTCTGGGCATTGAAAAAGGAAATTATCTTGCTGGCAATGCAGGCCTCACTGAGCAATTGGATTTTATCAAAAATATCTTAATTTGTGTTCTGAAGATGAACGAAGGTCTTATGGCTGTGGAATGACATGAGGGTGAGTAATTAATGACAGAATTTTCATTTCTGGGTGAACTAACCCTTCAAGCTGTTTATTTATTTATTTTATTTTTTACATTTTTTTTTATTTTAACAATTTAAATTTTTTAAGTTTTGTTAAGAAACATTTTTTTTTTAATGAATATTTGTGTTTTTTAATTAACAATTGTTCAGAAACATTTTTTAGTCCTCAAGCTATTAAGCCCAAACTTATTATGGCACCTTTTAATCTGTTTTATTAGATTCAGCTACAGCTTTTGTCTTTGAGAGCCTGAGACCCCTGCAACAGTCACGGCTGTGTATGATGGTCTGGGTGTGGGGAAGCTCAGCAGGTCTGGATTGATCACAACAGGTGTCCCTTCTGTTTATCCTGCATCTCTCTCTCTCTCTCTCTCTCTCTCTCCATCCACTCATGGTCTTTTTGAGATAATAGAGTTTCCAGAAATAGTCCCTCTCTCGGTCAGCTTGCATTCTCTCACCACTAAGACTTACATGCTCTGTTCTTTCGCACCTCTTGGGTTCGCACCTCTTGTAGCCACTTCTGAACGTGAGACTTCACAGACGACAGGTACGAGCTTCACATATCGATGCTATAAAGACTGTGTGGTGAATTTTAAGGTCATTACTAACATTTCCATTTTTGTAAAGTTTTTATTTGATCACTAAAGCCATTTCTGTGGATGTACTGGGGCTTGAGCAGACCCCACCCTGTAACTACACCACCGTTTGTGGTTTGTGGTCGGAAAAATTTTAAAAGATGTTTTTAAATGAAGTCTTATGCTAACCAAGGCTGCATTCATGAGATTAAAAACACAGTAAAAAACAATAATATTGTGCTATTACAAAGCAATATTACAATTTAAAATAACTGTTTTCTGTTTGAACATATATATATACAAAAAAAAAAATTCCTGTGATGGCAAAGCTGAATTTTTTTTCAGCAGCCATTACTCCCGTCTTAAGTGTCACATGATCCTTCAGAAATCATTCTAATTTGAAGATTTGTTGCTTAAGAAACATTTCCTCTTATTGTTAGTTGAAAACAGCTGCTTAACATTCAGTGGAAACTGGGTATATGCGTTTACTTTCACTTCTGTTTTCCAATCAAAATCAATTTAATGTATACTTATTAACTTACTAATGTATGCTGAATAAAATTATTAATATCTTTAACAGATAAAATCATTTAGTACATGTGTGCACTAAGTCAGTGTTTTTTAATGTCTTTGGATTAGTGTCTCTTTTTATTCACATAGCAGTCTAGAATGAGAAATGTTGAAGAATTATATTAACACAATGAAATGCCTGTCATTCTCTTATTCAGGCTTTTTGACTTTACTTTCAGCTTCTCATGTCGTATTTGATTGTGAAATAGCCTTTGAGGTATGATATGACTGTCTGTGTTGCTTTATTTTCCCTGGTAGTCGACTGATTGTGGGTTGGTATCTTACACTGACTCGTCTGATGATAGATTGACTCCACCTCTCAATCAATTGCATAAAGTTGGAATGGAAATGTCTTACTCTTGAAGTCATTCTCATTTATAGGAATAAAAGCAAAGTTTGAGGGGAAATTATCTTACATTCACATTTGTACTAAAGAGCTCTATTTCCTGCTCTACAAGAGTGGTCGCAAACTCGAAGATCCATAAAGACTTGGTTTTAGAAGAAGGATGTTGTTGAATAATGTTTTCCACTGGTATTTGTGCAGTACAATCCTTGCAGAGGAGAAGGCTCAGCAGGAGGAGCGCAGCCGTATGGAGATGAGGAGACAAGTTCCCGTATCCTGGGACTCGGGAGGCTCGGACGAGGCGCCACCCAAAGTAAGTAACTGCGCTGAGCTATTTCTTATGTTAAACAAGCTGACTACCAATGTCCTAATCAATGTGTGGAACTGACTAAGAATGCAAAAAGAACATTTAAAAAAAAAAAAAAATTCATTGGATTGTTCATGTGTTTTTTACGTTTTTACATTTATGGCAGCCTGAGTTCATCTGAAACAGCAGATTTATTACCAAGGTCAACAGCGTGTCACCATTTGTCACCCTAGCACATGGTGGCTTGTTAGGAGTAGTAGTATTCATGCGTGTTTGTTTTAACGTTAAGCAGGTGGTTGTTGTCCTATTAGAATGAAAGAAAGAACTAGAGCAAATTTTTCCCCTGAAAATGTTGACTGTTGTGCTTACAATATTGTAAAATAAAAATGTTAAACCAGAGTGTTTATGTATTATTAAAACATTTCTATAGGACAAGATGCATTTTTTTTTTTCTGATTTTCAAAGAAAAAGACTATAAATATATTTCCTGCAGTGATTGATTTATTAATTATTGTGTGTGTTTATAGTTAGCCAGCAATTTTCAGACATTCCCTTTGTCGCTAATGCCAGCTCCCCAATGCCAGGTCACGTCTTCTGTCATGTAACATCACTGTGTCTTGGATACAACACCATTCTAGTTTCTCATTTGTTATGGTTATATACAGTGGGGTCTGAACATCTGAGACCAGCAGTGGAAATGCTTCTATTTTGTATTTGTCTAATTTAATACAAATTATATTATTAGCATCGCAATCTGGTTTGTTTTCTCATTTAATCAGTGTCCTAGAAATAAATCTTTAAGTATTTATATGTAAATATTTCCTGATATTTGTATTTCAATATTTTAACTAGATTTTGAATCACATATATTCAATGTGGTCTCAGGCTTTTGGACCCCACTGTGTAGTACATGTGCTTACCATATGCAAAAATGCTTCTTCCCATGTGGTTCTTCAATACTCTCTTCATCTGTCTAATATGACGATAAATATGTGTCATGATCTTTCCTTATGTCTGTTAGTCTGTCAGTATTTAGTCTTCATTTATCACCTTGAGAATACAAAGAAGTCAGTCACCCATTGGTTGATCAAATAAATTCATTCAGTCAAATGAAGCCTTTTTAGGATTAAAATCAACAGATCCATGAAATCCAGACTGTAATTTTTATGGATTTCAGTCCTTGTTTGCCAGCTTTTAGGTCTGTATATGCTAGTATGCTCCTCAAAATTAACCATCTTTCTTTTCTGGAAAAACAGATCAAACATTGATCTTATATTTCCCTTCCCAGCTTCTTGTTTTAGTTGGAAATACTCTACTTTGATTCATTAAAATTGATTAAAAGCAGTAAATACATTATAATGTTTCACATTATTTTAATTTAAAATAAATGCTGTTCTTTTAAACTTTCTATTCATCATTAAATCCTGAATGTATTGTGGTTTCCACAAAAATAATAAGCAGCACAACTGTTTTAACATTGATAATAATAAGAAATGTTTTTTGAGCACCAAATGAGCATATTAGAATGATTTTATGAAGGATCATGTGACACTGAAGACTGGAATTATGGCTACTGAAAATTAAGCTACATTTTATAATGTATTAAAATAGACAACAATTAATTTAAATTGTAATATTTCACAATATTACTGTTTTTACTGTATTTTTGATCAAATAAATTCAGCCTTGGTGAGAAATATTCAAAAATATTAAAAAATCTTTTGAACGGTAGTGCGTGTCAGTACGATTGAAGTTTTTATTCTTATGATTGATATTGTTAGTCTGTCTGCTTTTTGACAAGGTTTTAAATCCTTCCCTGTCCTGTGCTGCTCACATTATGGTGATTGATGGCCTGGGCTGATCTCTCCATTCGCTCTGTGTGTGGCTTAAAGCACTTCGTACTCTTACTTTCAAACACCCTCGCTCCCTGTCAGACCTGTCAATCATCCTGTCCAGGTGCTGACGTCTGTTTTTGTGTTGACTGGTCACACCTGCCGCTGTGCTAATGACCAGAATGAATCTGCTTTCATCCATATCATGTCTCACTAAATTTCTGCTTTTGTCATCCTTTGTTTGTGCCCTGTTTCCTTGTATTGGTTAGCTCATATTTCATTGTGTATGTGTGTATGTGTAGCCCTCCCGCAGACGCCCCCTCCAGCACAGCTTCAGTATGGACTGTCTGTCTGCGTCTGCATCTGCTGCTTCTCACCCTCCACAGCAACCCTTCGGTTCCCAGATCGCCCTTTGCTTCCGCCAGCCTGAGTCGTCTGCCTCTCCTTTGGGGCCATGTGACAAACCCATCATTAACCGATCACCACACATGCAGCAAATGCTACAGCAAAACACTCACACTCAGTGCCATGCTAATACACAACAGCTTAGCGTACATCCCCAGCTCTTCCCTCAAACTCAGACCTCGCTTCTGCTTCAGCCGTTACCGCTGCACTGCTCCCTGCTGTTCCCCCAGGGGCCCAGGAGGAGACCCTCTGTCCCCCCCACTCAGCCTGCTTTCCACGACCCCTACTATCCCTCCATGCAACAGCTGAGCCTGACCCACGTGCCCTACAGATTCTCACAGGCAGGTGTGCTAGGACTGTTAGCAAGGAGTTTTACTGTAGCTTTTTCATTAGCACAGGTGCTTTTATAGGTGCATGGCATTTTAGCTGCAGATTAGATGTTATAGTGGTAAAAAGCAGTAAAGGATTTAGTGCATTGGAGTCAGCAATGTTGACTGCAATATATAATCATTCTATAATCAAGCTACATTGGGTTTTTTGCGTAGTCGAGCAGAAGTATTTATTTGACGACAATGTGTAATAGAGTGCAACAGTGCCTGCCCGCTTTTTTACCGTCCTTGGTTCCGGAAGTAATTTACCTTTCATTTTTTCCCATAGGGATTTAAAAAAGTTGTTGTTAAAGAGTTATAAGCTATGAACCAAACCAATCAGCTATGAGGTTAATCACAACATATTGTAAAATATGCATATAAACAGATATTTAAGTAGTTACATACTCTACATCATTGCTGTGCTTCATGGGAGTGGACTGTGCTAAAAAAATCTTTTGGCACAATTTTCTTTAGTAGTTTTTCACCAGGAATTCCATTGTTAAACACAATTATTTAAAAAATAAGTTGAAATAATGTGGGCTAATGGTCTTAACAAATACATATTGCATTGATTAGCAACCTCGTAGCTCACAGTATGTCTGTCTTTAAAGGTTGATAGGTTATTGTTAAAAGGTTATTGTTTTTTTTGTTTTTTACTTCCGGAACCTGACTGTTGCACTCTATTGGATATATGAAGGAATAAATGCACATTGCGCATCACCTTTGTCTTTTGGAGGAAGTTCACGAAGCAGATTCTGGTTAATGTGTATACAGTACATGTTAGACAAAGCAGAGTTACAATCACATTATTTACTGTAGGTCAGTTTGTTGAACTTTGCAAAAACTGAACTAGTGACATTTTAGTTGGACTAAAGCATTTATATGACATTTTAAAATGATAAATTATTACTTTAGCCTGACTGAAATCGAACTTTTAAAGTGCACATACAGCATTTAGTAACTCGACTGCTCTTTACTGTGACTCTTAGTGACTGTTGTGCTTTTTAGGCTTCAGTATAGTTGTTGTTATTATAGAACCACTATTTTATCAAAGATGTTTTAGACTAAAATCAAGTAGAAAAAAATGCTAGCTTCAGATAATCTTCCAGATAAAACTGTGTGGAAAGCTGCATGTTGCCTCTTCGATGCATGTAAACTAAGCTGTGTGCCAGACCTAATGTTTAACATGCAGTACTGTGCAAAAATCTTAGGCACGTCAGTATTTTCACCAAAAAAAAGGGGGTTTAAGCCAGTTATTTATCTTTTGCTTCAGTGTGTCAGTAGGAAGTACATTTCAACCATTCCTTTTACCATTAATTGTAATAATCCAGTGAGATTTTTGTATGCACAAGAAATCTGACGACAGCCGGTATGCTCAATCTTGGATTACATGAAGAAACAGAAAAAACAGACAGACTAAATCCAGAAGAACTGCGGCAACGTCTCCGAAATGCTTGAAAAAGCGTGCATAAGACTTTTGCACAGTACTGTATATTAAAATTAGGGATTAACCTGCCATAGATGTGTGTGTGGTTGTGTGAATCTCAAATGTTATATTTGGCTTTATTTTCAGAAATGCAGACAAAACGGTTGTAATAAGGCTCTCAACCCCAATCCGCATCCCCAAAACATTCTTAACAAAAGAAAGTTGGTTCTTAAAGCAGATTGATGATAAACCTCTTTTTTGTTTTGCTTTGTTTTAAAGAAAATAAATCCCATCTCTCTCGTGCCAGTTTTCACGTGGGTTTTTTCACCATTTTTAACCCTTTTTTGCCCATTTAGTGTGTGTTACTATGTAGTCACCCCTTTTTCTCCTTGTGTTTCCTCCTTTGCTCATCTGGAGCTGTGGTCAGTCGACTATGAACGGGTTTATAAGGTAGATCAGTCCGTCTATCGTTTTCCCACCCGCAGCTGAACTCAGAGTATCCCAGCCAATCAGATGAGGACTGCCTCCTGTCAAACAGCATTCATTCTTCAATCCCTTCCTTCTAATATATTATACCCCCCGGTCCTTCTTCCATGTATTATATAACTACAATAACGTAACACATGCATTGTGTTAGCGTTTAACTAACTGCTTGCATTTTATGTTTTGACTGTTTTTGTTTTTTCCCTTCAACAGCCTGAAATCTTCATCCACACAAAATGCACAAGATTTTTGTGTGCGTCTAGTGGACTGATTTTAACAGCATCTCCTAACCTTAACCTGACTGGTCAAGATGTGATAGTATATTGACATAGTTGTGTGTGTGATTACAGCCTAGTCGACCTGGTTATCCAAGTCCCCGTTCCAGTGAAGGATTCTACCCTAGTCCTCAGCACATTGGCCAGCACAATCATTACCAGGTACAGAACTTGTATTAGTCTAATACCAAGGGGATTTGGGTTGGTTCTGACTATTAAATTGTGGAGGATGCACCAGACAACTAGTTGAATTGCAGAATTAACCCCTGAATGTTTATGAAGAAAAAAAGTTTGCTTTAAATGTGCATTTGGCATGATGTTGTAGATGGCAGGGCACTCTGGCCTACACGGCTTGCTTCCTGTGCCTGGCGGGATGTACCCTCCCCAGGCCGCAGGGACTGGACTTGATCACCACGACAGCTGGAACCATCGCAGAACTACTCAGGATCACATGTGGAACCCCAGCATGGAGGTTAGAAGAGAACGAGAGACAACTGCATGTTTTCTGTCTACTAAAATCTAAGCTCTGTTTCAAAACAAAATGAGCTGCCAGCATAAACACCATTTTAGGCATCATTGAGATGCTTCCAATGTGAAGACAGTTTTAAACATTAAAGGGGGGGTGTAATGCCATTTCATGCATTATGACTTATTTACACTGTTAAGAGTTGCTCATGTTAAACATGGCCAAAATTTCAAAACACGAGTTGGACGTATGATGGAGTATTTCTGTGCCAAATCCACTACTTCTAACTTTAGTTAGTGTGTAATGTTGCTGTTTGAGCATAAACAACATCTGCAAAGTTACAACGCTCAAAGTTCAATGCAAAGGAAGATATTTTCTTTTAAAGAATTCGCTGTTTAAGGACTACAACAAACGACTGGTAGGGACTACAACAAGCTTCTTCCTGGGTTAGTGACATCACTAACCCTAAAATTGCCCCTGAGAACACGCAACAAAGGGGGTGAGGCCATGTTGGGATGCTTTAGAGAAGAGGAAGAGTTGTTGTAGTACAGTGCTGTTGCCTTGCTCACATTTTACGCTGGACTTCTTCACAAACGAGGGTATTTCAGCACTGGATTTGCACAAAAGTTTAACATGACGGCACATACTAGTCGACGAGTTGAATCAACTCCACAGTAACTACATAAATTTATCCACTAACCATTCAGAAATGTCCAGATATATTCTAAAAGTTGTAACTTCTTCCTGAGTCTCTCCATCAGTGTCCGCTTCTGTTTTGAACAATGTAAGGCTGAACACTGTTACTGACAATCATCATTTTGGCTGCGTGAGATTCTCCAGCTTTGTTGTTGTTGAGCAACCGAAGCACAAGCTGTTAAAGCTCCGCCCTCTTCTGGAAAGCGGGCCGGGAGCAGAAGCTCCTTTGCATTTAAAGGGACACACACACTGTGTTTTTGCTCACACCCATTTAAGGGCAAATTTGACATCTTGTAAAAGGGGCATTAAAGGTCCCCTTTAACAAAAGGTACTGTAGCTAAACAGCTACAGTAACAATACTGCAGTGCCAGTTTGATTTTGGCTGTCATATATTTATAATTTGTATAATCTTCATTAGCATTTGTTCATGAATTGTGTGTGTTTCAGGATGGTGTGGCTCTGCGTGGTGGTCTTTCTCAGCTGATGGAGGAGCAGTTATTACTGCAGCAGCAGCAGATGGAGGATGATCAGCGCTGGTTGGAACAGGAGGAGAGACTACTGGTATTGATCCCGCTCACCTTCATCTCCTCCATCTCTTCCTTACATTTATCTGCTCATCTTCATTCCTTAACCCTCTTATTCCCTTTTTCCTCTCCACTCTCCCTCTGCTTAGCTGTATTACATAGTCATTAGTTTTTACTTCTTCCTAAAAACATTTGAGTCATGAATCATCATGATATTTATTTATAGCTGCAGCAATGGTATGATATTCCAAACAGTAATTTTCATGTTTGTTTGAGAATAAGTGTTTCCACCAATTGTGGTTTCCTGCTCTATTTATTTGTAAACGGTTGTGAGTGATCCTCACAATTTCACAACCTCAGCTCTGCAATACGTTTTTTTTTTTTTTTAATTCTTTCAAATAATTTGCATTCTTGAAGAGTTACAGAACGAATATGAATAAGGAATGAATTAGAAGGTACTGCACCCTGGGAGTGTTATTGTTGCAGTAATATGTGTGTATGTGCATGTTTTTTTCCGTATAAGTTTGTTTGAGAACATTTGTGTGCGTTTGTGGTGTGCCAAGTTTTGGCTTCCAGTCTCCGTCATTTGTATCTTCACTGTGTCATTATGTTCAGTCTGTCTCACAGAAAAAACTCTTGTAGTTTCCTGTACCAACTAAAAAGGGCATTCAGAGCTCCACCACAGCAAACAACATTCATTCTTCTGCTCAAACTATTACTTTTCCTCACAAACAACTTCTGTTGAAATGAAATGTCAGCTTTTTAAAGGAATAGTTCAGTGAAAAATGATTTGCTCATCCTCATGTTTTTCTAAACACGTAAACTGTTTTGTCAGTGGAACACAAAAGGAGATATTTTGAAGAATCATGCTGCTCTTTTCCATACAGTGATTCTTTATAGTGTTGCAAGCTACAAAAATGACAACAAATATCATACAAGTAGATTAGTTCACTTTTTCAATTGTCTAAAATTTCATATTTATCTCCAATAATCTTCCACTCCGGTGACTGAATCGCTAGCTTTGTTTTTTTGTTTCCTGTTTTTAAAATGCCAAATTTCGGGGAAAAAATTCCTTAATTTGCAAAAAAAGTTTTTACACTCGATTAAGGTGGTTTTCAAAGAGATGTGAATAATGGGAAATAAAAACGAATTTGCAGAGTAAATTCTAAAGTAGCGAACATTAAACCCATTTGACTAATCGGCTGTTTCCGCTGATGGTGTTTTATTTAGTGTTGGTTACTAGGTTACCAATGCCACCGTCATCCGCTCGAACAACTTGATGGAAACGCACCTAATTCGCATTTGTTTGTTTTTGCTAACTTTGAAAAGATTCGCTTCACATTTGGATGGAAACCCAGCTATTGAGTCAGTAAGTTTGAGCTCAAGAACTGAATCATTCCAACAAAACACTCTGAATGAATCAGTCTATTGAAAAGAACTGGCTCAAAAGAGTGATTTGTTCATGAATCGGACTGATTAATGTATGGACACCTTTTATGATGCTGTTTATTTATTTATTTGGAGGTTGGCAGCCATTGTATGTAAAATAACTGCTTAAATTAGTTTTTTCTGTTTCAACATTAGCAAATAATGACAATTTTGAGATGATCTATTTCTTCAAAACCATTATAAGCATTTTTGTTATTTTAAAATCCAAGAAGGTACTACTTCAGGAAACTTCAGGGTAGAACATTTCAATAAACATGTCATTTTTTTATTAAAAAGTTACACTCTTACAGGTTTTGACTACAGCCAATGTGCGATCTTTGTTCAAAAAGCTTAGGATGGTTAAAAAGTATTTGCATGCCTATTAAAGCTTTTTTTGATGCTGCGAGTGGATGAATGTGTTTTTGATCCCGGCCGTTTGATACAGGTGCAGTTTTCAGGAATTCCTCAGTAATGAAGGGTTTGGTTGGCACTGAGGCGTGAGACGGGTAAACTCAACCTGACCTGCATCTGCTGAAAGTTAAATTACTGATCACAGGAAGTTTTCATCTCTTCGCAGATGTTATACACAAATGTGCATTAAGGAATAATGGGAGGGGAAGAGAGGGAAAGAGAGAAAACACTGAGCTAGGGAATGAGAGAGAGGAGGAGGAGGAGGAGTAGAGCAGAAAGGGCTTGGCTTCGTTGAGTTGAGGCTCGTCGACTGTGAGTGAGTCAGTGTGTGCGTTTGATATGTCTCACATTCAGGAGACGAGTCACTCCACACACACACTCTGACTTATCCCACATTCACACACACACATTTGCTTAATGGAGATCCATTCCGTGCTCTGCTCCATGCTTAAGAAGCGCCAGGGAGAAACGCTCACAGGAACAAACAGAAGGATGCAGGTCTTTAAATCCTGCTTCGGAAAACTGGTACAGTAAACTTGGAAAAATGGGAAGGGGAGGGTGCTGTTTCAGTATAGCTTGATGTGTGCAGATTTTATACTGTTTTTACTTCATCTTTGAGGGATTTTGAGCTGTCATGGATGGTTCTGTTATCAAAGTGCTTGTTTGCTGTAAATGAGTCTGATTGGTTTATATTCAGTTGATTTATGGATGCATTATCGTTGTCATTTTAAGGATTAGGAACAGACATACGTTTTGTGAGCAATAAATATGTGATTTATACTCAGTGATTGAACACGTGAGACAGTGTCTTGTTTTGTCAATCACTTTTTCCCATTTTTGCAGCATCACGTTTTGCCCACAATGAAATCTCTTTGACCACACTTATAACAGTATTTTAAACATCAAATGTTTTTTGATTGGCTGTTGCTGTGCCGTGCAGCATTGTCATTTTCATTGTGGAAATGCAAATTACTTCTCGCTGCAATCTTGTCGTGTCGCTCCAGGTCAGGACGTGGTGTGAAGTAGCACAATACATGTGACAAACATGAATTTGTCGAATGAGGTGTCAGGTTTGACCTCTCTCTCTCTCTCTCTCTCTCTCTCTCTGTGTGTGTGTGGGGCAGAAGCCTGATGGGAGAAGTTCCAGAGGCAGCATTGACCGTGATGATGGAAGCCTTCAGGGACCAGTGAGTTTCTTCATTTTCTTCTTTTTTGTTGAAATACTCTACCGTTTGAGGTCAGTAAGATGTTGTTGTTTTTTTTTAAGAAATTAATACTTTTATTCAGCAAGGATGTATTAAATTCAGCAAGAATGCATTGATGGTTTTCTTTTGAATTTATTAATTCATCAAATCAGAATATTAGAATGATTTCTGAAGAATCATGGGATACTGAAGACTAGAGTAATGAAAATTCAGCATATCCATCACAGGAATAAATTACATTTTAAATTGTATTAAAATAGAAAACAATTAATATTCTGATACTTTTTAACTGTAATAATATTTCACAATATAACAGTTTTGCTGTATTTTAATCAAATAAAATGCAGCCTTTGTGAGCACAAGAGACTTATTTAAAAAAAAAAAAAAAAAAAAAATCTGACCCCAAACTTTTGAATGGTAGTTTAAATATTTAAAAACATAATGACATACAATGTTATGCAAGTTCATTTAAGGTTAAAGGGATAGTTCACAAAAAAATTAATTCTGTAATTAAACCTATTATTAATTTATAATGTAATTATATGTACTTTTTCCATGCAACAGCAGTTCATAGTAGTCATGTCTCTCAATCAAAAGTTATTGTGAGAGTTAATCATTTGATCAGGTCATGTTAAATATAGTGGCGTTTCCACTCATGGACATCTGCAGTAAATTATTTTGTATATGGGCGTCAGCTCGCACTCGCTGTGGGGGAATTCTGTACATGCACAGGAATTTTGCTTAAATTGTTTTCAGTTTCAAGATTATGTAACTCAATGATATACAACTGTGGGCAGTCTTGAGTACTTACAAACTGTAGTCCGTTACTGATTCCCAATTACATGACACAAAAATTGTAGTTGGTAACCTAATCCATTACATTACACATTTTAGGTAATATGATCTGACTACATTTTGATTACTTTTAGATTACTTTTGACCTACCGTAACTCGTTGATCACGCTGAATTGGAAAGAGTAGTATTGTACCATATTGGTATATGGTACATATAAATACAAAGAGAAATAAAATATATTCCATTCTTTATATATATTTTTTTCCTTTTCATTTTTAGTCTCCACTGATCTCAGTATATCATCTCTTTAGTTCATATGCATTAAGTTTGCCATAGTTTGTTTTTATAAGCTTTAAGGGTCTGAAATGTCTATCATAGCTGAATATCTATCACAAAAAAAAAAAAAAAAAAAATATCAGTGAGATAAATGGGAGACTAAGGACAAGGGCCCTTTTGGGAGGAAACAACCAGAAGTGGACACTCAAGAAACCCAATCTGCTCTACCCTCCCACTTCTGATGTTAATACAGAACTACCACAGATGTTTACTAGTTTTTGAGTGTGTTTAATGCGTGTCATGATCTGAATCTAGAAGAGCAGAACTCCACAGCTGCTCTAGAGCTTGTTTGTCTGCTGCAGTGATTTTGAATGTCTATCCCGTCCCATTGGGCTGTCCTCTTTGATTCTCTGTGGTCTTGGCAGATGTGTGTGCGTGTGTGTGTGTGGCATGCCAGGCATCCAGGCTGCTCCCCACCCAGACCACAACAACACACATGGCACAGTCTGTCTTGGCTCCTGCATATTTTTAACTGTTGTAACTGTGTTTTTTGTTTGCAGACTGGAAACCAGCACATCTATCAACCTATAGGGAAAGCCGGTGAGTTATATGTCAGTTCTGTGTCATGTAATATGTCATTTTAAGTTACACTATCGTTCAACACTAAGTTTGAAGTCAGTAAGATTTTTTTTTTTTTTTTTTTTTACGTTTTGAAAAGTCTCTTATGCTCACCAAGGCTGCATGTATTTGATCTAAAATACAGTAAAAATAGTAATATTGTGAAATATTATTATATTACAATTTAAAGTTACTTGTTACTTGCTAGATTTTTATTTTAATATATTATAATTTATTCCTGCAATGGCAAAGCTGATTTTTTTTTTTATTTATTTATTTTTTTTACAAGACTTCAGTGTCACATGATCCTTCCTTTAGAATTCATTTGGTGCTCAAGAAACTTTTCTTCTTATCAATGCTGAAAATATATATATATATATATATTTTTATATATATTTTTTCAGGTTTGTTTCTTGAATAGAATGTTCAGAATAACAGCATTTGTTTGACATAGAAATCTATAACATTATAAATGTCTTTACTGTCATTTTTTTTTAATAAAAAATCTGAATAAAAATATTAATTTCTTTCAAAAAGAAAGGAATTTTTATGAACTGTAATGTGAATACAGACATAAGTGTTTCTAAGTGCAGATGGTTTATGAATGGCAATGGATTTGTATAAAAATGTAAATCTGGTCCACTTGAAATTGGCTTTCAGCTGATGTTGCTGCTTTGCAATGCCGCACTTGAGTTCAGATTGGGTTCCAGACTGACTGTTTCTTGTCGTCCTCAGAGCACGCAGCTCCTCCTAAAAAGCCTCCGCGGCCAGGAGCTCCCAGCCACCCAGCAGGAGTCTCCGGCCTCAACCCTACAGAGAGCTACAATGAAGGCGTGAAGGTACCAGAACTACCACATGGCAAATTCCGATGAGAAACTCATGAGCATTGTGCATGTGTAACTTTACAGTAATCACTGCTTGCTGTTTTCAAACCACAAAGTATGAGATTCCTCAAAACACACTGGGAGGCTGGTAAGATTAGCATCTGTACTTACGGGTCGCCTTCAGGAGCAGCTAGCATGCCAACAGATGCCGTTTGCCAAGCCTCATTAAAATCATCCTCATTCCTGAAAACCCCTTTCACATACACACGCACACAATTGCTCTGCGGGGTCTCTCATAAAAAGATCCCTGCACACCAAGAACCCTAGAGTTTTCATTCCATAGCGTTTTCCTGATGCTGTGGGTCAGCGTGCAGGGGGTCTCGCTAGCAACAGCAGAAATGCAATGCAAAATGGAAAATATAATTAGAAACAATGCACACATAATCTGCTTCGCTGTTTTATAGTTTTTAGGAGCTTTACCTGTGGGTGTGTTTGGTCAGTAAAAAAGAAAATATTTAGCATCTGTATATAAACCGTAATAACATTCAAACCATCCTGGTTTTCTTTCTAGATTTTTTTTTTTTTTTTTTTTTTTTTTTTAATTTTGTGTTGTATTTTCAGTTTAAACAGCAAGATTGGGTGGGGAATATTTAAATGCTCATCCTGTATTCTTTTTAACCCTCTGGTGCTTTTTGGTCGAAACATTTTACGTTTTGTTTTTTTAAGAATTTTTTTACTTCATCAGAATGGTATGAAACTTGGTAAAGGTTTTGGCTCTTGCTATGTGAACACAGAAAAAAAATAATGGACATAATTCGAAAAGGTTAAATGGTCCTGAAAAAAAATAAAACCAAAAATAACCGCATTGGAAATTAACGGGAGATTAATTTCATCTAGTGAAAACTTTTGGTACTACGGCCAAACAAAATTTTACTGAAAGCTCATTTTTTGAGATATCAAGCTCAAATTTGGAACACAACTTGTTTAGATTTATGGCTTTGATTTTTTTTTTTTTTTGCAGTTTTAGAGTAAAATGTGTTTTTGAAAATATATATTTCATATAAAAATTGAAAATAGTATTTTTGTGCATTTTTCATAACAAAAATTCTCTAACATTTTTTTTTTTAAGTTAACTTTTCAAAAATAAGTGTACTCTAAAGCATTCAAAATTTATGACAGTTTAAGTTGGAAATTTCATTTTCAGGTCTCTTCACTCAAAAAGTAAATAAATGGATTTTATAGTACATTCATTTCATTCCAAAAAAAAAAAAAAAAGGTAATTTGAAACACGCAAAGAGCTCATAGGCTTTAGTTGTGTCACAATCATGATGTAGCCTTCTTCTTTTCGCTATTCAGAGGCATTGCTAAGAGGAACATTCTCATTAAAGAAACCATTTGATTGGACAAAAATTTGAAGTAGAAAATTATTTGTCAGTATTTTTAACCAGAAAACTGAATTTTAAATGTCTGTATTTGCTAAAAATGTAGACACAAAACTGTAATTTTGATTTTTTCTGGTCTTTAAATGTAAATTTAGTTATATAACTTCACAGCACTAAACTCTCTTAACATTTTCATGAAGTTGGATTAAAAAAATATTGACTTGCACACGGAATGATGCCGTAACTCCAAGCTATTTTCTCTTTCTTTTGTTGCAGCATGTATAATGTAAAGTTATATATTAATCTCTTTCTTTTTTTTCCTCTCTCTCTCTGCACACTCTTCTCTTGCTCTGTGCCTCTGCCCTTCTTCTGTTGCACTGTTTTTGCACTGGTAGCCCTGGAGGGTAAGACCACCTGTAAACTCGGTGTTATGTTTCTGTTTGTGTTTATGCCCCCTTTAACCAGTTGCTATGTCATTACTCAACCATATCATTTCGAATCATAACTCAATTATCCACTAAACTGAATTAGATTGGCTGTGTAGATCACTATGCATGTCCTTTGTTTTTTTAAATAAGCTGTGATTTTAATAATGTGCTTGAAATGCAATCTAGTGGAGGCTTTTGATCATTCTGTTGGGATGGGTGCAGTACAGTTTATTGAGACCACTTGGTGGTTTTAAATCTAAATTAAAATATTTCTTTCTTTTTTATATATATATTTAAGTTAATTTTTTTTTTTGTTCATTCTTTTTGTCATCATATATTTTGTATTAAAATTAAGGGTGTGCAGATGGATATCCAATCAGCTCGATATTGTAGGTGGTGATTGGTCTCCAGTAGTTGCTTATGCTGCCATCTAGTGTCAACCATGAAATTTGTACCATAACACATTTCATTATCACATATGTCTTGTAACATAGATTCAATAACACAACCTTCATCCAAAATCCTTTATGTACATGGCAACATTATATGTTCATACTTGTAATGAAATAATCTTCATTAATGCATCATTTTAAAACTTGTTACTTTGTATTTGTTGTTAGATTCAGCCTCAGGAGATCAACCCACCCCCAACAGCTAACTTAGATCGGTCCAACGATAAGGTCTATGAAAATGTGACCGGGTTGGTGAAGGCCGTGATTGAGATGTCCAGTAAAATCCAGCCAGCTCCCCCTGAAGAATATGTGCCCATGGTGAAGGTATGACACAAACTAAGAAATATACTAGATATGTATACTTTAGGGTTACTGAATATGTCCTTTGTTGTCCAGAGAGATTGTCCTAAAGGGATAATCATCTTTTGTTGTCATTTACTCACCCTCAGGTCATTTTGAACCCGTATTTCACTAGAACAAAAAACAAAACACAGTGACAACAGGCATCTATGGTGCAGTCAAGTGTCTCGCAACCAGTGTTGTTGTTCTTAACTAAAACTAGAACTAGTTGTTTTCGGTCATTTGAAATAAAGCTGAAACAAAATAAAAATATTAGATAAAACACTTGATTAAAAAAATGCCCCTATTATGCTTTTTCAAAAATGACCTTTCATGTAGCATATTATATATTTGTTTGTGAGATCTAAATGCATGACAAACGGAGTTATTGTCTCCTAAAAGGAAGAACCGATTCTGAACTGCCTGAAATGAGTCATCAGTAATTCCAGCCTTATTTCTAGCAAGAACCTACGTAGGTTTGTAACAAATTTGAATAATGCTTTCCTATGGTTTTCGTTGGCTGGCCATGAACAACAACTTTGACCCGCTCTTGAACACAGTAGTTGTAGCTGAGGCCTGGAAGAGTGTGGTTCATGTTGTCGACATGTCGAGAAGATGCTGTTTTCTTAGCTGTGAAAGCAGATCCACTTTGCATGCACTTTCAAAAGGATGAGGACTCACGCTCAAATTGACGCGGTAAAACCGACGCCATCATTACTGTGTATACAAGTGCTGTGAGGAAGCCTCCAGAACAGAAATTCAGATATGGTAATAGCCGTTTCATTTCTGACACGCTCTGTAAGTGGTCAACAACAGACAAGAGACTGGGCCATCTGACCAATCAGAGCAGAGTAGGCTCTCAGAAAGGAGGGGTTTAGAGAGGCAGACTCCAAAACAAAATCAGAAAATAGCATAATAGGGGTGCTTCAAACAAAGAAATTGTAATGTTGACATGGCAGCTAACTGAAATATGTAATATTAAAAATATGTAAAAATAAATTCATAGGTGAATAAAGACTTAATTTTCAGTTATTTCTTCTTACAAAGCTGTCATTTGACTAAAAGACTTTGTATGGACCACTTTTATTTTGGTTTGATGGTGTTATTTTGTCCTTTTTGGAGTTCGACTGCCTGTGGTCACTATAAACTGTAGGGCTGGGACAATAAATCGATTTGCGATACAATTATTCTGGATCGATTCTGATATTTTTACGAATGTATAGCGATTCTCTCTCGAATCGATTCTGAGCTTAGTTTTTAACAGCAGATGGCACTATGTGCTTAAGAAACAGATGTATTCTGCTTGCTTCCAAATCCTTACACACACCATTTAAACCTAAAATAATCATAAAGAAAGGTTAAAGGTAGAAAAGGTTGAAGCGAATTACAAGTGTGTTCGCAGTGGGCTGTGTTTACATTAATCTCATGTCATAAAAGCATTCTGAGCCAAGGTGGTAGTATATTTAACCACTTGCGTGACTTGCGTGAATGCACGAGCGCTCTCCAGCACTCTTCTTCGTAAGCATTTGAGTGTGCGGTTAAAAACTAGCCTAGAGCATTGTATTGTGAATCGAGAATCGATTTATTGTCCCAGACCTAATAAACTGGCGCTGCACTGAGCATACAGGTTTAAATGACATGACAGTTAAATAATGGCATTTTACTCTAATTGAATGGCAGAACTCATTTTTATAAGATAAGCCATTATATGATTTTTGTACTTTCAAAATTCTCACCATGAAAATGTGTGTTTCAGGAAGTAGGATTAGCACTGAGAACACTGCTGGCCACTGTGGATGAGACCATACCCTTATTACCAGCTCACACGCACAGAGAGGTAAACTCATTCACAAACTAACCCTAAACACAGTAGGTATTCCCAATGTTCTTCCTGTTAGCATGGCTAACTGTTAGTCTGGTTATTCCCCTTCAGATCGAAATGGCTCAGAAGCTTCTAAATTCAGACCTGGCTGAGCTGATAAATAAGATGAAGTTGGCCCAGCAGTACGTTATGACCAGCCTGCAGCAGGACTACAAGAAACAGATGCTAACAGCTGCGCATGCACTCGCCGTAGATGCCAAGAACCTGCTTGATGTGATTGACCAGGCCAGGCTGAAGATGTTGGGACAGGCACGGCCCCATTAGCCCCAGCAAAAGGACACGATGACGCACGTGACGCCCCGGGAAACACACCAGCACAGACTTGTACAGTAATGGAGTCTCATGGACCCCCTTCACTACTCACTGACCCTCACGTTAAGCTGCACGGTAGATCACGGGTACCTTGAGGGGGTCTCTGGATTTATTTAACAGATGAGCTGGACCGGATCGGACTCATCACGACCAGATCTCTTCGAGAAAATAGTGGGCCGGTGACAGGATGCTGAGAGCGTGATTCTGAATCTGGGGGCCGCTTTAAGCTTTAAACGTCTCTGGAGGAAAAGAGACGCTCTTACACTGTATCTAATATGTCTGTGTTTCATTGACATGCCTGAGCTCCACAGCCAGACTACACAAATCTAGATTCCGCTCCAGTTCTGGTTGTTGAATCATAGAAGTTGAGCTGTTTCTAAGACTCTGTTTTGCACAGTAGAACTTGAGTTGGGACTGGATTCGCAAAATCTGGGTTTGATGAGTCTGGTTTTGCATTGCAGACTCTTACGCTTCTCCCTAGGACTGAGAGGGAGAGTGTTGTATATTTGGGCCTTGTGCCACCTAGAGGTAAAATAAAGTATGACTGAATTAAAAAAAGAGTGTCAGAGTTATCATGTTTCCTGGTTTGTCCTTGTGAAATCACTTAATGAGTGCAATTTTCTTTCCTATATAGCAGGCCCCCCTCCTATAAGCGGGTCCCTTTGTCTGTCCAGGGCCCTTAGAATCGTTCTAATCCCCCTCCCCCCTGTGTGTGTGTGTGTGTGTGTATTTATATATGTATATATGTAATGTCTGTGTATGTATATGTATATATGATTCATGGTCATGGTTTAATGGATAATAAATAGAGACTATGGGACATTATGTATTTAATGCAGATTATCTGCAGGGCATCTCTGCCTGAATTTTGAGAGACCAATCAGTTGCTCATGAATATACAGGCGTCTTGCAAAACACATTTACATAAATCTTAATTATGTTGGTACAAAACAGTTTCTGGTCTTCTAGACATTGGTTGTACCTTATTAAAGCCAATTTAAAAAAAAAAAAAAATTTTTAATAAATAATGTGATGCAGTAGTGCAAAATGTTTTATTTCCATACATATTTTCTTGGTGACTGTCCCATGCTCTGAGTGTTTCTGAAAACTCAACACTATGCTGACTAATTATAGATGAGGACTGAACAGTGAAACTATAATTTCCTACATCATGCAATAAAGCCTTAATCAAAATTCACTTATTAATGCCTATGGAAGCCAGTGTTGTTGTTAGCTGGCACTGTTAAAAAATAGTTTTCAGTAATTGAAATATTAGATGAAAAACTAAAGTTGGAAATTAGAGATATTGCTTTGAAATTAGTTTAATTTAAAGTACTAAAATTCAACTAAAACTGAAATAAAAATAAATCAGAGCTTTATAGAAATATAAAAAATTACTAATGAATGTAAATTAATCTAATAAAAATGACAAAAGCACATGCAATTACTAAAACAAACTGAAAATATAAAAATAAAAGCTAATTAAAAATATATATGTATTATAGTAGTATGTAAATAATACTAAAACAACACTCATGGAAACCGAATATCTGGTTTAATCAGTAAGAAAAAAATCATAACACCAAGCATATAACAACCATCTTAATAATGGGGGAAAAAGCTTTTATTTGTGTAGTTTTTCATTTTAAATCTCTTAAGAAAGCTATAAATTCTGTTTGTTTTAAAACAAAATACAATATAGATGGATTTTCATTTATTCAATTAGTATACAGTGGCTTAGTTCACCCAAAAATGAAAAATCTGTCATCATTTACTCAGTTACAAACCAGATCTGTTTGGTTACTGACATTCTTCCAAACATCTTCCTTTGTGTTCAGCAGAACAAATATTTTCATACAGGTTTTGAGCTACTTGAGGGTGAGTAAATGATGACAGAATTTTCATTTTTGAGTGAACTGCCCCCTTAACCCCAAAACATAATACGTTAATTCCAGTAGGGGGCGGTATATGAATAAACTTAATTTCACTGCTGCCCAGATTTTAAAACGAGAGAATATCTAAATGCAAGTCGGGCGTACAAAAAAACATCATAGGAAAAGGAATGAGAAAATTTTCTTGTAAACATTTAAGACTTTTAAACTGAACATAAAGAGGTTTCATTTTACAGTATAGTAGAAAATGTAAGCATTGCTAAAATCACGCCCCGATCTAATATTAAGCAAATTTACCAAAACTCACGTTTAAATTTAGAAAGTGAAGCAAAGTTCGCGATACAATGAATAAAGAAAGTTTTATTATTATTTATTATTATTTAAATACTGAAACTCTTATTTTGAAAACTGTTGTTGCGAACTTGGGTTGAGTCTCTTATTTTAAAAAATTCTTCGTCTGTCAGTGACTGTGTCTTCCTGTCGCTAGCTTCACTCGCCACTGTGCGCCTGATTATTTTTACGCCGTCGAGTCTGGCGGTGAAATCCAGGTCATCTCCGCCGGATCACCAGGCAGCACGGCTCAGGCTTCTGCTCTCCGCGGACACATAGTGCCATTTCCTGATTCCTCTTTGCAGAGGTAAGGAGCTGATATTCTCCTCGTATATGTCTGGTTTTATGCAGATGGCATCAGATGGGTGCGTAATGGTGCCAGCTGTGCCAGTGGCCCCGCGGATATAGAGAGGAGCGCAGCGGGTTTAGACCGGGGCACGAAAAAAAGTTGTTGGGACCCTCTGACTTCATATGCAGCCAGACAACTACAAGCCAATGATAGGCCGGTGCGCTAGACTGTCATATTTATATACTCAGCCAGATCAAATCATTTTCGGAGGGATATTAGAAGTGGTCGTGCGTTAAAGGAGAACGCAGCCGGTTGCTTTAACGGGACCCTGAATGTAACCCAGTTCTTCATCCAGACATAATAGGGCTCAATTTGGCCCAGACAGCGCGAGCTGTCTTCTTTATTTTGCCATAATTAGCTAGTTATCAAATGCTGTTATTATATGATAAATTCAAATTTTAATGAATATTTTGTACCAAAAATAATTAAAGTTCTATTTATAAATACTAGTTCTTTTATTATTTATATATTTTTAAATATTACATGGTTACCTAATACATTAATACATGGACATGAAATTTTGATTTGAGTTAGAATAATTGTAATATTTTATTTATTTGTAGTTTCACTTAAAGTTTCCGCTAATAAAAATAGTGCATTACACATCTGACAACAAGATCAATAATAGTAGATTTATATACTATTAATATTATTATTTGCAATCCAGGTTACATTTTTATGGATTTTTAACTACAAGCTTCTAGTTTATATGTTAATATAAGCATTATTAGAATATAGAGTATATATACACACATTAATAACAGGTAAGTAATTTTGTTACAGTCATGGTAGCAGTTTTGAGTCATGAGATGAAAGTAGCAGCAATGAATACATAATTGTCCAATCAGAATTCACAGAAGTTTTCTAATAATACAAATGAGAAATATATTCATATACCATGGTTTTTCTGTCAGATTCAATAATGTGTTCATTTAATGTTCAGTAGTTATATTTGAGTTGTTTGTCTTGGACTGGATGGATAGTCATTTTCTGTCAGATACTCATTTTATATCACATTTGTTCATTTGAGACTTACTGATGTCACTTTAGAGCTCCAGAAAGATTGTAAATGATCTTTATGTGTGTATCAAGAAAACTGTGAAATGTTGAAGTGATCTCTTAGTAATGTCAGCGATATCCAAAGCGGATAACATCCCATTATCCAAGCTTTATTAATTGGTTGTTAATATTTGATGCATGTGAGACTGTGAGTGTGTGTTTGTGCCCTCCCGTCTGCCTGTGTGTGTGTGTGTGTGTGTGTGTGTATCTGTCAGCTGACCCTGTCCAGACTTGGACTGAGTGTGCTGCCAGTGGCTGTCGTGACTAGTGTTCGGCCCAGTTTTAGACTTCACTCTCTGTGTCCTTTCCTGTGCGCTGCAGGTTCTGGCCCAGTTGAGAGACACAGACATGATTGTGTCATACGCTGCCAGATAGAGTCCAACAGAGCGTTTATTGTTGCTTGAAGGCATCTGACGCTTATTTCTCTTCTAACTTCTTGTCTGTGGCATTCAGTCATTGACTCTATGTCCTGCTTGTCTCTAAGGGTCGTTGCCTCATGTTCATTCTGTATTTATGAATGCGAGCCGTTCCTCTGCGTTACCCCTGAATGACGTTTATCGACACAGAAGGACACTTTCCACTCCTGAAAAATGAGCTTGTGTCCCAGCTGTGATGTCATCCGCTCCAGGCAGACCGCGAGGTGTGTCAGAGTGTCGGCTGATGGATCTGTCGTGGCATCGGGCCAAGTGTAACAGTGAGTCGTGGAGTCGCGTGGAGCTCCGGGACTGAAGAATGATAAATCAGTCCGAAGTGTGATAGAAGCTTAACGGGACTTGCGGTGCATCAGCACCTGTCTGCCTGCACAAAACACACTCTGTTGGCCACAGGTAACAAATAACCCAGCAAACTTGCTGAGTGACCATCACAAGGCAAATTTTTGAAATTCAAAAAAAAAAAAAAAAAAAAAAAAAAAAAAGGGGGGGGGGGGGGGGAGAAGTTTTATTTATTTATTTATTTTTAAATCTTTTTTTTTTTTTTAATGTATTATTTTTTGCACTTTTAAATGGTTGATCAATATTTAAAAAAATTGACAATTTATTATTTATTGACATGGATTTTTTTTAGGGATGGACACAAAATTAATGTTTTACATTTTAAATAATTTTATAATGGATTATTTTATAATTAAAATATATGAATAATTATTTAATATTAAAATGGTTTATTATATATTAATTTTTCATATAATTAGAATTTAATTACATGTACTAATGTTTTATAAATTATTGCAAAGATTTTTTTAAAGATTTTTTTTTGTTAAATATTTCAAATTTAATAAAACTGTTAAATGTAATATCCATTTTTCATAGTTTAAATTCAAATGTTGATATCAATCAATACTCAAATTCACTTATATGACTGGATTTTTGTGTCTTATTTTTAATTTATTTAGACAAAATAGTATAAAATCTTAAAATCAGCCATAATACATTTAAATAATTACCGGCTTATCGTTATTTGCCAGAAATTTTTTTGCATGTATAGTGGTTTGAGTATTTTTGGTAAAATTTTACAATAAGTTTCATTAGTTAACATGAACTAATAATGAACTAATATATTATTAAAATCAAGAGTTGTATTTGTTAATAATGAGCTGCTGTATTTTTATTAACAAACATTAACAAAGTAACAAATGTATTGCTCATGGTTAGTTCATACATTAACTAATGTATGAATCTTATTGTAAATTGTTACCAGTATTTTGTGGTGGTAAAGCACAGTAAATCGAGTGCTATCCTTTTGGTGTGTGAGTGATTTGAGGCTGAGAGCTGGGACAGCAGCCCACTCCAGACCGGAACACTCACTGCTTGTGGGAAGAAAGCTTCCTGTCTCGCTGAGAGCCGTCTGTCTGACGCGGAGTCATCGTACGCCAATCTTCCTGTCTTGCTGCGAACCACATCATCTGGCCTCTGGCACTGAAACGTCAGGTGGCATAAGGGCTTTGGGTAGGAGCCGCACACGCTGAACCGGGATCAGCTGTTGTTCCGCAAACCCTGCTGTCTGTCATTATCTGACACGCTGCAGAACTGGACTCAGATCAGTGTAAGAAGGGACACCCAGGAGGATCTTAAAATTACTTGCACCCCCTCAGAACATACTTAGACTGGAGAAGAGACCACGCAGCCAAAAAGAGCGGCTCTCAGGCAGCGATCACAGTTGGACACTTATGGATCCATCCACGGAAAAGGTCACGCCACCTAGGTGTCCGCTGCTTAGTTTCCATCATTATAAAATAACCCTTGTTATTTTGCATAAATCGGTGCAGTACACGTCTACGTTTTAGTAGCAAATCCTCTGTGATTGTCTAGCTGATGTTTTTGCAGTTTTTTTGGAATCAGATGGACAGTCTCTCGCAGTCCTGAGTCCGATCCCTATGGAAGATCTCAGAACAGAGGCATATGGCAGAGATGGTCCGATAGGGCTGGGGTCCCTGCTTGGCCTCCTGTGGTGGGAGACAGATGGAGGCATGCCGGGGCATGAGGGGAACGGCAGTCCTGGCGGAGCAGAGATAAAGACACTAACTACCGCACAGCATGTGTCATTACAGAGCTAAACTTGTCTTTTTTACTTTATATTTGGACTTTTTTTGGCTTTTATCGCTGCAGACAATATCTGCAGTTTGCCCCCTATTGGCAGTCGCAATGAATTTGTTTTTTGTTTTTTTATGCGTGCTTATAGAGTGCTGCAGTGATGACATATTTTTGTAGGCCAACCCGGAAGTTAGCATCACACTGGGTTCTTTGACAAAAGTAGGATTTTTCCATTGGCTTTTGGGTCATTGTAAAAAATAAGCTCTGTAGCAAAAAAAAGTTTATGATTCTCACACACGTTTTATATCATGATAATCTTCGCAAATGAACACAACAATTTTTTTGAATTTTGAAGCCTAAATACAATCAACAGAAGTAAACGTAGACTATAAATGAAATACAACACGGGTGCGTGACTTAAACGCCACTATCACTAGGATTTTCCAAACATTTCCCTGGAAGTTTGTGGGGCTGTGAAAGTGGACTTGTAGATGTTTTCCTGTTCAGAAGCTCAATGTCCCCAACAACCTTTGTAGTCGCATTTAGCCACTTGTTAGCAGCTGCTTTTTTTTTAAGACAAGTAAAAGCTTTAAAAACATCACAAAATAATTGGTGATTCTCTCATAATTATCCTTTTTTTAATGCCTCAGAAGTTCAAATCTGATGCAAAGAATTCCCGTCAGAATTTCTGAGTCTCTTTATTGAAAAGAAATTATTTCTGGTCTGTAGTGTTACAAATCGCCATCTGTCAGAACTCAAGTTTCCATCAAAAATGACAACATAACTGCTCTACGAAAAATGAGTCTCCTTTTGGCACATTTTAGTTGTCACTGTTTGATCAGTTGGAAATGTTTGAAGTTGGGGGGAAAAAATCAGTCAAGCAATTGTGATTTATGATCATTCATTTGCATCAGTGTTATTATATTGTATGTGTCTATATTTACCTTTTAATGGAGATTGAGATGTGAGTTAGATTTTCAACCCATTGATGCTGTAGTGGGGGTTCGAGTCCTGTCTCTTGTCTCTCTCTAATGCTTCAAAGCTGATCTCTGTTCTGATACAGGACACTGCAGCACTCTGCACCAAGCTCTCTATCTCTCTTTCTCTCTCTCTCGTGCTGCAGCTTGACTTTGACATCAGCTCTTCTAGAGGACATAGCAAACACAAACTTTTAGGCCTCTAATTATTTACAGCATCTTTAGTTGTCTAAAGCACCCTTCACATATCTGGAAGAAGGTGACCCATCATTTCAACCAAACAAGTCAGACAGAGCTGCTGTCAGTGTCATTTTGAGGATATGGCTAAGGTCAACCTCAGTGTCAATCAATCAATCAATTTGACTATAATAGATTTAAAACGTTAGGAGCCACCAGGCCAGTTAGATTGTTTTAAATGTTTATATTTGACCAAAAATAAGTCAGTAATACTGTAAAATATTATCAAAATTTAAGATAAAATATTTTCTATTTTAAAATGTCATTTATTCAAAGCTGAATTTTCAACAGCCATTGCTTAAGTCTTCAGTGTCTGTCACATGATCCTTCAGAAATAATTTTAGGGTATGTTTACACGACAACGATGTACTAAAAACGGAAAAGCTTTTTGCTTTTTCTGCATACAGACAACAACGTTGTCAAAATGATCCCAGCAAAAATGACCAAAACTGCTGTTTTATGCTGCCAGGCCAGTAGTTGGTGATGCTGCTTTGTAAAGAAACACTACGCGCTTATAGACTGAACATGTAATATGCATACGACGTCACCGTTTTCACAAATTAGCTTTTTAGTTGTTTACATGGAGATGATATCGGTATCGTTATCAAAAGCTTGCCTTTTTTTCAGGCTGCCAAAACGCTGTTATCATGTAAATGAACAGCCATAACACATAAAAAACACACAAAAAACATGTTTTCCTGATCAGATGCTCAAGAAACATGTATTATTATAATCAATGTTGAGCTGAAGCTTGTGCATTGCTCCTAGCTTTAGAACAAATAGAGAGAACACAACAACGAAAATTCTAAATCTTGCCTCCAAACTCTTGAATCTTTTAAAACTGACCATCCTATAATAGTTAAGATAATAGCAAAACTGTTATTTTTAAAGGAAAAATATTTTGATATTATTTTCTGCTGGATTCTGGGTCATGTTGGACTATTTGATAATGAACAGGCAGATGCTGCAGCAAAGAAAGCTCCCTCTTTGAGAATTACAGATTGTCAAATTTCTCCAAAAATTGACATGATCAGACTGTTTACACAAGATGCTGAATTGGTCATTCCAGACTAACTCATTTGTTTTTGTGTACCACCAGTATGTATTTTTTGTCCTCTGACTATAAGACATATTCTTTTGGAATGTACTGCTTTGAATGTCACTAGGAAACGTTTTTACACAGAAAGTTCTTTAATGGATGTTTTCAAACATGTTTCGCCAGTTTTTTTTAATCAAATATTGAAATGAAAAATCTTATATAATGTTTGTTATATTTATGTGAGTTGATTATCAACTGTTGTTTTTTTTTTTTACTATTACTATGCCAATTATGTTTATTTATTTTTTTTAATGTTGTTCTTGCCATGAAAATAGCCATAGATGCTAATATGGCAATAAAAATAAACAAACAAACAAACAATTATCAATGTTGAAAACAGTTGTGATGCTTAATAATTTTTAGTGGAAACCATAATGCATATTTTTTCAGGATTCTTTAATTAATAGAAAGTTCAAAAGAACAGCATTTATTTGAAACAGAAATCTTTTGTAACAATGTAAAGGTCTTTACAGTCACAATCCTTGCTGAATACAAATATTAATTTCACTTTTTTTTATTTTTTATTTTTTTTATAAATCTTACTGACACCAAATTTTTGAACTGTTGTGATACATAACATAATTAAGATGGGTATCAAACAATTTAAAATAATAATTTGTTAAAAAAATAAAATTCAGTATTGATTACTAGGTTTATGCCGAGCGTCACATGAACGAACAGAAAAACAGGTCTCGTTGCATTCACTTGTCTGAGAAAGTGTTAGCAGTATGAAGTGACAGCAATATATGGGCTTATAAGGTAATCAGCTAACGTAGCTACTAGTTATTTTTAATTTTTGGTGTTTTACTCCATTTTAATATCCAAATGTTAGTGAGAAGAAAAAATAACTTTTAGATATCATTCTGCATATGTGATGGACATCGGTTATGCTCATCTTTGGTAGCTCTTTGAAGGCATATTGAGTAAAACGGCTCTATATTTTACAAAGCACAGAACCGGAAGAGTTGCAACCTGTTTTACAGAATATAGAAGTTTGTTGCACATAACTCGTATTTCTAGCAAGTACTAGCAAGTAGAGGGCTGCATTGGGTTTGGGCTCCCGCGGGACCCAACGCAAATCTCGCGGGAGTGGGCGGTTTTACCTTTGCTGCGGGTGGGAGTGGGTGGTCAGAAAATTTAGCTGGAGACCCGCTGGGAATGGTGGGATTTGGCATGTAATAGAAATTTAGTCAACACATGAAGTTGAGAAGAAAATTAAAGTGACTGTTTACTTTACAAAAGCAAAGCAAGACAAGTCAGACATCTGGAAGCAATTCTCAAAATTTACGCGTTTTATTTTGAGTATTCTTGCATCTAATGCGCTGTCAGAGAGGGCATTCGGTGTCTTTGGGCGGATCTTGGAAGAAAGACGCACAAGTCTGGGACGGCAGTCAGTCAGCAATATACTTTTCCGTCATAGTAATATGGAGTAAGCAATGCAAGGCCCAGTGATCAAATTCATTTGTTTGTTAAGTAGGCTATGTTATTTTGTATGTATTTATTTATTTTTTACTATTATTTGTTTTCTTTTTTGCAGTAGCCTGTTAAGCAAGCTATTGTGAATGTGAAATCTGAGATTTTTTTGAGGCATTCTATTTATTTCATTTTGTATTTAATTTGTTTAAAGTATATCTAGCCTGTTTTCTAAGTCCTGTGTGTTTATTTAATAAGTTAAAGTTATTTCTTATTACTTAAACTGTTTGTTTAGTTAATCGCTTGGTGAGTGTGTATGCAGTAGCCTGCGTTTAAAAACTGAGTTTTTAAAAGCTAGTTGTGGTTTTGTTTTAACAGTTAATGTTTTATAACGCTAATAAAAAATACCCAGTGTTTTTATCACATGTTGTTGCTTTGGTTTAGCGGCTGCTACATCTTATTTAAACACAATCATGTTTAAAGTCTGTTATTCTGGATGTTAACTTGAACAAGTATTTGTATAGGCCTACATTTTTCACAAGCTCTGAGAGAAAGTCCATGGGAGCGGGCGGGAGTGGACACAAACATTGCGGGCGCGGGCGGGAGTGGGACACGTAGGTTGCGGGAGCGTGCGGTCCTGGTCAGACATTCAGCGGGTGCAGGTTTAAGAAATCAGTCCTGCGCAGGGCTCTACTAGCAAGCACCCAGAATACCCTAGAAGCCACCTATAGCAACCATTCACACACCATAACTGTATAACAATGCCCTTGCAACCCTTCACTTGTAACTAATAAATAAATAAATCTAAAATCTTGTGTGGTTTTGTTTGGTCTTAAATGTACATAACATGTTACAAATCAACAGCATCAAAACATAAAAGTAGTTATGTTGCATTAATCACGGTACTACACACTTAAAAAAAGCGTATCAGCTGATTTACTCAGTGTTGGAATGGATGGTATGGAGAACAAGTGTCTGGTTTGAGCTCATGCTAGACTTGACCTCCCTGACCTCTGCGGTGTGCATCGCTGCAGAATGCAGTAGAGCAGCAAAGGTCTGACTGTCTAGACACTGTGGGCGGAGTCGCAGAGGACTGTCGATTGATTGGCTGAGAGGAGAGATTCTGAAAGTGATTAGACGTTCGCTTCAAAGGCCCTTGTTTGTTTGTGGTCTGCGTTTCAGTTTTGCTTGTGTGTGTGTTCCTGTGCTTTCTGAACAATGCAGGAGGATGGATTGATTTTGTCTTTTCCACCCACATGGCTCTAAATTTAATTGATTTTATTTGCCTTATCTTCATGTAGAGTCTCATCTCCGTGCTTTAAATAACATATTATGCAGTTGTCAGTGTAAGGTCTGACCTGATCAATAAAGCCATTAATGTTTTTAGATCACTTTAGTGCATTATATTAAAGGGTAATCACTTTTCTTTTTGGGTGCAGAAAAGAAGTCATGTCATTCGCTGTTGCTAAGGCAACCAAAATCTCTAGCATATTGCATAAAACAGACTTTAATACAGCCCACATTTTGCCTTGTTGGCAGTGCAGGATTGTTAAGCTAAATAAACTTCACTTAAAAGAGGTGGGCCGAAATACATAAGAGGTTGGATTGGGCTGTCACTCAGATTACTGATAAGGTCAAACAAGACCCAAAAACATATAGTGGTGACAACAGAGTAAAAGAGACTGTCAGAAGGAAAAGGAATGCGGGCACTGCAGTATTGAAAATGATAGACAATCAAAACAACATCCGTGCTGAAACTGTGCAGACAGGCTTGTTTTCATAAATTCATGTTGTTGTATTACAGAGGCCAGTGTCTGTGTGTTTGCCATACAATGTGTGTTTTGTCTTTTACATCTGCTACTTATCACTTTTTCTGTCTGTGTATATCTAATTTGGAGTATCTTATTTATTGTGTGTATTTATTTTGGGGGGAAAATGTATAGCCATACACTAGACCTCAGTTAGAACTTGAACACTGTTACTGAATCTACAGCATTAAAAAATGTGCAGTGTGACCATCAGTGTGGTCTGATTCCCAAATGAATGACTCTTTTAAGGTTGATTCTTGTTAATAAACCAAAAGCCTACAAAGTGCAACTACCAATTCCCAAACAGTGAGATTATTAATTCATGCTCTTGGACAGGTTGTCTTCAGCAAACTGTTTGCAGGCTTTCTTGTGAGGATGTCTTCGTCCTTCTGGGATGACGGCCATGCAAACTGACATGTTGCAGTGTGCGGCGTATGGTCTGAGCACTGACAAGCTGACCTTCCGCTTCTGCAATCTCTAAAGCAATGCTGGCAGCACTCATTCGTCTGTTTTTTGAAGCCAGCTTCTGCACCTGGCGCACAGCATGACGACTTAACTTCTTTGATCGACCCTTGCGAGGCTTGTTCAGAGTGGAACCCGTCTTGGAAAACCTCTGTATGACCCTGGCCACTGTATTACAACTCAATTTCAGGGTGTTACTGATCTTTTTATAGCCTAGGCCATCTTTGTGGAGAGCAACAATTCTAATTCTCAAATCCTCAGAGAGTTCTTTGCCATGAGGTGCCATGTTGAACATTCAGTGGTCAGTATGAGAGAATTGTACTCAAAACACCAAATCTTAACTGCTCTAATACAAGATACACAAATTTGTACTGTCCTATTAAGCAGACAAAAACATGAACATGATGAATAGGACCTGTAGCTTTGCATGGTTAAACGACATACAGCTTTTATTAGTGCTGAGCGGTATACCGGTTCATATGGTATACCGGTTTTAATTTCGAGACCGATATGTATTTTTCAAAAACCGCCATACCGGTGCGTAGCTGAAACAGCTGCTGTATCTATTTAATGGCCATGAAGCGCTGTGTAGAGCGTATAGAGAGCGAACTTCTATTAACTGCATACCCTTCTTACACTAATGGAAACAACTTTATAACACAACAATAAATAACTCACAAAATCATCTCCCTTTAATACTGCAAATACCATGTAGAGCCATATGATTTCAGCGATGCAGAAAACACGGATGAAATCACGGAATCCAGTCACAAATAGAACTTACTGTATAAAGCTGAACGTCACAGAATTTGGCCATTTTTGGATGAATAAATCAAAAGTCGGGCTGTACAATGAATTAGATATCGATACGGACTAGTGTGAATATTAAAGCTAAAAAAGACTGCTATTGAAATTTAAAGTCTGTATAAATGAGCGCCGCATTTTTACAAAAAAATTTTATCTACTACTATACATACTGAAGCACGCGTGACGCTTGCAATGATTTCAGTGTCTGCTGTCTCACTCATACATGAACTTCATCTACAGAACTGCTTTTACTTAAAACACAAACTCAAAGGTCTTCATTGAAATGACAGAAATTGCACAGTAAAAATGTAGACTTTTGTGAGATACTGTATATATCGATATATCATACAAACTCAATATACCGGTGCCCAGCTCTTATTCATACTAAGTATATAGCCTAGAACATACTTTTTTTTTTTAGTGGTCACTAAGTAATTACTTTTTCAAAACAAGTTCTGTCCTATAAGAGAGTATGTGGTTTCGGATGCAGTGTTTTGTCAGTAGTACTTTATAAATATAAATGAATCAAACGTGTTCAAACATTCTTTTTTTTAAAGTATTATTAATGTGTATTTATGCTGCCTTTTAAAAAAAATACTGAAAACTGTTTTGCATCATAACCAAATTATTTGTTACAATTCTTACTACAGAATCAATAACAATGAAATTGTCTGAATAGTAAAGTGTTGTTATGCTTAATAATGTAATTACCTGTGAAATCCTTTAATTCTGTCTCTCACAAGGGGTGTTGATTTTGCAACCTAAAATGGGTTGTTGACAAAAAAAAGGTTGAGGACCCCTGCTCTAGTTTTTTCTGATGTGCTTTGTTCTGTCTCCTGTCAACCACATTTAATCTCAGTTGCGCGGCACTAAAACTTAAACATGACTGGTTCACACACACATACGCACCTATAAACTGACTAACCCAGACAGCTGAGTCATCATTTGTTAACCTGCAGATCCTGGTTGTCAGGTCAACTTAGGACCCGTGCAGCAAAAGGGTTAATCTGTCTGATTACCGCTAGACATGAATAGGGCGGCCTTTCACTTTGCCTGAAACATTCGTTGTAATAGACTTTTACTTAGCAGAAGGTGTAAAGGTAATCTGCATGTAAGAGAATAAAATGTTTCCTTGTCCATGTACACTGAAAAAATGTTTTGAAATATTTTGTGGTAAAATGTACCCCAGTAATCTTTTATTTACAACTGTGAAAAATAATTGTACAGTGTATGGGTAAATAGCAGTGTAATGAATGGGATAATAAACAGTCAACTGGTCATTATTGCAAAGCAAACTCCTTTAGGATGATACAAGAACCCACTCTTTCGTACCAGTGTCTTGATCACCATGTAGGGGTTTATTTTGCTACAGACTGACAGGCAAGGTAGCAGCTATTAGTCATTTTTACTAATGGTTAATGACATGGGCTGTTATGTTTGAGTCTGGCTGGATGAATCAGTTCAGCGAATAGTTGTTCCTAAGAGCTTCATCATGATTTAACCAGGCACCGAGAGTGAGAAAGAGACAGACCCCCTACTGAGATCACATTACACAGACCGACAGATACAGGGAATATCTTAGCAGCCATTTATTGCAGTCATTTTACTGGTTTTCAGCATGGCTGTTGTTCAGACTATGCATCAAACTGTGTGTATTAGAACAGAGAGTCTACACATGTGGAGGGCTCTGTTTGTGATTCTTTGTCTGACTTTGTTAGTTATTTTATAATATATTTTATTTTTTGAACTGATATTAAAATTGTGGACGAAACTGACAAGATAATAAGTCTGTTCAACATATACAATTAAATTTTGTCTGTATGTTTTAGTGTTTTTAGTGTTTTCTTTGTGGTTCTAACTGATGATGGGGATCAGACATTGATCCAAACCAAAATTGAAGATTATCTGTCACAAGAAGGGACCACAAAACATTGATCTTCCATTCTTCTGAACTTGAATCTTAGAAATGTAAAGAATGTCTTCACCAAAGGAAGCGCTCAAAATTCCAGCCATATTTTGTTATCACATGAGCTCTTTTTTTGGGTCAACCGCTTATGTAAAAAAATGTCTGTAAGGGAAAACATTGTTTTTATGTGGTAACCAATCACACGTGTTTTTTATTTTAAAGTCAATCACATGCTTACAAGGTTACTCTGAGATCTCCTCAACACCAGTGAGCCTCTTACATTTAGATTGCCTTTGCCATTATCTAACACAAGTTTTGAAGTTAATCTTTAAAAACACGAATTATTTTAAATGTAAACTTTAGGAAATCTCAAAATAAATCTCCATTTTTACACTGTACATTATAATATTGTGATTTCTCGTATCATTTAAATGACAGATTTGTATTGTTTTTGTTTCATTTAGACAATATAGTATTGAATTTTGATATCCTAATAACTGGTTTATTGATTTGCTTAAGACCAAATTATATAATTTAAGGAATAGAATTTTAACATTTTATATATATATATATATATATATATATATACACACACACATATATATATACACACACATATATATATATACACACATACACATATACACACACATATATATATATATATATATATATGTGTGTATATGTGTATGTGTGTATATATATATATATGTGTGTGTATATATATATTAGTTTTGATTTATGCATTAGTATGTTTTAGCCTCGGTTATATATATTCCAAATTATTATGCAAGTGACGTATCAGTGGGGTTTCAGTACAATAAACATTCAGATTTCAGTTTTTCAAAGTAAGTGTTTGTTTGTTTGTTTTATTTCTCCGTATCTTTTTAGATAACTGGTAGCAGTCTCAGATAGGTTTGTTGAGTAGTATGGCAGGTATTCTTAGGTAAATGGAAACCCTACTTAAAGATGTTGTTCCACATTATTAAGCAAGTCACAGTTCTCATGCAATGTGGGAAGGAAGAAAAATCTTTCTGAAGATGAAAAGCATGAAATGGTGCAATGTTATGCAAAAGGCCTGAAAACAACTAATGTTTTGTGAAAAGTGAATGGAGATTATGGAACTATCATAAGATTTATGAGTGATTTAGAGCACAGCAGAACTCGGTCAGATAAAGGCTTAAAGTTTCTGTCAAACAAGTTAATTGTATTAAAAGGACAGCTGTAAATATTTTTTTTTTTTTTTTTTAATAAAAAGCCACTGTTGAGCAGCAGGTATTTGAAGCTCCTGGTGTCTTTGGAGTCTCAAGAAGCTCTCCATGCAGGCTGGCAGTTATGTGTAAAATTGCATTTCAGCCACCCCTAACCAAACCTCACAAAGAGAAACATTTACAGTGGGTGTAGAAATACATTTTCAAACAGTTTTATTTCTGTGGTGTTTTTTGCAGCATGGGATAGTGCATTGCATTTCAGAAGGCATTATCCTTCTTTTTATACCAAAGCTGAAAATGGCCAGTTATAAACTCCACATATCTTGCAGAAGTCATTTTGACACCCTCAGAGACCCTAAAGGGACCTTCCATCTCACTTCCCAATATTCCAGCCCAAATCATCACCCACCAGCTCCCTGCTGACGTCACAGTCTTGTTGGAACGTGGTGGCCATTCACCAACCATCCAGAAATCCATCCATCTAGACCATCCACTGTAGTACGGCATTCGTCAGTGAATAAAACTATTTAAAAATTAGTCTTCATTTATTTCTACACCCACTGTAAATGTTTCTCTTTGTGAGGCTTGGTTAGAGGTGGCTGAAATGCAACTTTACGCACAACTGCCAGCCTGCATGGAGAGGTTCTTGAGACTCCAGAGACACCAGGAGCTTCAAATACCTGTTTGCTGCTCAACACCGGCTTTTTTTATATGTATATAGCTGTCCTTTTAATACAACTCATTTTTTTGACAGAAACTTTCCTTAAAAGTTCTGCTGTGCTCTAAGTCACTCACAAATCTTATGATAGTTTGATCATTTACATTCACTTTTCACACAATATTAGTTGTTTTCATGCCTTTTATGTAACATTGCACTTTTTCATGCTTTTCATCTTCAGAAAGATCTTTCTTCCTCCCCATATTGCATGAGAACTGTGACCTGCTTAATAATGTGGAACAACATCTTTAAAGTCCCCTTGAAATCTAAATTTTTTTAGCTTTTAGTATGAATATGTTAGCCTTAAGGTTATGAATAAGGTGGTGTGTTCCAAAACAATCACAAAATTCGCATTTAGGAGATATAAGCATTCAAAACTTACAGTCTCTCACTTCCGCTAAAATGGATCACGGATTTTCATGACATCACATCGCACTTCAGTTTTATATTTGATATAAAAAAAGTTGTTTTTCACATCCCTGGTCTGTGTCTTTTTCACTCTCACTCTGAAAGGAGAACCACTTAGGAAATGGACACATGGAGGAACAAAGAGATAACAATGAAGAAAAGTAAATCTAAACATCTGGCAGATGTTCGTCTGTGTTATCTGTGATGGCTGTAGTAGTGTCCTGAAACGACCTCGGTTGACTGTGTGTGTGTCTCGGTCTTTGTTTGACTTGGACAGTGTTCTCTTGTTTCACGTGTGTGGAATATTATTTATTGTGTGATGGATCCGTGCTCTCGCTGTGCGGCTTGCGGCAGGGGTCAGACGAGGTGAGGGCTTGCCGTGTTTCTAAGTAACACAGCCGATGTGTAGTCGGCAGTCTGGGCTCAGCGCGGCGTCCGCTGGGATGTCGGAGAGCTTTAAAGGTTGTCTAAGGACATGTTCTGCCTGGTCTTCTAGCCTTCTTCAAATGAAAATGGAGTTGCAGGGTTTTTTTTTTTTTTTGAGAAATTAAATCAATGATATTAAGCCACAGAAACATTAGCTGTGGCTTGTGATAACTATGTCCAGTAAAGTGTTCTAGCGTGTTATGTAACAGTCATTAACGGCTGACGCTCCTGCTGGGGATTGAAGACGCTAATGTGCATCTCTTCACAGGAACTTGATGTTTTGTTGCTGGTAAAGATCTGCAGTAGGATCATAAAATGTTGATGTGTTGACCCCCTGCTGTTTCTAATTTTTGTTTAATGAAGCACCCATGTTGCGTCTGTCTGTATTTTTGTCTGTCTCAAACCTTTTCTGCCAGATGATTGTATAACTCTGGTGGTAACCGATAGTTTTAAAAACAATACCATGGGTATTGTTTTTAAAAGGGGTAGTACCAGATGGTGCTTTGATATTGATATTGTTAGGGTTAGGGATGCACCGATATGATTTTTTTTGGGGCCGATACCAATTTTACCAAACAATTTTTTATCGATACTGATATTTGTCACTTTCTCTCTTATTTGAAATTTTGTCATCAAAATGGATAGTATTTTGATAATGTTTTAAATAAGCAAAGTTCAAAAACACCTGCATTAAAATACTAGCAGGTTTATTGCTGCAACATCAAATAATTTTTAATGAACATGGATCGGATCCATTTAACATTCAGCAGGCCAACATAAATACAACAGAACAGTGATACATAAGAAATAAACAGTGCTTTTTAGGCAGGTTTGATAGTTTTCAGGTACAGAAATACAGTAAACAAATGTAAAATGGCACTGCATATTCCTCACCGTATAAATTAAATACATATTAATCATTCTTTATTGTAATAGACTTTATTGTGATTAATCTTGTAATTTGTTTTTGTATACATTTTAATATTTTTTGTAAGTTTAAATATGTATGAGATCTGCACTCTCCTTTACTAAGGCGGGACTCTTATTTTGACGGGTGTTGTACTCTACGGACTGACAAGGAGAGCATGCAGTTCTTCAGAGATATTTTGCAGATTTAAAGTTTGTTCGTTTATTAAGCATCCCCCGAAAAGGCATATTACAACTAACAATTAACAAATACATACAGATCATAAGTGTTTTGAGTAATTCGCTCTTATGGATGATGATGCAATAGTGAGAGAGAGAGTTTAATGCTCACTTCTTGTGCTCTGTAACGTTTAGCTTTTGTGTTGATTTGTTTGGAGTGAAAACGGACGCAATATACTTAATAAAACAGCAGTAAAGTTTTGGTCATCATTCGGATGGGGTCCGCTACACTTATGAAAGTTACAAAAGTTATTTAGGGGCGAAGGTACTGTAAGCTATAGGCTACATGATATTGTATTCCTACAGCTTTAATTAAATATTACACTGGTTAGGTTCTACACAGAAAATGGCGATTTTCACATTGGTCTGCAGAAAAACAGTAGTTATCTGAATTAAAATGTAATCGACTCTCTGACAGTAGGTGGCGCTGGAATAGCAGAAATAAAGCCATTTCCTTGGTAACCTCTGTACACAAAGCAGCTGTGATTATAATAATGCAGTCTTAATAGCTTGAAAGATTTTTTACTTTCCTTATGAAAATGAACTATGGTTTTACTACAAATAAAACAAAAAATATGGTTATTGTAGTTAACCATGGTAACCACAAATTAACTATGGTTTTGCTACACTATAGTTTATGGTATTTGTAGTAAAGCTTTTGTTATACAAATAGTATCAATCTGACAAAAAAATCACAGTTACCACATTTTTAATATAATAAAACCATGGTTAATTTTCATAAGTGTTCACAATAGTTTGCAATGTAAGCTAGTTGCGATGTGTAATTTAGCTAACTTTTTATACATACAAATAAAACTAGCAAATAATACAAATTTACAAAATAATTCGATGTTTTATACAATTTAGTGTAACATTTAGAAAACTGCGTGCATGTGACGTCACATTGAGGCGGGGCAATTTGCTTCCCTAAGTCCGTTCATCTGATGCTTTTATGTCTGATGCCTTTTAATCTAAATCCATTTCGTCTGATGCCTTTTAGTCTGAGGCTGTTTTGTCCGATGCCTAATTGTACAAGACCTGACACCTGATGTCGTTTTTCCTGAGACCTGAAGCCTTTCAGTATGAGGCGCGATGCCGTTTTGTCTGATGACTGAAGCCTTTTAGTCTGAGGCATGACACCTTTTCGTTGTATGACTGAGGTTTAAGAATGTCCTAAAATGGACACCGTACGGTGGCCGATACATCGGTGCATCCCTAGTTAGGGTTAGGGTTAAGCAGCACAACAATTTTCATAAGATTGATAATAATAAATGTTTCTTGAGTACCAAATCAGCATATTAGAATGATTCCTGAAGGATCATGTGACACTGAAGACTGGAGTAATGATGCTGAAAATTTTAAACTGACCTAATATTCCACCATATTACTGTTCACTTTTTAATGATCAAATTTTGTGAGCGTAAGAGAACTTTTTTTTTTTTTTTTTCCCAAAAACATTAAAAAATCTTCCCGACCCCAAACTTTTAAATGGTAGTGCAATTAAATGTCCTTATATGTGCAAATTCATGTTGAATTAATATATTGAACCACTGATACATTTGCCATTGTCTCAATGATAACAGACATTCAGTCAGACAATATCACTGTTTTTAGTTTAGTTGACAACATGGTTTGTTTGCAGATAACATTTTCAGGGGAATTATTGAACGAATCCTATAAATGCATTTTAAAATACTGAATAAGATCATTCTTAATAGAATTAAATGAAATTGTGTATCGAATTTAATTTTTCATTTGAATTGAATCAAATCAACCCAATGAATGTGATTGATTTGCTGTCAATGCTTAAATATTCCACACAGTACTTATTACAGTAGTAAACCATAGAGGAAACTAGGGATGCACTGATGTATCGGTATCGGCCAACGGCTGATTGTTTAGAAAACAGGCGATGATCTGGCCAATTATATCTTGTCAATCAAAAGGGTTTGGAAAAACGTGTCAGACTGTAGTTCACACTGTGTGTTAAGAAAATCTCTTGCGTTGAATTTAGGGCTAGTTAACGCAACAACAATAACGCTTTAACAGTTAACAATAGCTACATATCACTCATAATTCAAGCCAGGGTGGCCAGGTCCACTGTTTTTTCCCTACATCAAACATTATTTGTAGCGCACTTCTCATCCAATAATCACAAAGAGCTTTGTGCTTTGTTACTTCTGATAAGAAACAGTCTCAAATTCTATCCCATTTTTATCACGAAATTCAAACAGTAAATGGCGTTTTGGTGCTCTTAAATGTGATGTGACAGATTGCTGTAGTGTAGTGCCAAGCAGCAACACGGAGGGCGAGTCTTTTCTTTCACTTTAATACAAGTTATATCTCAAAACATGCATGAACATCAGAAGGTATGTTGAGAGATACAGTACAACTTACCAAAATGAATCATGTCTCATGTAATTGCTTAATAAAACATCAATAAAACAGCTTGTGAACAATGTCAAAATACAATTGTCAGTTAACTTTGCATTTACCTCAGGCAAGTTATCCGATGTTTACAGTTTTTTTTTTAGCTAGCTATAAAAAGGAGCTTATTTCCTGTTAATTATGTATGTATGCTTGAATAAATTAGTCATGAAGACAAGTGTTGCATACAAACATTTCAGTTTTTATTTGTGTAATTATTATATCTGAAAATAACCAAATGAGAGGGTTCCCTCCCTGTATTTTTTTTTTCCTTAAGAAAATCAAACTGTCGGCATCGGCAGAGATCATTCTGAATAATCGGCTAACATTATCAGTGGAGGAATTTAGTATTGTGTATCTCTAGAGAAAACTATGGGACCCTTTTGTAAGCGAGTTGTTTGCCTTTTGCAAGTGAATTTTTTGTTCTATGTAATTCAACCACTCAACTGATTTTCTCTCTCTGTCTCCGTCTCTCTCAGTGAGCTTGCAGTCTGAAGGATGAGGTGGGGCGCATTGATTAGCATGCTGCTATGCTGAGAAGAGTTTATCCACCCAGGACGAGCGGCAGCAGTTACACGTTCTCTTCCTGAATCAGCTATCAGACACCTGCTCTGAATCAAGTACCTGTCTGGATCTTACCCTCACACACAGCTATGGCTGGCTGGCTCTGGCTGGGAGGGTAATCGGTGCGCTGGTTGCCCTGGCAACCCCACCCTGATTCCTGCTGAATAGAGCCCTAGTCCGTCACCGAAGACTTTTTAGCCCCCCTCCACCTTTCTTTTGAGTTTATTTGCCCTTTCGTGGAGGTAAAGTGCAGCGGCCAAGGCAGAAGCCATGGACATGTGAGGTGAGAATGGCAGCACGGCGGCTGTTTGGCCCCCAGGAGCCCTCAGGCAATCGGAGCCAATAACGTGGGTGCCCACACACACACACATACGGGCCGAGCGGCAGGAGCAGTATGCAGGAGGCTGACCTACCGGCCACCAATGCTTTCACAGGTGAGCACCGGATCAGGTTTATAACCTCAGTGTTGGTATTAAGCAGGATAAGCTGTTGGCGTGAACGTGAGTTTAATGATTCATGCCAACGGTAAAGATTATGTTCATGAGGAGGTTCATGTTGTGCTTTACAAACTCAGGATGTTTTTTGTGTGCTAATATTCAAAGCTGCTCTCTCACTCCCCCTCCCCTTCCCAGACTCCTCTGCTCCATTTCTCAGACAGGCTGCATTTCTCTCCCCTGCCTAGAATGGAATGCAGAGAAGGAGAGAGAAAGTACGAGATGGGCGGAGGGCGGTGGAGGTTTGGCTGTGTACTAAACCAAAGTTTGACAGTCTAGTGCACTGCAGACAGGGAGCAGAACCTCTTCTCTCCTCCTTCTTGTCTGGTCTTTTTTTTTTTTTTTTTTCTCATCTCCTCTCTGTTTTCCTTTTTTCATCTACATCTCTTCTCTTCTTCTCCTCTTCTCTTCTTGTCTTCTCCTCTTCTCTTCTCGTCTTCTCTTGTCGTATTCTGGTTTGGCCTCAGGTCACGTTTTCTCTTCTTACTTCGTCTCATTTCTGCTCTTCTTGTTTTGTCTCTTCTTTTCTTGTCTTGTCTCGTCTCTTCTTTTCTCTCCTCGTTTTGTCTTGTAATTTATTGTCTTGTCTCTTCTTTTCTTATCTTGTCTCTTCTCTTCCTGTCTCGTCTGGTTTCTTGTTTCATCTTGTCTAGTCTCTGCACCTCTTGTTTTATCTCGTCTCGTCTCTTCTCTCCTCATCTCTCATCTTTTCCATGTCTTATCTTTTATTTGTTCTCGTTCTTGTTTTGTCTCTTTTCATCTCTAGTCTGATCTTCTTGTCTCTTCTACTTCTTTTCTCATCTCTTCTTCTCTCCTCCATTGTCTGGTCTCTTTTTTTTATTTTTTCGTCTTTTCTCTCCTTTTCCTATCTACTTCTCATCATCTTCTCTTTTTGTCCGGTCTCCTCTTCTCTCCTCTCCTCTTCTGGCTATGTCCGGTCTCTTCATTTTGTCTCCACTCTTCTCTTCTACTTTCATCTTCCTATCTTGTGTCCTCTCCATATCTCATGTTCTCTAATCTCATCTCGTATTTTTTTCTTGTGTTTTCTTTCTTCTCACCTCGTCTTGTCTCATCTGGTCTCTTCTTTTCTCGTCTAGTGTTGACCATTTTTATCATGCTCAGTATCTTTTCTTTTCTTATCTGCCATCTACTCATCTCACCATCTTCTCTTTTCCCACTTCTGTCCTCATCTTCTTTTCCTCTTCTCTCCTCATTTTATTTTGTGTAGTCTTGTCTTGTCACTTTTTTTTTTGTTTCTCCTTATTTTGTCTCATCTCATCTAGTCTCTTCTCTCCTCATTTCTCCTCTTCTACTCTATCTTCACCTCTTTTTGTTTTGTCTCTTCTTCTCTCCTATTGTTTTGTCTGGTCTCTCTTCATTTTGTCTCCTCTCTTCTCATTCTGTCTGTTCTCTCCTTTTCCTCTTCTCGTCTCATCTACTTCTCTTCTTTTATTATCTAGTTTCTTCTCCTCTTGTCCTCTGTTCTAGTCTCATCATGTCTTATAAGGTCTATCCTATTCTCTGTGGATTGTTGCTGTTTTGTGCTGCTCGGTTTGTGCAGGTGAATATAGTGATTTGCATAATTGACTAATGCTCTGTTAAGGTTTCAGGAAGACTGAGAACTGCTGATTTATGTGTCTAATGATCTTCATATCATTTCTAAAGCCGCTTTTGGCTGCACCACACCCTGTGTGAGATTGCATGGGTGTGCTCTGGTATTGTCTAGCACCTCCTCCTCAGACAGAGAAGTTGTTTGGAGTGCTGGTGTCATCACTGTCTGGTTTGCTTTGCATTCTGGTCCTGTGTAAATGCTTTATAGTGGAGAGTCAGTCTTCCGTACAGTCGAATATCCACCAATATCAGGTCAATGTTGAGTTTCTCTAAATCAATCATTTATAAGAGCCAGTGACCTACATATAGAGGATCATCGCTGCCTGAGATCCACAAATCACTGTAAAGTTTTTAGCCCAGTGAAACTTTCCCACAAACTCTGGCAGCTGAGCATTTTCAGATCCTCACAGGATGTCCTAGTGTTTTTAGTTGTTGAGTTGAGAAGTGTTTCCAAATGTAGACTTTTCATAGAATGGTATCCAACATTAAGATCAACCAGTTTTGACTGTTCAGGGTTGAGAGCTGCTTCAGTGGTATCTCCTTGATATTAATTTTAGCCTCTTAAGGCTTGTTCACACCAAGAACGATAATTTTATTAGCGTCCACACCAATGGATAATAACATTCTGTTTATTAAGCGTTTGCTGCGGTTTTGTTGTGTGTTGTTTTAAGTGCACAATCTTTCTTATTGGATGTCAATGTTTTAATTGTTCAGCTGGAAAAAATCATTCAGAAATTGATTCCAGCATATCATTCCTCGGTGTCATTATCATTATCATATGTGGTATGGACTTGATAGTTATACTCATCTTTATTGCCCTTTGTGTGAACAGCCCTTTACACGGACTTTGGCTCTCTCATTTATTGATTTAGCTTGAAACTTAGTCAAATTAAATGTCATATTTTATATGATGCAAAAAGAAATAAGGCTATGAGGAATTCTGTACAGTCTGTTGGATATGCTATACCATTGTTCAGCTGGCAAAACAACAAAAAATCGTCAGTCAACACATTATGAAATCGTGAAGGGGAGATGATGGTCAGGAAGGTTTAAATCACAAACTGACTGACTTTTGGGGTTTTTTGGCCAAAATTGCAGCTGAATTTGACAACTAGCAATCGATCATCTTGCATTTTTGTTGTGTTGAAAAGAGCAGCTTTGACATTTGGTTACATGGGGAAAATGTTTCATAGGGAGATGATGTACATCAAGATTTATTCTGTAGATGACACAATTTTTGATCTGCGGAAGATGCATTTTATATATATGCAGTACCATTTCAAAAGTTTTGGAACCTTTGAGTTGTTGTTGTTGTTGTTTTTTTTTTGTTTTTTGTTTTTTGTTGTTTTGTAATGTTTCTTCTGCTCATAAAGGATGCATTTATTTGGGGGAAAAAAACAAAAAAACAAACAGTAATATTGTACAATATTATTACCATTTGAAATAACTGTTTTCTCTTTTAATATATTTTAAATATAATTTATTCCTCTGATGGCAAAGGTGAATTTTTAGCAGCCATAAATGTAGTCGTCAGTGTCACATGATCCTTCAGAAATCTTTCTAATATATCTGGGGCCGTATTCACAAAACATTTTATCTTACCACTAAGAGTTCTCCTGAATAGCAGTAAAAGTTCTTAGCTAAGAGTTTTCTCTTAAAGCCTATTCACAAAGCTGCTGAAACAAACTTTTATGAAGGAATAGACTGAAGTCTTAAGCTAAGAGAAAGGACGGGGTTGACCTCGTTGCTATGGAGTATACACACAGTGATTGGCTGATGGGGGAGGAGTCAGCGATTTAATCATAGAAATATTGTAGAATGAGGTGTCATGTTTCCATATTAAAATAAAGGTTTTAAAATACAAATGTAGGCTAAGTGTCACTAATTAAACTAGTGTATATACAGTTAATTGTCCACCTCTTGGATGTCTGCATCTCAAGAGAATGCAGAATTCAAGCAACAAATTATGTTTTATAAACAAAGTTTGGGAGGAACACATTCAAACAGTCTTTCTAATGAGCTCGAGAGGAGGAATATATACACAGACGAGAGCCGACTCGCCTATAGTTACTTCGACAGTTTTCTGCATCCCTCCGCCAACCCGTCCCTCACTCTCTGCTGGGGATATGGGAAGAACTTTGGGTTTGGGCTAAATTCCAAGCTCGGAGCCCTCAATCCCCTTGGACAGTACACCAAATACGCTTATTATATATTTTATTACTCTATTAAATCATTTGTAAGTGTGAACTCACGAAAACCCCTGCCACAGGTAATCAGACAATATTTATTTATTTATTTGTTAAAGATTTATTTTTGGTGCCTCATCGAGTAATTCAAATCTATAAATCAAAATATATTGCATTTATGTAGAAAAGGTTCAGCACCCAAGGCTCTATCGCTATTGCCTAATGGTGTACAGTGTCTTTGAGTGGATACTCCTAACGTTTCACAGATTTAGGAGCTAGTTTTAGCGCTAAAATGCTTTGTGAAATACTCTTAGAGCAAAAATGTAGGAGTCCTAAAATTAGGACTGACACGCCCATTATCAGAGTTATATAAGAGTTTCTCCTAAATCGGCAAGTTAGGAGCTACTTTTAGCCTTAAGATGTTTTGTGAATACGCCCCCTGATTTGGAGTTCAAGAAACATTTCTTATTATTAATGTTAATTATTATTAATTAATGTTTCTTTTTTTTTTTTTTTTTTCAGGGTAGATTTGTTTGTAACAATGTAAAAGTCTTTATTGTCACTTTTGATCAATTTAATGTATCCTTGCTGAAAAAATCTTACTGACCCCAAACTATTGAACAGTAGTGTAGTGTAATTTGGGAGCTGCATTTCAAATGCATTTGGCTCAAAAATCATTTTCTAAGGTTAAGTTTCCTTTTGCAAGGGCCAGAGCAAAGGTTGAAAATTTGACAAGCCCTGATGCAGCAGGTGTGAAAACAGAGCCTAATTCTAAGGACTCTAATTGTTATTGATTAACCTATTTGAAGACGAGTCACTGCAGTTTTTTGCGTTTTGCGATTTTTTTTTTTTTTTTTTTCGTCCATAGAGTGCAGATTCCTGTGCGCTAACGGAAGATGTCTGAACCTGGGCTCGCAGGTCTGTGATCAGCTCAACCACTGTGGAGACAACAGTGATGAGGTGCACTGCCCCATCTCCACCCAGCATCCTGCATCTGCCATCTTCAGCTGTGAGTCCATCTCTCTAACATTCTTGCTCCAGACTCAGACCTGCCTGTATTCTGCTTCTGATGAGGTCAGCAGGATGTTTTCGTACTTCTCATCTGAATTCCTGAGGTGTTTGTATCCAAGCCACCTGCAGGGTGTGAGTGTGAGACGAGTGTTAAATGGTGTCTCTGCATGCTGAAATGTGGAGAGGGTGTGTGTGTGTTTGTGTTTGTGTGTGTGCATGCATGCAACATAGACTTTGGTCATATAGCATATATCTTGTCTTTTTGGTGATATTTGTCATATTCCTCTATATGTATTTGGGCCAATTACATGTTATGTCAGTGATTTCATTTTTTTTTTTTTTTTTTTTTTTGCATCTTTACATTGAAAATGCCTTTGATACATACTGTACAACGAATTGAACTCCCCCTCTGTATGATGAACATATTTTTAAATATTTTATACATATATATTATATTATATTATATCTTTAATTATTTCTGAATTCAATTTTATTTTAATATTTTTGGGAGGGGCATAGAGTAAAAAAATGACAAGGTGATACAACAGCCCAGGTATCATAAGAGAGCCTAAAGACTGAAATAATATTTTAGTATAAGTTTTTAGAAAAAAAAAATCAACTGTTATTTTGAGCTTTTTATGACAAGGTAATGTTAGTTCAGGTTCTGTTGTTTAAAAAAAAAAAAAAAAACTAAATTCCTATAGATATGTGACAAAATTACATTTTGCTTGATGGTTATGCCACACAATATTTTTAGAGTCATTAATTTGAAATAGTATAAAAGGAAAAAAACATAAATGCAAAGAGAATGTTTCCTAAAACTTTGCATGTGTTTTAAAATAGATTTTTTTTTCGTTTTTTTTTTTTTCTTGTGGACTCTCTAATATGTCATTGACCCATATATTTGCTCTGTAATTAAGCAAAAGTGTGACTTTTTTTTTAGCAAAATCATGGTGAATATTCGCTATTTCGTCCAACCCCTGGTGTGAGACTGTGGCAGCCAGTCAGCTTTGATCTACCATAGCTCTTTTGTGTCTCCAAGTTTGAGGAAACCAGAGCAGACAAAAAAAAAAAAATCCAGAAAAAAGCACGTAGCTCCGTCTGCGTCTCTCTTTTCTGGCTGTGTTGAAATCAGTCATCTGTTCTTGCCATGTCATGCTCCCCTGTGTTCGCTCTGCACTGAGGGGTGTCTTCAGTCAGAGCTGTTGGAGCAGTAATGCTCATTTCCCCAGCAGACAAACAGTCGCCATATACTGCAAGAGGGAGAGAGGAATGATGCTGATAGACGTTAGTGAAGACGATATATGCTGAGAGCGAGACAGAGTCTGAGGAAATGTTTAGAGTCTAATCGAGTTTGCCATCTTTCTGTCTACAGCAGGGCCAGACAGATTGATCATGAATATAGTCTAGACACACTGCACAAAATATTTCTCTCTCTCTCACACTCTCTCTCGCTCTCTCTCAGCACATTGAAAGGTTGTGGTCAGGACTGTCAGACAGCCTCTGCAGAGAAGGAGGGAGTGAAAGAGGGTGTTTATCGAAGAGTATGATGAAAAGCTTTGCAGGGTTTAAGGGTGTGCGGCAATGATCTTCTTTGTGACACTGTGAACCTGACCCTGTCTCTTCCACATCTGATAGGGGTACCCCAAACTTAGTGATTTAGGCAATAAGGGCTCATATATTTGTTTCCTGCTCATTCCATTTTTATTCTTATGTATTTGTTTCCTCTTCAGGTAAAGCACTTTATTTTATATGTATTATTTTAATTATTTTTGTTGTTTCTATTATATTTTTCATTTTTAACTGTTATTAAGTTGTTTTATTTTGTATAGCGGTCTGTGTGGAAGAAATAGGGAAAGGAGAGTGGCAGAGCTTCACTCAGACGTGAGCGAAGAGTACCGCGGAACTGGCAGGTGCCCAGGGAGGTACATTAATTATACCTGCTTTATGTTATGATCATATAGTTTTGATAGTATACGAAGTCGCTGGGAGCCGCTAATGGCAGGCAGCGCATTGAACACACTCCAATACAGGGACACGAAAAGTGGTGTAGGACACGAAAGTGGTGTATCTGTGTAGAGATACCCCTACAGGGAGTGTAAAGCACTGGATAAGGTCAGATTCAGTGACACCGTGAACCTGACTCTGTCTCTGGGAGTCAGACTGCACAATTATCAGGGGTAAAACATGTTGTCCAGGAATCTTTTTTTTTCTGTCTTAGGAAGGTCCACTAAGGTTAGTCATTTTGTGACAAAAAGTTTCATGACCACTTTTTACAGTCTTTTCTAACTTTTAAACTGTTTTTGCTGCTATGCCTTTAAAGGGATAGTTGACCCAAAAATGAAAATTATCCCATCATTTACTCACCCTCAAGCCAAGCCATCCTAGGTGTATATGACTTTTCTTTCAGCCAAACACAATATCCTGGCTCTTCCAAGCTTTATCATGGGAGTGAATGGTGCCATTTTTTGAAGCCCAAAAAAGCACATCCCTCCAACATAAAAGTAATCCTTATGGCTCTAGGGGGTTAATAAATGCCTTGTGAAGTGAAGCAATGTGTTTTTGTAAGTAAAATATCCATAATTAAACTGTAAACACTGGTAACGGCCATCCGGCATATGACGTAGGATGTAGGTGTAGTGTAAGTTTAGGTGAGAGTAGATGGTGGACATCACTTCAGAAGGCCTTTATTAAGCCCCTGGAGTCCTATGGATTGCTTTTATGATGGATGGATGCGCTTTTTGGGCTTCCAAAAAAAACATTATGTTCCGTTCACTTCTATTATAAAGCTTGGAAGAGCCAGGATATTATTTAATATAACTACGATTGTGTTCGGGGGAAAGAAGAAAGACATATACAGCTAGGATTGCTTGAGGGTGAGTAAATTATGGGATAATTAAAATTTTTGGGTGAAATATCCCTTTAAGTAAGTAGCACCCCTTTTTTAAAAACAATAATATTTATTTCAGTAGATATTAAAGAGAGATGTTGTACAGGCCATAGATCAGGCATTTTATGAGTGATGTTGATTAAACATGACGGCCTTCCACACCTTAACTTCACAGAAGAAACCACACTGAGGATTGTCTTACCTTACATACACTCTAGCTTTTACTGCGACGAGCACAGTTACCACAAAACCGATCACATTTGCCTTTTCCTGGCATCAAATCCCAGCACACAACTTGGCTGGCAGAACTTTACTGTAAAACCAACAACAAACTTTCATAGATATAAAACTACAAACGTTTATTCACTCTGCATTAAAGCTCGGGGTACTCTCTGTCCTCTTTGAAGGCGGCACGGTAGCGGCACCCTTGAAGAGTATGCAAATCAGCCTCTTCAACAGTTTGCGTGTTTGTTAATAGCTCTCCTCTCCAGAGTGTGTGTGCATGCGAGAAGAGTTTCTCAAGAGCTGCAGACAAGCTGGTTGAAGTTGTCAGGCACTGGACATTCTTAGACACTGTCCCACTCGCACTGGACCAACACGTCCCACTTTGATGTCTGTCAGGGGACGAGTGTCTATAGAGCTCTCTCATACTCACTTTCTCCTCACGTTTCTCCTCTGCGGTTTTAAAACAGGTTGATGGGGGTCAGAGGTCGGCAAGGTCACGTTTCGGGCCTTGTCTGATGTGAAGAGCTCAACAATCAGTTTGTTTGAGTTTAGGATTTCCATCACTAATCTCCATCATCTCTCATGCTAATCTGGGCCGACCGCAGCGGGCTGCATTTTCATGCTAAGGGGCTCATTACCAAACCGACGTCATGTCTTCTGTATGCAATCTGTGTCGCTTGGAGGGAGGGCAAGTCCCAGATGAAGCGTTTGAACTTCTTGAAGAGAGAGAGAGAGAGCGAGAGGGAAGTGCCGGATGATGGAATTGTTTGGCTTACAGGAATGTCTGACTGTAAAGGAGACTTGAATGAAGTTCGGAGGGTCTTAATCAGGGTTTTAATGACAGATGATAATGACAGTGTGAATGAGACACTTGTTTGGTATTTGATGTCTTGGAACCAGTTTGAAGAGCGCTCCGCTTTGTTTGCGCTCACTTTGATTCGCGTTATTTGACTTTTTGCAATATTCAGGATAAAGAAAAGCAATTTATCTCTGAAGGTGTTTCTCAGATTTGCACTTTAACGAACCAACAGGCCGAGCACCTGTGCGCTAAATTCGTCGCGCTCTCAATAGCGACTGTTGTGATTTTGTTTTTGGTTGTAAATAGTTCTTTTTTTTTTTTTTCTCCCTAAAGCTTTCCGATGAATTGAATACTGTCAGTCCGAAAAGAGAAATCTCTGATTCCTGCATTCTCTCCTTCCTCTTTTCTTTTCTTCCGCTCACTCGCTCGCGCTTTTCCCCAGCTCCTTTGATCCACATCCCACACACGTCGCTGCATTAGCTGGGCTGTTTTTCAGGGCGAGGGCCGTGCGGTTCTGTATTCGTTGGCTGTCAACACCATCAGTACTGATGGGTTTCAGACAGTGTCACCTCACGCAGGCTCACAGTGGATTCTGGGATTGTTTATCGTGGCTGAGCTGGAGGTCTATCGGGCACTATTCTTCAGTGTTCACTCATTTACTCAGTGCATTCATTCAGTCATTTTGTGCCGCAAACCTCCCAGTATGATGGAATCCCTCTGTCTCTCTCGGTGGCCTTCGTTCCTTGCTCGTTTCTTCATCTGTTACCCAAGTACGTTTGGCCCTGTGTGCGAGTGTGTTGAGAGAGTAATGATGCAGCTGGGGCCATTAAAGATGGGAAACTGACAGCTCTCCTCCCTCGCTTTCTTTCGCTCCCCTCTAAGAGCGATAGACGGGGATTAAAAAAAACAAGAAGAGAAAAAGAGGCAAAGCAATAAATGGGGACGTCTTAAAAGGCAAGTTGCTCAGGAATCCAATCAGGTTTGGCTCAAAGACCAAAGCAAAAACAAGGAGGGACGCAAAAAACAAGGGGGGCAGAAAAAGAAAAGTTGGTTTTTAGTAGGTTAGTTGTTTGTACTTAATGTCTGAATTGGAATTAAGACCTGTATAGATTAGATTACTGTTTACAAACAAATACTCGATGGAAAGACTTCCATATTCAGTTTTATATTAACACTTAATTCAAAATTTGAATTTAAAATGACCAAAAAGTTTCATATATTGGATAAAGATTGGAAGGGATTTGGGCTTCTGTAGATCCATTATTATCGGTGGATTGGATTTGACACAAATGATGATACTTTGCAGGTCTTGATCATCATAATCAACCGCTTTAATAAGAGAAAATTGACCCACAAACTAGTAGATTTGCATGTAGCCAAGGCATCGAACACACCCTGAATCCTCACAAACAGTGGATTTTAACATCCATGTGCAACCTTGGTGGCATAAAACTCTTATTGCAATCACACATACGCTTAGTATTTTTACTTCTAACTTTTACATTTATATGCCACATTTCTCAAGTGGAAATTGATTTTGTCAGTTTTATCTGTGTACATATCTCTACAATAAACCATAGGCATCTTTTATTAACATTAATCCACAGCACAGCTTTTATCTGAAGAAGCCTGAAGTGACATAACAATAATTTCATCTTCAAGGTCTCCACAGGATTCAAATCTTAATGGATGAAATACCCTTCACCCTAGCCAATCAGTGCAGATGTTGATGTGCAGATACTGATGATGTATACAGAGTTCAGGAGTTCAAATGGGTAGCAGCACACTTATTGAAAGTTTAGAGGAAGAGAAATAACATAGTTTGATAGTATTTAAAGCAATACTGATTTCAAAAATATTGTGTATATATACGCACTATTCATTACCATTCCTGTGATGGCAAAGTTTACTGACCCCAAACTTGTGTGTGTGTGTGTGTGTGTGTGTGTGTGTGTGTGTGTGTGTGTGTGTGTGTGTGTGTGTGTGTGTGTGTGTGTGTGTGTGTGTGTGTGTGTGTGTGTGTGTGTGCGCGCGCGCATCTGATGCCATTGTATAGCCTACTATAAGTGTTTTTCTTCTAAAGTCCAAGGCTTGTACAGTACAAGTATAAAGACATTGCCTTTATAGCAGTTTGCTGCTGAACCTAAATAGCTCCAGTCAAAAAATGATATGAAAACTCTCTGGTATGTTGTTTTTTTTATAATGTGCCCTCTGCACCCAAAATGTTTTCCCATTTATAAACCATTTTAAATGAGTTGGAATGCAAATGAGAATTCTTTCTCATTCTTTCTGCATTCCCTCTTCCAACCCGTTGTGTTTTTGTTCCCCTGAGGTGTTCATTTCTCACAAATATCTTCTCCTCTCTCTCCCCTTAGTGAATAAAGACTTTCATACTGAGACATCCTATTAGCTCATTTCCAGTTTACCCATAATGCCTCATAATGTGTTTTTATGTCATATCAGTCATGGCTGTATGGATGAAATTCAGACCCTAAACTCATTCACTCTCTGATTGCAGGATGTCAGGTTGCATTGTTGCTTGAAGATGCATGAATGGAATAAATGAATTCTTAATGTGTGTGTGTATGAGGGAGAGAGAATGAAACATGAGAAGAATGTTTCCTGCTGAGGTGCTGTTTAGTTTCTGCTCTTTTTTTTTTTTTTTTTTGCTGGCTCTTTGTTTGTTAAAAACATCACGCCAGAAAAGTGAGTTGCAATCTTGTTTCTGTTTTTTTCCTATTCATGTGTATATATGAATTACAGTTGTACTCCCATATTTTAACTACCTTGTGTACATTAACTTCACAATTTCATAAGAGTTGGTGTTTCTTGCGTCACAAACTACCGTGTAACCAATTACGTCAACGTGCCGGCGGGCTTTAGCATATCATTAACTATGATTGCTCAGAAGGAGGGAAGTCTCAAGAGAAGCCAGGTTATCTCGGTTTATTTTTTCTTTTGATAAGAAAAGTTGGGTAGATTTAGCAATATAGCGGGTGTATGATCTGTATTACGATGTTTTGATGAACTATATGCCTTTCTCCAGCTGTCTGACTCTGAGATGGCGAACGGGAACATGTTTGTGTAACATTAGCAACACATTATTAGCTTTTTGATAACCGTCAAGCAGAAGCCTAATCATATTAAATACCGTTATGTGTCCACCGTTGCAATACCATTGTGCAACGTTTACCTCAGTAAGTTGACCGAGTGGATCTCTGAGCTCATGCGATTGAGTGGCGGCGGGGCTAACTAGCATATTCATAGATTTGCATATTCAACTGTTTGGCAGGTTGACCATTGACAGAGTCATACTTTAATTAGAATAGCTTTAATTTTGTAGTTTTTACGAGGGAAGAAGTGAATGTGCATGTTATAGTTTCTGTTTTTCTGGGTCAGAGCTTTTAAGTTTTGGGTCAGCTGAGCTTGAGTCTGATGTGCCACTTTCTCTCTCTGGTGACCTCTGTGCAAAAGGTGTGTCTGCTGGGTCTCAGCCTTGTTTAGTTTTTGGGAATCTGTGGGTGGTGATTGGTTGGAGGTGACTCATGTGAACATGTGACTCAGGGGAGTGGAGTGAAAATATGAGGGCCCTGATGTAAACATCACCTCCTTTAAATGGAGAGGTTTTAAACTCTCTTGGGATTGGAAAAGATGTGGAGGCGATAGTTTTGGCTTTGAGTTAGAAAATGTACTCTGTGCCCTGAAAGAAATAAAATGAAGACTTTGGATGAACATAATCATTGTTTACTTTTACTCTACTCTGTGTATGTTCTTGTGAGGCAAAAATTATTTTTATATTATATAGAGGCAATATATTAGATATTAAAAATATCTTCATTTGTGTTTCGAAGATGAACAAAAAGCCTAATGGGTTTAGAATTAAATGAGTATTTGATGACAGAATTGTCATCTTTGGATGTAATATGTGTCTATGGATCACTTTTTTTTTATGGTTATTCCTTTAAAGCATCAAACTAAATAGAAGTTGCAGAAAATCACAGGGGTATCGAAAGATATGATGCTGAGTAAATGATGACACAATTTTCATTTTGGTGGGGAGAACTATCCCTTTAAATATTTTAAGCTACATCAGCAACCTGAATTTCTCTTGTGAAAACATCATCACATTTATTGTGTTCATTTGAACACGCAGTGCTGTTAAAATTCCCCAACAGTGGCACATCAAACCCCAGGTTAGTTTCTCCTGTTTGTAAACACACAGAGATGTCAACTGGACATATCGAGTGCTGTTATTATTTAATGAGATTTTTATAGTATTTTGCAACGACTGGGAGTCAGAACTGACAGCCTGCTGGGTAGTGGCCCACTTCGAGAAACACACGGTTATTTGTCGGCAAGATCTTCCGCTTTGATGACTGTTTGCAGTCGCTGTGTCTGCATTACCGAGGAGATGATGTGTCATAAAGGGGGTCCGAGAGCACGCAGGTGTTGTCCACGAGGCCGTATGGCAGCGTCCGGGGAAGGAAGCACTGCCATGTGGCTCGTTAGCAAAATGCTAATTATGTTGTCAGGATCATTAAGAGTCACAACAGCAGCCATTTTGGGAGTTGCAGCGCCTGCTGTTCTTCCTGTTGTGCCCCTGTGAGTGTGCGCCAGTGCAGGAGGCTGGCATTAAACCTAGACATTACCTCACTCCTGGGCAGACGACCCATTACGATGCTCAGCAGGCTGCAGGAGAGGTGAAAAAAAAACTCAATACCTGATGATTATATACACGCACACACACCGCAGTGCATCACATCTGCAGGCGGCCCATCTTGGCTTTGCAGATAGCAATCCCCGGTCATAAACTCACTCGCACAAGCAGACAATTTCCCCTTTCTCCTGTCTCACACACCACGTCCTGCGGGGATTTGTGCGAATATCACAGAACGCAGGTTGCAGATGGAAGTGCCTCGGCGATGGCTGCCATTTTTATTCTTGCAGGTATATTACAGGTTATAACTGGAATGTTTTCACATGTCTGCATCTTGCCATTTCTCAGGACTTTCCCTTTGTCGACAGAATGGGTTGCACAATTTTATAACTGCCACATAGACATGGGATGGTTTATGGAAAAAAAAAAAAGAAACCTGTCATCAAGTGAAGCTCACCATGTAATTTAGTTCACGCAGTAATCTGTAAAACAGCACTGGTATTTTGAGGATCCAGTCATCAGCTATTTGTTGGACATCTTGTATGATCTTGTAAAGTTTCCTTTTGTTATGAAGTAAACTATCAAGTTTTTTTTTTTTTTTTTTGTACAACCTGTTCAGAGTTGATGGAGCAGGATTATGATTTGCTAGCTAGTCATCAGTCCTGACTCAGAGAACATTGTTTGTGTCTCTATTATTAGCATAGCTATTTCAAGTATATACTAATGTGAACAAATGAAACTTTTTCAGGCTGATGTTTGTTTAACTGCTTTTAGTTGAGTGATGTTTATTTTGTGGTTGAAAACAGGGGTCTTCAACAGGGGGTCTATGACCCCTAGGGGTCTCTGGTGGTACTGCAGGGAGGCTGATGAATTGTATTTTTTAAATATCAAACAATTTTTTGTGGGGAAAAATGAATATACATTTAAAAAATAGCATATTAGTTAAAATGGTGGTTGATTATTATTTCACTTTTTTTTTTTACTTTAGTTAGTGTGTAATGTTGCTGTTAGAGCATAAACAACATCTGCAAAGTTACAACGCCCAAAGTTCAATGTAAAGGGAGATGTTTAAAAACACTTTTAAAGAGTTCGCTGTTTAGAGACTACAACAAATGGCTGGTAGGGACTACAACAAGTTTCTTCCTGCGTTAGTGACATCACTAACCCTAAAAATGTACATAAACCCTGCCCCCGAGAACACACAACAAAGGGGGCGAGGCCATGTTGGGCTGCTTTAGAAAAGAGGAAAGAGTTGTCGTAGTAGAGTGTTGCTGCCATGCTGTCATTTACGTTCAATGCTGGATTTGCACAAAAGTTTAACATGATGGCACATGAGGTTAATCAACTCCACAGCATCTACATAAATGTATCCTCTAACCATTCAGAAACATCCAGTTGCATTCTAAAAGTTGTAACTTCTTCCTGAGTCTCTCCATCAGAACGCTGTCGTCATTTTGGCTGTGTGAGATTCTCCAGCTTTGTTGTTGTTGAGCAACCAAAGCATGAGCTGTTAAAGCTCCGCCCTCTTTTGGAAAGCGGCCAGGAGCAGCAGCTTATTTGCATTTAAAGGGACACACCCAAATAGGGGCAAATTCGACAAGCTATAATAAATGATCTGTGGGGTATTTTGAGCTGAAACTTCAGACACATTCTGGGGACACCAGAGACTTATATTAAATCTTGTAAAAGGGGCATTATAGGTCCCCTTTAATAGTTAAAATATATTTAATAGTTAATATTTAGTTAACTTTCAACTAAAGCTAAATTTAGGACAATTAAGTTTAGCTAAATAATTCACTGTCAAGCCCAAATTAAAATTTAAGTAAAATGAAAATTGTGTATACTATATAAATCTTTATACTAATGGATGTGCAATGTAAGCATTGTAGTAAATACATTAAAGGTACACTATGTACACTACTTTTGGCGCTCTAGCATTTAATAAACAAAACTGAATGCCTTTTGTGGAAGAACATTGTAGCGGGAGCTACTTCTCTCTGAGTCACACAGGTACTGGGCTACTCAGCAGAGCAGAGGTTGTCGCCCTGCCTGGTCTAAAATAGTCCAAATATAAACACTTATTTTAGACGTACCGTAGTGATTCAGGATAAGATAAAACAACAGTTTAGAAGATTGATTCATGTTGTCCTCACTCATTATAGCAGTTTTGTACATTTTGAACAAATAAAGTTGCGTAGTATACCTTCAAAATAAAACGTTAATATGATCCAGGCTTAAAATGGAACACCCAATTTTATACTATATATAACAGGGAGTCCCTGATCTATCTCTCAATCCACCAAGGTGTCCTTTACTTGAAAATGTTAAATACTCCTGCCATATAGAGACATTTTTAAATGGATAAGGGGAGACACTAGGTGGCACTGTTTATCAGACAGCAACAAAACCCATATGGTTTGTTTATTTATTTATTTTTTTTTTTACTTGAAATTAATTTAATATCTCAAATTTTGATCAGTTTTTCAGTAATGCATTTAACTTGAATGTTCTTTATTTGGATTATGTTTAATGATATAGAAATTATATAGTCTGGTAGTTTACATGGTGGCAGTTCTCTCTTACCTCAGAACCAGCCCTGTAGCATTAGCATGCTGGGAGAATCTACCTCATTGCCCCAGAGACTTCCTCCTCAGACAGCCATTCAAATTCAGACTTGACCCCTAAACCCCCCACTCTGTCTGTCCCCCATGTCTGCTTTAATGGGGGGATGTGTCTGTCTGCGTACGTGTGTCGGGATCGACTCGACTTCCAGACTAGACCTCAGACAGATAAATGTCATTTTATTCCCCTGAGGGCTGAATTGCTAACTAGGGGTGAGATTTTAAAAGTTAAAATTTCATTTCGACAAAAAAGTGAAATATGGTCATATTGTTTGCGCAAATATTTATTTGTTTATTTATTTATTTTTAACTGAAAAGCTTTTTCTGTTTTTCTGCCTGGATGTGATATTTTTATTATACTGATATAATAAAGTGCGTTAGATATAACAATTTAGTTGTCCTATTAAATAATTTAATATTTAAAAATATTTAATATTTTTTTTCTATGCATTTCAATATACAGTGTGTGTGTGTGTATATATATATATATATATATATATATATATATATATATATATATATATATATATATATATATATATATATATATATATATATATATATATATATATAATTTTTTTTTTTTTTTTTTTTTTGACATTTCTCTGAATTACAGACTATTTGGCATGTCTTCCTCCCTTTTAGCCCAGTGTGGATTTGGGTGTATTGCCTTGCCCCACAATAAAAGCCCATATAGCTGCCAGGTTATTTATAGACAGACTGCAGGGCCTGTAGTTTAACGGAGGGGGGCTGTAGTTCTGGACACATGTGCTCTGTGTCGCCAGACAGCGGGGTCACCCCAAGGTCAGCCCCCTACAATGCTTGCCTTGACTGCTTGTGTCTGGCATTAATGGGGAGGTGTAACACTAGACACCCGAGCACTGCACTCGACCACAACCCACCCACCCCCTCAGCCGGTCACCGACAGACCAGCCGTGTGTGTGAGTAGAGTGTGGGGGTGTGCAGGAGGGGGTGGAGAGGAGCTCCGTTGGCTTGATCTCACAAACACTCTGATTTTTGTGTTCAACCGGAGGGGTCAGAGAAAGAGATAGAGAGCGGACGAGTTCAGTTTAGTAAGTCAGAGCGAAGTGAAGCGGTTACCCGAGAGCATGTAGTGAAAAAAACAGCATGTCAAGGCTGTTGCCGAGGGCTTTCAGTCTCAGCGCGAGCTGTTGGACGTGCACATACCGGCTAGCTCGTGCACCGGTTGAAGTCTCCCGCATACTCCATGCGAAACCTCACCGCACCGGATGGCTCGAACGTCACATGCGGATCCCAGCTCCAGGGAATGGAGATTTGTGAGTGTTTTACTTTTTTCCTTCATTGCTAATTATGCCAGACTTCTTTGCGTTTTCTCGTCTGTACATGTGACTCAAGCTAGAGCGAGCAGTTTAACTTTGAGTTTGTTTTATGTAATTTTGCCTGCAGTCTTGTCTGGCTGTCAGCTCTTATCAGCTGCTTCACGCGCGTTTCGTTTCGGTAAATGTCTGATCTTGGCTCTCCGCCGTCTCTGCAATCTGTCTCTGAATGCGTCTGGTACGTAAACCCAGCAGACAGTGTTTTAACTCGAGTCTGGGGCAAATGTCTCCTGCCTTCCGGACTTTATAAACAAAGAGCCCATGAGTAGACTGTCTATGGGTTGCGACAACTTGCGAGCAAACATTTTTGGATAGATGGAGACGTTTGTTTATACTGACAGCTTATTTATGACACATATTTCTTGGTAATTGAATAGTTAAGTTCCGTTTTTCTGGTGTTGCCAGTCTCATTTCATATGAACTATGACAGTAGCTTGTCAGAATACAGTTGTATTAAGAATACAAATTGTCATCTTGAAATTATTGTAAGAGAATTGAATATTGAACCTTATTTAGTGGTTACACTTTGTTACTATGTTAAGCTTTTTTAAAATTCTCAAAATTTGATAATATTAACCACAGATTTTGTCCACTTGTTCAAGTCATTGTTACTTGTGTAAAATCATATTAAATTATTAGACACTACTGTTCAAAAGTGTGGGGTCAGTAAAATTTTATATTCAGTAATGATGATTTGAATTGTTCACAAGTAAAGGCATTTATAATGTTACAAAATATACACTATAAATGCAGTTGTTTTCTATTCATCAAAGAATTCTGAAAAAATGTATCACGGTTTCCACAAAAATGTTAAGCAGCACAACCGTTTTTAACATTGATAATATGAAATGTTTCATGAGCATTAATTCAGTGTATTAGAATGATTTCTGAAGGGTCATGTGACACTAGAGACTGGAATAATGGCTGCTGAAAATTCAGGTTTGCCATCACAGGAACACATTACATTTTAGAATATATTCATATAAAAAAACAGTCATTTTAAATTAAAATATTCCACAATATTACTGTTTTTACTGTATTTTTTAATCAAATAAACACAGCACAGCCTTGGCAAGAGACTTTCACAAACATAAAAAGAAAAAATCTTACTAACCCCAAACTTTTGAACCTTAGTCATGTTTATTATAGTACATATTATACTTGTTCACCAATGAAAAAAACCCCTTTAACTGGAAGGTCTTGGCTACAAAAGCATGTTTGGATCTAGAATTTGATATTAAATTAAGATTTGGTTGATGCACTGCATAATATAATTAGTATTTCTCTCTATCTGTCTGTCTGAAGCATTGCTGTCTGTCTAGATCTGATTTCTGTTTTGTGTTCTGGTGTTTGCTTTGTGCAGTTTGCTGCTCTGGCTGGCCAGCCAGTGACGGTTCTGTGAAACACAGACTCTTTCTCTGTTCTTGGAGTGAAAAGTTCATATTCTGTCTGGATCATAAATTATGAATTTAGTCCTGGGGAATTCCCACACAGTAGGTAGAAAAAAGGTCTTTCAGTAGTTTTTCCTGCCTCTCACAGAGACTCTTCACATATGGTACAGAATGTGTTTCTGCTAAACATGAACATACGGTTTTAAATTATCCTTTGAATATTGCAGCATTTTGAATACTTCACAGACATCTAAATGCACCTTAAAACATCCCAAAAGGTGCAGCTCTGAAGGAAAAGTAAGATATTGAACAAAATGGCCCTCAGAAATTGAGCCAAACAGATTGTCTATTGGAAAAGCAGCCTCTCTTGCAGTCATGGCTTCACAGTGAGCTCAGCACACTGAAAGCTGGGCCGGGTTAAGCAGCCCCGAGGTGCCACTATGAATTATTGATAAAGGCCAGTGTCGTCAGGCCAGTGTCGTCATGCCAGTCTGAGTGCTTTTGGCATTACCCAGGATGATCCTGATGCCCACGCACAATGCCCTGGTTCAACAAAGATGGGCCTCTGCTTCAGTTCAACTCAAATTTTAGCCGATAATCGGTTTGATCAGATCTTTAATGTTGTGTCTATCTACATCAATAATTAGCCCGTATTAGTGTTGTTTTGTTTTTTTGCATTAGTATTATGTATCATTTAATAAGTAATTAGTTATTTAATTGTGGACGATTGTTTTAGATTGTCCATTACTTTAGTTATCATCTAGCATTTACTTAAAGGGATAGTGTTAGATTGCAGTAAAGATTTAAAGGATTAGTTCACGTCAGAAGTAAAATTTCCTGATAATTTACTCACCCCCATGTCATCCACGATGTTTGTGTCTTTCTTTCTTCAGTCGAAAAGAAATTAAGGATTTTGAGGAAAACATTCCAGGATTTTTCTCCATATAGTGGACTTCACCAGGGTACAACGGGTTGAAGGTCCAAATTGCAGTTTTAATGCAGCTTCTAAGGGCTCTACATGATTCCAGACGAGGAATAAGGGTATTGTTTAGCGAAACGTTCAGTCATTTTCTAAGAAAAAAAAAAGAGTATATACTTTTTAACCACAAATGCTCATCTTCAGTGCTCTGCGATGCACCACACATGATGTAATCACGTTGGAAAGGTCACACGTGGCCATAGGCGAAAGTACTGATTCAGTGTCAGACATGCAAAGACCAAGTCAAATACCCTTTACAAAAAAAGGTAAAACAAAGTTAGAGGAGAAAATGAAAAAAAAATGTGCCCTTCCGCAGTACTTTTGCCTACGTCACACACGACATTTCCAACGTGATTACGTGGCGCATCGCAGAGCTTTTCTTTTTTTTAAGAAAATGACCGATCACTTCGCTAGACAAGACCCTTATTCCTCGTCTGGGATCGTTTAGTGTGTTTTGAAGCTGCACTGAAACTGCAATTTGGACCTTCAACCCGTTGTACCCCAGTGAAGTGAAAAAGAAGGGGAAAAAATTCCTGGAATGTTTTCCTCAAAGACCTTAATTTCTTTTCGACTGATAAAAGAAATACATAAACATCTTGGATGACATGGGGGCAAGTAAATTATCAGGAAATTTTAATTTTGAAGTGAACTAAGACTTTAAGTGCACTATTTCTTGAATAGTGCTTTGCTAAAACAGAGGTCTCACATCCACAATTTAACTTTTCTCATTAACTATTCATCTCAAAGTTAATGGTTTTCTATATTTCATGCTGAACGTTAAAATTTTGTGATGGTTAAATTACATTTATTCCTGAGATAGCAAAGCTGAATTTTCAGCATCATTACTCCAGTCTTTAGTGTCACATGACCCTTCAGAAATAGTTCTAATATGCTGATTTAGTGCTCAAGAAGCATTTCTTACTATCAATGTTGAAAACAGTTGTGCAGCTTAATATTTTTGTGGAAACATGATATATTTTTTAAGTTTTCCTCGATGAATAGAACATTCGTTAGAATGAACGTCATTACAGTAGTACTTACAGTAAAATAGATTCTTTTGTCCACACACGTCTTTGTAACAGATCTTGCTCCAAGCAAGACCCAAACCTGTAACCTACTGAATGTCAACTGCATGTTCTGCTTGAAGCTTTTAAAAGCAGCGGTGCAGCTGGTGCAGGATCCAGCCTCAGGGAGTGACTCATTAGCCACGACAGCCCAAGCAAACCACAAAACGATCTGTTCTTCGTTAGAAATCCATACTTTGTTCTTCTTAGCGTTAAACAGGACCACCCATGAAGGACGACGTTTTAATAAGGCGAAGGGTGGGGCTAACAACAACAACACGGCTTTGAGGAATAAAGAGCCGACTTTCTTCCTTCCTTCATCCCTCTCTCCATCTCTCCCTTTCTCTTTCTCCTCTCACTGAACCCGCTCTTTGGAAATGTCACCGGTGAACTTTGTCCCACCCGAAATCTAATGTTCTCAGATGCAGTATAGTGTGATTCTCACCGCTGAAGCTCTTCCTGCAAGTTCATCTGGCGGTCATGAAGGAATGTTTTAGAAAGCAAGGCACTTTTTTTTCCCCTTCCAACAGATCTTTCAGAAACTCCCTTTATAGCTAAGTATGCCCTAAGGCAGACTGTTCCGCTTCTTGCACCTTTTTAAAAGAAATAAAGACAAAAAACGTGTCTGGCAAGGTTTTTATAATCCTGGTCATGGTTGTTAAAGTTTGTGGGCTTGGTGAGCTGATGTTTAGACCACAATGTTCGTGTTTAGGTCGTCACACCTTTAGCTGTCATCTCTTTTGGTCACATCCACCCTTAACTGTGGAGTCCAAAATAAGTCCTGGTTATATTGGCTCAGTCAAACTGTGATTATAATTGCTGAATCTGTAATTATATATTGTCACAAGAACAGACTCAAAATGTTTCCAAAGCCGAAATATGTGCTTTTTCACCTCCCCCTTCAACGTCTGCGTTCTTTTAAATAATCTCGTTATTGACGGTGAAAGCTCCCGTGTGGCATCGCTGCGGAGACCAGGCTGCGTTGGCGAACGTGGCTGTGGTGCCTGGTTCAGATTGTCTGTGCTGTTTGTTTGATGGCTCCTCTGCATGGCTGGGCTGGATGCCCACTCTCCTGGTGCCCAGCAGGGTGCCAGTCTGCCAGCTTGTTTTGTGTTGTTCGCTCGCTGTCCCTGCATGCCTCTGGCCTTTCATTTCAGCACACAGACAACCTGTGTGATCGCTCCTTTACAAAACGCCCTCAGACAGGTTTGTCAGACCTTTTTGGAAATTTTCCACTAGAGCACCAAAAGGCGTATATATCCATAAAACAAAACATGGCGTATATGAAATGCCACACTATATCAGAGCCCAGATGAAGATTCCTCCATATGAGAGATGCATGGATCTCTGTCAAGTAGTAAACAGTCGTAACGCTCATTGCCGTCTCGCCGCTGATGCTCTCAATTGCCTGTCAAAACACTTGAATGTTATCTAGGAGTGTCCTGACCGCGATAGACACGCTGACAAACAAAATCACTCTACTTGTCAATTTAATCTTTCTCTTCAAACGTCCTCTGCATTGGAGATGTAGCCTTAGGTTTTGATTTGTCTTGTGTAATGATGTATTTCCTGTTGTAAAATAAGCTGTCTAGCCTGCAGGTAGTCAGTTCTGGCTCTGTTACCAATACATCTCAATGACTGAATAACCTTCCAACTGGCTGATTTGTTATATGCACTATTATTAAGAAATCTTATCGAACCCAAACTTTTGAATGTTCTTAAAAGAAGTCTCTTATGCTCACAAAGGCTGCATTTATTTGATTTATTATTACAGTAAATATTGATGCTTTAATTAGCCTGCTGTGCTGTATGCATGTAGCACAGTAAAACCTTGGACAAGTTGCACCTTTTAAAGCAGCTATAAACCTTTTTTTTTTTTTTTTTTTTGTTATTGTGTAGTTGAGTTTAGTTTGTTGTTGAGTGGTGACACACTGATATGGTTGTGTCCTGTACTGTATGTACACAGCGGGCAGGGTTTGACCTCAGGTAAGGACACCTGTTCCTGTTATTCGGCACTAGCTTGGCATGATGCAGCGTCTGAAGCGCAGTGCCCATCTCCCAGACCGTCTGGAGGATCTGTGTACTTGTGTGAGTGTGTGTGTGGCACTTGGTATTATGTGTGACAGTGTTAATTATTTAGGATTAGTGTGTGTTTGTAGCATAAAGCATCTAGACAGATCTGGCTACATTCTCTCTCTCTCTCTCTCTCACACACACACACACACACACACACACACACAATCACACACACACACACACACACACACACAATCACACACACAATCACACACACACACACACACCTCTGAATGTTAGATTGGTAGGGGGTTCAGGTGAACATGAGTATTGTCCCTCTCACACACACACACATACACACACCTCCTGCAAACCTTTAGAGTGTTACATGATAATTGTGTAGTTCACTACTATGAACGATAAATGCATCTCTCAGCTATTTGAGAATTGTGTTTTCTCTTTAATGCACCACTGCTGTTAAATTTACTAGTAAACCTAGTTGTTGGAAGACTTGTTAATCACCTGACCCATCCTTGGTTCTCATTACAAAGTGAGTTGAGTGAGAAATCAGTTTTGCCTACAAGTAAAAGTAGACATAAGCCAATAATTGAGATTAAGTGATATTTTTGACCAATATTTACACTTTTCTACTTATTCAGTTTGTGTTCTTTAATTTCAGGTCTGCTGATAAAATTTGGTGGTCTCTAAAGAATAGCACTCGACAACTCATTTAAACACTGTGTTCAAAAAGTAAAGAATGTGTTCACAGCTAAAGTGAAACGTTGTTTGCATCAATGCTTTTTACATTTATTAATTCTCAAGTGAGCAACATGTAACTTGACAAATGTTTGATAGTTAGACAGCCTGAAACAAAGAAAAAAAAAAAGAGTTCACCCAAATTAGATCTAAACAACTTATAAATGTAATGCCATTTAGGTAATAATAATATTTATTGATAATATTGTTATCATCATCATTATTATTATTATTATTATTATTATGCAGTACTAACAAAAATACTAAATTATTGCTAAACAAAATGCCAGCAAATTATCATGATACTATAAAAAAAATCATTAGAATGCAAAAATAAAACCATAATATTATTTAGAAATATTTTAATAATAATAAAAGTATTATTAATAAAATATTCATATTGTATATTATGTTTGGTGCAGTCTTTTTTGTTAGTGTTGTGTCAAAAGCAGAAAGAAAACAATAATCCATTATTTTTTTATTAGGGCTGGGACAATAAATCGTTGACTTGCGAATCAAGAAATGATTCTAGATCGATTCTGATATTTTCCGAATGCATCACGATTCTCTCTCGAATCAATTCCAAGCTTGGTTTTTAACAGCAGATGGCACTGCGTGCTTTACAAACACCTGTACTCTGCTTGCTTCCAATTCCTTACACACACCACTTGAACGTTCGAAAAGCGAATTATGAGGGTGTTTGCAGTGAGCTGTTTACATTAATCTCACATCATAAAAGCATTCTGAGGTGCAAGTACATAGCCGAACGCACAAGCGCGCTCTTCTTCTTGAGCATTTTAGCGTGCGGTTAAAAACTAGCCTAGAGCGTCTGCTGTTAAAAGCTAAGCTCAGAATCGATCCACGAATCAAGATGAATCGATTTATTGTCCCATTTTTTTTTTTTTTTTTTATATAAACCCAAGTTGCAGCTGGACTCAGTGGATGTATATCAGAAGTGATGACTTTTTTTTTTCTTTTCTTTTTTTTTTTTTTTTTCCCCATTTTGTTCTGTGATTACACTGAATCAATATCCAGCCATTGAAAAATGATAGACTGGAGCACAACTATTCACAGCCACTGATTATAACACATAAAACATGAAAACATCTGCTTGACAATTGGAGATGTCTCTGTCTCCGTATTAGACACATCCTTGTCATAGCTATTTCATAAAGTAGTCAGGACAGGAAGTAATGACACCTATGGATGTGACCTCCATCTACTCCACTGAATATGTCACCTTCAAGACACCCTTTACTTCTCTCCATCTACAAATCTCTATTCTCTTCGTCTGCCTCTCACACACACCTTCTTTCTCTGTCCCCCCCCCCCCCCTCCCTTTTCTCCTCATCACCCACACACACTCTCTCTCCCTCTCACTCTCGTCTGGTCTAGCGCTTTCTGTCTGCTCTGCCTGGTGACAGAACGGCCTGATGGATTTTGATCCTCTCTCTGTGGTCTGCAGAGAGAAACTCAGTCTGTGTATGGCTAATCTGCAGTCTGTGATACCCAGACCCACTCTCATTTGTTCACGCTCTCGTTCTGTCTCTCAGTGATTGGCATAAGAGGTCAGTGTTAAATAGGACAGAGAGTGTGTCAGTGGGAGAATTGGACAGGCCATAGTAACAATCAAAGAACCGCTCCGGATTCGGTTTTAAATGTTTTGATTTACAGTTATTAGCACAAGACCGTTTAAATGTATTGATTCAGACTGGATTTGGATCTTTGTAGAGTTTTTGTTTTACTTAGACTGGAGTGTCTTGTCTGGATTTGGATGTTACTGAATTTACATGGTTGCAGGTTTTTCTAGCTGGTCTAAGCTGGTCATTAGCTGATATAAGCGGGTCATTATTTGGTTAACAAGCTACCATGTTCCAAAAAACCAGCTTAATCACCAATAGCTGGCATGTTGCTTGTCCAAAAATGTCTACTGACAGCTTAGACCAGCTAGAAACCAACTATCATGTTCCAAAAGCTCTCAGCTTAAGCTGTATTATTTTGCAGGGCAAACAATCACAAAGTATTTCTAAGAGTGGAATCTGGAGTGTATGTTGTCAGTTTTTAAATTAATTAATTAATACACTTGTACTACATTTAGGCAAATCTGGGTGCACTGTAAACCTGAATAAGTTGGCAAAACTCTACATTTTTTAAGTTAAGATATTCAGAGTTTAAGTAAGCAGAACTTTTTTTATTTTGTACTCATATATTTTAATTATTCTTATATCAAAATATTTGAGTAAACTAATTCATACATTTAACTTAAAATTATCATGTAATCTCAACATAAACATTGAAACTTAGCTAGCAATAACAAGCTAATTCAGAAATGTTCATTTGTTAACATGTTAGCAAAAGCATGGTATACATATACATGGTAACAATATAAAACATTTAACATACCTGCTCTCAAACCAAGCCACATGTACCACTTGTCACCATGATAGTAACTCTCCAAAAACCCACATTAACAGAAACTCTTCTACATTAGCATAACAAAACATTAATCACTACTAAATCTCCAATTTAACATTAATCATATACGAAAAAAAACAAACATTATATGGCACTTAATTTTAGCATTTACTTCCTTTCGAGTGCCATGGGCTAAGCATGCTGGGAAACAGAAATCCCAGTCCAGTTTCAGTTAAACTTAAGTTCGTCTATATTAAAAGAAATGAGTTCACAATACTCAAAACAATGAAACCGTTCAATTTACTTAAAATATGTCAGTTCTGTGAACTCAAAAGAAAAAGAAAGTGCTAAATACTAATAAAAGTTCATTTGACTGAACTAATTTGTTTAATTTAAGTTTGTTCTACTCTAACCAGTTAATTATTTTTACAGTGTGGTACTTGCCCATGTTAAACTCCCCACCACAATGCTAGGGATGGGTATCAGGGTGTTGCTATGCAGTTTCTAAGGTGTTCTCAATGTTTTTTTTGTTGTTTTTTTTTTTTTGTTGTTGTTTTTTTTTTTTTTTTTTACATTGTTTGCTAAGGTGTTCTCGGTGGTTTCAAGGGCATTGCTAGGTTGTTGCTTTTTTAATTTGTTTGTTTATATTACAATTTTATTCAGAAGATCTGGCTGGTGCTTGCCCATGATAATTCACCACTGCAATGCTAGGGTGGTTGTCAGGGTGTTGCTTTAAGATTGTAAAGGGTTTAAAATGGTTTGTACATTGCTATGTGTTGCTAAGGTGTTCTAGTTGGTTGCTAGGGTGTTCTGGGGGGTTGTTTGTTAGAGATAACTGAGACAAAGTCTGTGAAATTGATCTGAGCATGTTAAGCACAGTGGGGTCCGAAAGCACAGTGGGTTGCTTCTGCTTTGCATTTTCAAATGTAATAGTTTTTTGTTAGAATTATTTTTTCATTATAAATGTTTTCATCTGGATTATAAAAAATGTAATTGAAATTATTGTACGATTTATATGATTTGAGTCAGTACTTCTGTGAAAGCAAGTCAATCTGACCTTTTGTACAAATAAGTTTGCATGGTCAGTCACAAATATGCTCATTTAATTAGTGACCTAGAATTACTGCTGATTTTTATTATTATTATTATTATTATTAATTTTACGTCATGACATTTTAAATACATCCTAAAACTGTTTATTTCCAGGTTAAATTAGATTTTGAAGAATTTCAATGTCGACTCCCAAATCCCCACTGTACCTGTAAAAAGACTTGCCTTTATTGCCTGTGTTCTTGATCTAAAGTCAAGGGAACAGCTCAGCGTTCATGGGCTAGTTTGAAGCCTGCTGTGATTTTGTGTTGTATTGATTCAGTTCCCGTCTGATAGGTTTGTGTTTGTAGTCTTATTTGTTCTTACCAGTATTCTGATCTGTCTCATTCTCTGTCTTATCTGCCCTCCTGTCTGATTGTCACTTCCTTTGTCTGTCTTGCCTGACTGGTTTCTATGTCCTCATCTCTGCTCTCTCTCTCTCCCTCTTTTGCTTCCTCCTCTTATGCCCTAAATTAGGAGAGAAGTGTTTGTTTCTTTTGATGTGTGAGTGCCAGTATCCCGCAGTACTGCACTGCAGGCAACAACTCACTCTTTCATTCTCTCTTCGTGACACTCTCACTTTCAGCCTCTCCATTCGGTTTACTCGACTGTACGAGGTTCCAGAACGGTCCCTCAGCGCAGTTGGTGGAGAGCTCATTTTTGTTGTCTGAAAAGCCTGTGAACTCCACAAGCGTTTTCATCTGAGAAACAGTCTTGGTTTTGACTGAGAGAGCAAGTGTGAGTCCAGCAGGGTGTTCTTCATGTTCAGAAAGAACACATTTTCAGAAACATCGATCAAGCTGTTTACCTTCATCACTTTGATTCTTGCAAGCCAGGATGTTGGAAAAAAAGCTTTTTTTAATGATAGAAACTTTTTGGGTGAACTTTTTATTTATTTGCTCACCCTAATGTCATTCTAAATCTGTATACTGTTGGAACATAAAAAGAGAATTTGAAAGAATCTTTAAAAGGATAGTTCACCCAAAAATGAATCATTATTCCCTTAACCTCATGTCATTCCAAACCTCTTTCTTCTGTGGAACTCCAAAAGAAGATATTTTGGAAAAATATTAGGTTCTTTTTTTTTTCATTCATACAATGAAAGTCAAAGGGGTCCAAAGTTGTTGAAGACAAAGTCATACATGTTTGGAATGAGGTGAGAGGCATAAATGATGACAGAATTTTCTTTGTGCGTGTGTGCGAGCATGCGAACTATCTATATAAGAAGCTTTTTTTTTTCCTATATGACAGTTCATAAACCTTCATAAACCACACTGCTCAATATATCAAAAGCACTACAAAAGCATGTTTTAAAAGAATTTCATATAACCTGTGCACTATATTCCAAGTCTTCTGGAGCCTTGTGGTAGATTTAAATTAGAAACATTTAAACATTTACAGAAAATGTAGCTATTATTTACCCCCTAATTAAATATGGTGCCTGTGATGCAGGGTGAGTTGTCAAAATATTAAATTGAGCTGCATAAAGATTCCTCAGAATTCTCTTTTGTGTTCCAAGGGAAAAATATCAGCACTTGAAGGACATAAGGGTGCGTAAATAATGACAAAATGTTCATTTATGAGTGAAATATTACTTAAAGAACTTTAAGTTACTAGTTAAAGGGTTAGTTCACCCAAAAATAAAAATTTTGTCATTTACTCACCCTCATGTCGTTCCAAAGACCTGACTTTTGTTCATCTTCGGAACACAAATGAAGATATTTTTAATGAAATCTGTGGGATTTCTGTTCCTCCATTGACAGTCTACGCAACTACCACTTTGACACTTCAAAAAGTCCATAAAGAGATCATAGAACTAATCCATATGAATTGAGCAGTTTAGTCCAAAGTTTCTGAAGAGACACAATCGCTTTATATGAAGAACAGATCAATGTTTATATGTGAATGAAAGCCTAAATTAAATCTGTTCATCATACAAAGGGATCATGTCTCTTGAGAAAATTTGGTCTAAACCACTCATTCATATGGATTAGTTTTACGATCTCTTTATGAACTTTTTGAAGCGTCAAAGTGGTAGTTGCTGTCAATGAAGGGACCGAAATAGCTCAGATTTCATTTAAAATATCTTCATTTGTATTTCAAAGATGAACCAAAGTCACACGAGTTTGGAACAACACAAGGGTGAGTAATTGATGACATTTTTTTCATTTTTGGGTGAACTAACCCTTTAACTAGTTAACGGCTTTGAAATATATAGTGATATTATTTTAGAAAAAAATGCTTATGCTAAGTGAATGAATATGTAATGCAATTAAACATGATGAACAAGAAAATAAAAGCTTTATCCAATTTCTAGAGCTTATCTTTCAACTAATTTCACAGCAGCTGTACTTGTACTTGCTGTACTAGTGATCTTGCTTTAATCCAGTGAACTGTTTCTTCTTGTTGTCCATGTCAAACCAAAATGGCTCTCACCTTTTTTTTTTGCCAGATGATATCACCAATTTGGGAGACTGTAGTCGTCATGGATGTTGATTTCACTCTGCTGCCATCTTTTGGTCAAAATGAGACTAAACTTTTTTTTTTTTTTTTTTTTTTTAATAGATTTTCTGATCGTAAACCAGATGTTGTTTTTTCATTCTGCACTGTTCTAAGCTCTTTTTGTCTTTTTATGTTGCAGCTGAACTGGAGTTTGTGCAGATCGTGATCATAATCGTCGTGATGACTGTGATGGTCGTAGTGGTTGTGTGCCTGCTCAACCACTACAAACTCACCACGTGGTCGTTCCTGAGCCGGGCAAGTCAGGCACAGAGTCAGGATCTCTCTCTGCAGACGGTAAGACCCTGTCACAAAAATTGAAAACATTCCGTCAACCTTCCTCAAATATTTAGATGAGCCATGGACAGGAATCAACTAAAAATGCGTGCAAGAGGTGTGGCCTAGAAGTTCATATGGAACACATAAGCCACCACTAATTTCCTGCCTCTTCTCTGAATCTAAATAGGGCTTTCTAAATCTAACAAGAGCATGATGAGCAATTAATTACTAGAAACAGACAAATCACATGGGAACAATGGCGTGGGAACAATATGAAATGTAAACAAGCAAATGGCAGTGTAGCATGAAAACGGGAAACACAAATGAGCAGAATATTTAAGTAAATCACCAGCAGAATTAAAAAGGGATTGTTAAAATGATATGAGTGTAGCATAGAGAAATTAAATGAGTTTTCAACAGTTTTTGGAAGGGCTGAGACTTCACAAAGGGATTATGAAGTGAGTTCAAGTGTCCAAGAGCAGTAAAGCTCATAAGGATCACCTAATCTTGTAGAACAACAAGCACCATCTTATATCATGTCTTAAATAATAAACATCACAGTTCCTTGACATGTGTTCCAGGCTGAGCCATGAAACATCAATTTCTAAAACTGAATAGATGTATTTTTCACCTGCTGTGTCATCTCTAAGCCTTGTTTGGTATATATTATGCGGGTGAGCTTTTATCTTTGAAAAGAAGAAAACAGCAGGGTCTCTAAAAGTCTCTTGAGTAGGGTGTGTGTGTGTGTGTGTGTGTGTGTGTGTGTGTTGTTTACTTCTGGAAAGGTCTTCTTTGTGTCTAATCCAAAATAACTTGCAGCAGTGCACTGAGCTGATGAGAGAGAGCAGTGCGTGTGTGGGGGGGGTTGTGTCTCATCTCACCCGAGGGATGATTTTCGGTACGTTTGCGCAGTTTGTAACCAGACAGACAGCAGGAAATTAATTGTTTATATTAGAAATATTAAGCATCATACATCTAGAGGTTAGTGCACATGCTACGTAGTGCATGACGTCTGAGTTGTTCTTGCAATGGGCAACTGGACTGAGAATTTTCATGGAAAACTGAACTCTGCTTAAGGATATATTACAGATTCACTACATGTAATTAAAATGCGACATTTTACTCCTTCAGAAAAGGCAGTGTGTTTTGGAAGAGACACAATGGCAGTGTCCCTCTGAGACCAGGGCATGTTGATTACATTCAGCAGTTCTGTCTAGACGCCAGTCAAATAGACACGCGCAGCCCACTGCAGCACCCGGGAGAGACTGCTAAATGACTAGGACTTTTCATTTTCATTCATGAGGGAATGTGAGGGGGAGGGAAGCCAGCGAGGGAGGCAAGCAGTGATGTCTGGGAGAATGTTACTCTCTGGTTTTGTTTAGGTTTTTTAATTAGAATGGCTATATGGGTACAGAGCATTATTAGAATTTAACAAATGGGGTCTGTCTGATTTACCCTACTTTTCTACTTTTTTTGCATTTTTAAAATGGATATAATTAGGGTTTAAGATATGGTTTTGTTGTATTTATTTATTTAAAATTTTTAAATGTCATACATGAAATTTAAATATGGATGTAGACACAGAGCATTATTAGAATTTAATTAATGGGCTTTATCTGAAATATAATTAGGGTTTAACAAAGGGTTTAATTTTTTTGTTTGTTTTTAAATGTCATCTGTGCAATATAAGTAAGCAATAAGGTACTCGAGGCTGTGCTGTATCGTGAATAAGTCACAGCTGAAGGGCGCTGTTAGGCACGACGCGAAGTGGTCCTTCAGCCGTGACTTATTCACGTTACAGCATTAGCCTTGAGTACCATATTGCTTTTTATAAAACGGTTACCACACAATACAAATATTAAAGCCCAAAAATATGTATCAATGCAACTTTCGTGAAGTAAAATCACTAAAAGCCTTCCTTCCACCGGAAAAAATAGTCCCTGACCGTGAACAGCAACAGAAGTTACATTATTACGGCATTAGATGGCGGCAAAGACTGTCTTTATTAGTATGTCAGTCAGTAGTGAAGACTTTTACGTTGAAAAGACTGAATTGTTGTGAATGCAGAACAAGATGCAACTGACAAATGCTGTGACTAGCAGGAAAACCCCTTAACTATTAAAAGGACAGGATAATACATTGGACATTTAAACAGATTTTTTTATTATGAACATAGGACTGACCTGAAGGAAAATGCTAAATCTGAATGGAGGCAATAAACTCGCTCACTCTATCTTTTTCTTACAACACTCTTTTACATAATACAGTAAGCTTCAATGAACAATATCAATTGAGAACAAACAGCTTACGTTGCTAAGAGTGGCTGCTAAGGGTGTTGTGTAGTGATACACAGAACCGTTGGGTGAAGCGGTCATAGCTGTGTTTTATCGTGAATAAAACATAGCTATTGACCAATCAGAATCAAGGACAGGAACTAACCGTTTTATAAATATGGGTAGTGAGGGCACAGAGCATTATTGCAGTTTAACAAGTGGATTTTTATTTATTTATTTATTTATTCTATTTTTTCTTATTAATTTTAATAATTATTAATTTATTTTTATTTATATTTTAATGTAATTTAGGTTAATGATTTTGGAGTATTTCTGATATATTCATTTATGTCCATGGTTGAACTATTATTAGACATTGATTTTAAATGTTCCTCTTTAATCAATGATCAGTTGTTAACAAAATAATATTGACTAGTTATTAATTATGTATCAGTATTTCAGTATCAATATTATTATATATCTATGTTAGACTGCTATCTTAAAATTGAAGTAATTCAGAATATTACATCTGTGTATTTTTCATTCTTGTTTGTAGGAGGGTTCTTTGTGGCCATCAGATAATGGGCTGAGACAAGGAGCATCTGAGGTAAGCTGAATGTTTGTGTGTGTGTTTTTTGGCCCTATACTCTAAGGAGCTTGTTTCAAGGGTTGTTGTTCTCCTTGTATAAATGGCATGTCTGCCTGTAACAAGCAGTGAAGTCTCCTCAAGTGTATGTTGTCAATGCCTGTGTGTGCCTGTGCCTCTCAGTGTAGGCGTATGTGAGGGAGGATAGTCTCTGAGACTGTGTCTGTGAGTGATAGCACTTAAAATACCATGTGTGGAGAGAATACATGCATATATATTCATTGTTTGTGTGTGGTGGTGTGGGGAGGGTGTCTCTCTCACCGGGATGCAGCCTCTCAGCAGTTCATTAATCTCTCACCCTCCTCTGGCAGCGTCTAGACGGTCGTCTGAGAGACCAGACACTCAGGGTCTATCTGCGTAAATTGCCTCCCATCAGCCTCAAACTCGCTAATGTAAACGTGGCCCCTGCAGTAATGAGGCTGATCTCATTGGCTAACTGACATGCAGATTTTACTCATATGAGGATATTTTATCAGCTGCATATTAGCATACTAATGTCTGGACTGGGGACTGTTTAAGTTTGGGGCTCTGGTGAGTTTATATGGAATTGGTAGAGTCATTATTTATCTGTGTGGATGTGGCATGAGTAGAATACCATTATTCCTCTGAATGAACACTTTTTTTTGCTGTAAAAATAGATTTATTTGGATGTTCTAGTTAGTCATCTAGACTCTTTCTCTTTCTTTGTCTTTTATATGGTATGGTGATATCAAGATTTGATTTGCTTTTCATATAAATAAATATACAAATTAATTATTTTACAATTATAAAATTATAATAGTAAGTGTATGTATGTGTGTGTATATATATATATCAAGAAAATGACATCATTATTTATATTATTATCATTATTTTCTTACAGTTTGGATTTGGATATGTATGTCTTTTAAACGGTATAGAAGTGTGTTTTTGTTTTTCTTTGACCATACATGCAGTTTATTTTGCAAAATTTCATATTTTATTTTTATTTTATTTTATTTTATGCACCAGTAGTTTAACATGTAAAATGCAAAAGCTTATAAAATGCCACACAGGGATGATGCAAACAAATTGTTGAATCAGTGTTTTCCTTGGAACAGACAGCTATTAAAAACTCATGAAAAGTATAATGTCTTATATCCGCCTAAGTAAATAATATTGAATGTATTGAATTATACCCAAGTGGTAAAATATCTGGGCTGGTAATTAAAAGGTTGTAATTAAAACTACCATTGTGCCCTTGAGCTTTGGATAGTAGTATTTGCTAATGTCTAATTTTTAGTTACTCATTTCATGACTTTAAAGCCAAGATGGCAGATTTTCATTTTAGTTCTTGGATTCTCTTCTCGTCTACAGGTGGTTTACGCTCCTCAGCCAAGGGACCGTTTCACCGCTCCCACTTTCATGCAGCACAACCGCTTCAGACGTTTCCAGCCTACCTACCCATACCTGCAGCACGAGATTGATCTGCCACCTACCATCTCGCTGTCAGACGGAGAGGAGCCGCCGCCGTACCAGGGCCCCTGCACACTGCAGCTGAGAGATCCCGAACAGCAGCTTGAGCTCAACAGAGAGTCCGTACGTGCCCCGCCCAACCGGACCATCTTCGACAGTGACCTCATTGATATGCACAGTTCAGGGGGTGGCGGTGGGCCGCGACCTCCCAGTAGCAACTCTGGGATCAGCGCCACAAGCTCCAGTAACCATGGACGCATGGAGGGCCCTCCGCCCGCTTATAGTCAAGTAATTGGGCAGCATTCGGGCATCGTACTTTACCTCCACCAGCACAGCAATAACCCGCCCGTCCCTGTCACTGTGCAGACTCCGCCCAGGGGCCGGACAGATTTAGACAGCCCAGAGAGCACAATAGCGCTAAGCAAAGACCCACAAAGGGAGGAGCTAGTGTGAGGGGGCGGGGCTAGCACACGATTGGCTGATCGCTTCCCATAAAGGGAACAGGTTCTCCCTCTTGACACTCCCGTGCACAACAGCGCTTAATGTGTCTTCGCAACAAAAGCGAAACCATGTGTTAAAAAAGAAAATATAAGAATATGGAGCTGAGCTTACAAAAGAAAACATTTCATTCGTTTTTTTTTTGTCAGACCAGCTACGCTAAAACTGGGGTTTATGCACTGCCTGGAGTCTCCACCTTTATTGCTCTGTATTACTTGTGTATAGCCGACAAATTTAGAGAAAGTAATTCGCACACAAGACAGGCTTTTTGTTGTTGTTATTCTTGTTGGTTTTATCGTTGAATCCCCCTTGAACGCCCCCTCCTGCCCAACCCACACGTGACATACTAGCTGTGTGGATAGTAATTACTTTTTCTTTTCTCTTTTTTTTTTTTTTTTATTTAAAGACCGAGATCTGTGCAGCATGAACAAAACAAATGCGAAAAAGGGTGAAAATCCAAATCCTAGTGCCAAGGTTTATGCGAAAGGTGTCATGGGCGTTGACTGTCTTAAAGACTTGTTATACATTTAAATTGAAAACCTTTTCTGAACTTTTGCACTATTGTTGAGGTTAATCAGAGAAATTTGGGAATGGGGTAGTGGGGGGGTGATGTATGTTTACTGTTTGTACTGTCGTATTCATGTAGATCCTATCATATGCTTCAGTGCGAGCTTTCTACCGAAAGGGAAGTGATCTTGTCTGTCTCAGCACAAGAAAAATCTCTGATCCAGCCTAAAATAACCTTGATCTAAAAGAGGCACAGAATACAGAGAGTCTGCTCTACTCTCATCTATCCTCACCACTGACATGTTCAGCCGCTTTCACAGACTCCAGCTGATCTGAGGTCAGTTGGCTGGTGGCACGGTTGACATTTTGCCTAAAAAGAAACTCACTTTACTTAGAGATCCGAACAGGTTTTGACATGTTATGAGATTGTCGCTTATTCTAAAGAGGTTCTCCAACCTTTTTCTCATCAGCTCTTTTTTGTTATTATCATATATTTATTATAAAATTCATATATAGACAGAAATAATAAAATCTTAATAGTATTTTCTCTATAGACTCCAGTGAAACTATAATAATTATAAATAATAATAATAATACATCTGTCTCTCCCTATGTATATACAGGTGCATCTCAATAAATTATAATGTCGTGGAAAAGTTCATTTATTTCAGTAATTCAACTCAAATTGTGGAACTCGTGTATTAAAAAAGTTCAGTGCACACAGAGTGAAGTACTTTAAGTCTTTTGGTTCTTTTAATTGTGATGATTTTGGCTCACATTTAACAAAAACCCACCAATTCACTATCTCAAAAAAATAGAATACTTCATAAGAACAATTAAAAAAAAAAAAAGAATATTTGGCTTCTGAAAAAGGCTTCTGAAAAGTATGTTCATTTATATGCACTCAGTACTTGGTTGGGCCTCCTTTTGCATGAATTGCTGCATCAATGCGGCGTGGCATGGAGGCAATCAGCCTGTGGCACTGATCAGGTGTAATGGAAGCCCAGGTTGCTTTGATAGCGGCCTTCAGGTCATCTGCATTGTTGGGTCTGGTGTCTCTCATCTTCCTCTTGACAAGAAAATCTATGGCGTTCAGGTCAGGTGAGTTTGCTGGCCAATCAAGCACAGTAACACCATGGTCATTGAAGCAGTTTTTGGTACCTTTGGCAGTGTGGGCAGGTGCCAAATTCTGCTGGAAAATGAAATCAGCATCTCCATAAAGCTTGTCAGCAGAAGGAAGCATGAAGTGCTCTAAAATTTCCTGGTAGATGGCTGTGTTGACTGTGGACTTCAGAAAACACAGTGGACCAACACCAGCAGATGAAATGGCAGCCCAAATCATCACTGACTGTGGAAACTTCACACTGGACTTCAAGCAACATGGTTTCTGTGCCTCTCCACTCTTCCTCCAGACTCTGGGACCTTGATTTCCAAATGAAATGCAAAATATACTTTCATCTGAAAAGAGGACTTTGGACCATTGAGCAACAGTCCAGTTCATTTTCTCCTTAGCCCAAGTAAGACGCTTCTGATGTTGTCTTTGTTTCAGAAGTGGCTTGGTACGTGGAATGTGACGGTTGTAGCCCATTTCCTGAAGACGTCTGTGTGCGGTGGCTCTTGATGCACTGACTCCAGCTTCAGTTCACCTCTTTTTGAAGCTCTCCTTAGTTCTTAAATCTGCTTCGCCTGACAATCTTCTCAAGCCTGCGGTCATTCCTTTCACTTGTACACCTTTTCCTACCACACTTTTCCCTTCCAGTCAACTTTCCATGAATATGCTTTGGCACAGCACTCTACGAACAGCCAGCTCTTTCAGCAATGACCCTCTGTGGCTTACCCTCATTGTAGAGGGTCTTGATGATCGTCTTCTGGACAACTGTCAAGTCAGCAGACTTCCCCATGACTGCTGTTGGCATTACTGACCTAAACCCAGTATTTATACCCTGAGAATTGTAATTTAATAGAACTTGAAATTAAATATTCTAATAATTTGAGATACTGATTTTTCTATTTTGATGAGCAGCAAGCTGTAATCATCAAAATGAAAACAAAAAAGTCTGGAAATATTTTACTTTATGTCTAATAAATCTAGAATATATTTAAGTTTTACTTTTTTAATTAAATTACGGGGGGGGGACTTTTTTATGATATTCTAATTTATTGAGATGCACCTGTGTGTATATATATGATATTTGATTGATAATTCATGGGATTTTCTTTCCTCATTGGAGTCTGTCAAGAAAATAGCATCTTTACAATTTTAAGGTCTCCATTTCATGCCTTTTGCACTTTTGTTTTCAAGTCAAAACTGAAACCGAATGAACCTATAAAATAATCCAGTTCTCTATTGTAGTGCATTTTATTTGATCTTGAGTCACTACCTGATAACATTTTCCACACTTTTTGTTTGGGTTTCCACCTCTTACAGACAATACCAGAACATAGACATTCATTGGCATAATCTTCTAATCAAAATGCCAATGTGGTCGAAGGATTAAAAAAAAAAAAAAAAAAAAAAAAAAAAAAAAAACCTGTTTTGCGTGTTGTATTATGTAGTCCCCAACAAGAAATAATCAGGTTAAAAAATGTGGTAAAGTTAAGGGCTAATGTGATGGGCATTTTTGAAAATACCTATTTTTACCCAGCAATCCTCTGTCCTGTTGCCTTTGCTCTCACTCTGTCACCAATCTGAGTGAACCCGACCCTGACACCAGCTCCAGCGTGCACCAGTCCTAAACACTGAACTCTCTTCCTGTCCATATGTGTTCCTCTTATTTGCCACGTAGACATACAGTCAGGAAATCCAAGATCTGTACTCAGAGCGGCTCTCTGCATTCAATTTAAGCTTTGGTGTAATTGATCACAATCATTTAGGCCGAGATAGAGGATGTTGCTCTGACCAAGAATTTGGTGCAGAGGTAAAAAAAAAAATGTTGAAGAAAGCCCAAAGACTCTCTTACCAGTTAGTGCACACACATCCCTTTAATAAGGAGACTGAAGACTGAGCCCCTGTTTTTAGTCACCACTGAGTCTGTCAAGGACAGATGGACTTGTGAATAGGCCATGGTGAATTTATTTTTTATTTTATTTTTTTGTGCTGGGGATCATGGTCAACAAAAAAAAAATCAAAAGCAACACACTCACCTTTATAAGCTACTCTATTTGTACTCGGAATGTTAGAGTTGGCCAATCAAAATGTGTTTGAATGCTTTTATTTCATGTCTGTGTTGGTTGGCTTTATTCTTTTCTTTCTCTGCTCTTGGTGGGATTTTTTTCTTTTTTTTTTTTTTTTTCTATGTGGACATAAATAATGCTGTCTGGACCCATGTGCTCCAAACTAGACTAAACAGATTAACACTCTCCTCTTCTGTATTTAGATTTCTAGAACCACAACAAACTGGGCTAGATTTGGAATTTTAGAATGCTAGCAGTTACATACCTTGGCAAAAATGATGGAATCACCACATTCACCCAGATTTTTTGCTTTAAAGCAAATGAACAAATCACAGATATGACACAAAACAATGTCTGTTTAATAGCTGATCATTGTGGTTTTATGAAATATACCTCAAACAAATTCAATTAGTTTTTTTTAATTAATGGCATATTGTTTTACAGATTAAGTAGAGGAAAAAACGTGGAATTACTTAAAGGGTTAGTTCACCCAAAAATGAAAATTTTGTCATTTACTTCATTATTGTTCCAAACCTGTATGAGTTTCTTTCTTGTTGAACATGAAAGAAGATATTTTAAAGAATGTTGGTAACCAAACAGCTGATGGTAGCATTTGACTTCAAACAATTGACAGTAGCCACTGACTTCCATAGTAGGTAAAAAATACTATTGATTACCAACATTCTTATCTTTTGTGTTCAACAGAAAAGAGAAACTCATACAGGTTTGGAACAACTTGAGGGTGAGTAAATGATGACAACATTTAAATTTGGGTGAACTATCTCTCTGATGTTGAGGAAAAATGATGGAATCTTCAACAAAAAACACAATTAGTACTTTGTTGCTTCTCCTTTGGCATTTATGATATTATGAATTTTTTGAGGTACATATTTCATTAATTCTCCATCAAACTGGTCCCAACTTTTTTCATTCAGATTGAGATTTAGACTGTTTGCTGGCCTTCATTGAGTTGATATGTCTTTCCTAAAGAAAATCTTTAACATATAGACCTTATGCACCAGAGAAAGAAGCATGCAGCCATCTTTAGAATTGTCTTTAAACTTTTTTTTTTTTTTGTGGTAACTCTGTATATGCTGTAAATGCTACTGATTTAAATATGTTTGAGGTATGTTTCACAAAATCAAAATTTTCAGCTAATCAAAAATTTGTTAATTTGATATGAAGTAAAAAAGCTGGTAAAAGTGTGGTGATTTTATAGCTTTTGAATGGGGCTGTAGGCTAGATTTTAGAATTCTAGAATCCTGTCACTTTTAGCTTCTAGATTTCTATTTTCCAATTTAAATGTAATAATCCTATAATTTTAAAGAATCCCAGAAAGTCCCATAAGAAAGGCTAGATTAATTCTACAATTCCAGCAGCTAAACTCAAAATAGAATTTTAGAGTGGTTTGAATGGTGTAAATATGCTCTTGTCTTTCAAGCACATGCTTTAAAAGCTCATAACTTCATCAACACTTTGCAGAGTCCGGGAGATGTTCCTCTCAGACCATCTGGGAAAATTAACCAAGGCTACAAAGAGCAAAGCAAGAGCACAATGTCACTGCATTCAGAACTGTATCCTATTTAAGAGCCCTTTCCCTTTATCTATCCCTCTATTCTTTTCACTGGCTGTCTTTAATAGTCCGTTTCATTAGTCAGTTTGCTGCTCCCGCTGTTGCTGCTGCTGCTGCTGCTATGCTGCTTCTCATCTGCTGCACTTTTTGTTTTGCCTGTCTGTCCATCATACATCCTTGCACCATCCTGGTAAAAATGCTTCCCTTTGTCCTCCACAATTTGTTTCCATCTCAAAGAAAGAGCTTTGTGTCGTTTTCTACTGTCCAAGGAGTTTGCATGTTACTCACAAGCTGAATCGGTGCCTATCGATCGTGTTGTTTTTGAGCGACGTAGGAACCCACTTGCACTCTAAAAGTTCCCACCTTAGCTGTGCCTCACTTCCAATGGTGCTTTCTTCTTCTGTGTAATGTGTTTTTTTTTTTTTTTTTTTTTTTTTTTTTTTTTTTTTTTTTTTTTATTTGTAAGGTGCTGTAAATAAAGTTAGTATGTATGCACATATCCTACCCAATGGGTAGAAACCACAGAAAAAAGACATTGTTAATAATGTAACAATTTATAGTTGATATAAATATTTTAACATGGTGGCAACGGATTTGTAAATGCCTACTGTTCAAATGTGCTTTTTTTTTTTTTTTTTTTCTATTTCCTTTTCTTTCTTTTTTTTTTGGCAAACAAGGAAATTCATTATCAGAAAGATGCTTAATTATGAAAAGACTAAACTACGGAGCATTTCATAGATTTTTATCAAGTAACATCTTGCTACGGAAAGAAAGAAAATGCTGTTCTGGATTAGATAGTTTCTTTAAACACTGCCCCAACCACAAAAGGCACATATATACACATACACACATGGATTTATTTGACTAGTTTTTAATCAGAAACCCATTCTAACTTAGTTAAACTAAGTCATAAATTGAGATCCAGTGAATGGAATCTAGTTAGCAGTGCCAGACTCCCACTCACAGACACAAACGCTGAGGGATTGTGATATGACTTGCTTAAAACAAGTGTTCATTTTAATCCCAACATGTACATGATTTTTCATGCCACCCTGTGTTGTGCTTCCTGTATTTGCAAGTTTAATAATGAACCAAATGAGAGATGTAGTTTTAACATTCTTATTTTTGTTATATACTGTATTTCAGACATTCTTGTGTATGTGGTGTATAGGAGCAAAAAAAAAAAAAAAAAAAGATTTTAAATTGCAAATATTTATGTGCTGGTGCTCCACTGTACAGTAGCTTGTATTCGCATGTCTATAGTTATATACCTGAAGATAATGTACATAGCGATGCCATTTTGACTACAAGCACCTGACTAACAGCAGTTGCGACATTTTGAGCAATGTACCAAGATGCTTTTGAAGCTTTAGACTTGTTTTACTCTGATGCTTATCGAGTGTCTGATAACAGACATTCAGAATTAAAAAGCAACACAATATCAGACCTTTTACACTCTCTAAATTTCCCCCCGGCTCATGTTACTTTGTATGTTCATGTGCGTGGACATTTTATAAACATGCACATACATATTTATTTTATTTACATTGTGTTGTAATTAATAGGTTTTAAGCATAAGGTCTGTTATTGTAATGCTTCTTTTTTTTTCTCTCTCTCTCTCTCAGAAAAAGTAATCAAAACATGTTGCTCTAATCACTGTTATAGTCAAACTTTTATGCTTGTACTTCTGCTGTTGTCCAACTGCAGTTAAACTAATAAACTAAAAGTACCAGTTACTGGTGTGTTTTAATACTTTTATTGAAATACTATCCTGTACATGTTGTTGTATCAATTTTATTATTCTCTTAATGAACATTGGCATATTGAGATAATTTGAGTTTAGATTAAAAACTAGCAGCTTCATTCAAGTAAAAACATTTTTAAATGTCACAAGAGGAACAAAGTGGGTTATTAATTGTCTTTATTACCCACTGACTTTTTAAGCAGTCCAGATACTCCATAAACATTAAGTGCAATTCAAGACATTGTACACTCCAGATTGCTGTGTAGGGAATATGCACACAGACTCAAATACAAACACGTACATGATAAAACAAATGAAAATCATTAAATATAGATATCAATGTTAATTATCACTTGGTTATAAGTAGAAATATTTTCAATACTTGTACATTAAAACAATTAAACTAAAAAACTCATTCAGACGTCAACTCATTCTTACTATGATTTTGGCTTAATTCAGTAATATAATTCTAGTATTATTGCTAGTTCTAGTTTGTTTCTCTCCGAAGACTCAACTTCAAGTGTATGGAAACCATTTGAGAGCTTGTGTGCGAACATTCATTACCTTAAAGGGATAATTCACCAAAAAATGGAAATTCTACTCACCCTCATGTTGTTCTAAACCCAAATGAACACATTTTTTTGGGAAAATTTCTTTTTTGTTAATACAGTGAAAGTTAATTGTTTTGAACTCCACTAAGTTTCCTTATATGGACATAAACATTTTTTTGTTGTTGGTGAAAAGTCATTTTCGGTTGAACTGTCCCTTTAAGTAAACACCGAACACTTTGTGACATTGTGAGTAATTACTGATCATGTGAAACATTCCTCAATATGCTTAGTTTTTAGAAATTATTCTTTTCCTTTAGTTGACAGCTTGATTTGACCACAGCAAGCCATGCAGCCTAGTCGGCTTTCTTACGGAAAGACATTTTGTCTTTCGTTTCCTGCAGTTTCTCTGAAAATTTGTCTTTCGTTTCAGAGAATCTCCCTTTAGTCTCCTCCATTCGTTCTGAGAGCAATTCTTTGGTTTCCTCCATCTTCTCTGAAAACCTCTCTTTCGTCTCCTCCATTTTTTCACTCAGTAGTTCCCTGGTTTCCTCCATTTTGTCTTGCAGGTACCCTTTAACAGGCGGAGGGGTGGAGAGGTATCCATGTTTGCGGAGGTACTGTACAGACAGGGATGTGCCACCCAACGTAACGGTGTATCGGGCAGGAGTAGCGAGCTGTGACCAGTTAGACAAAGTGATAAAAACACATTTACAATGATTATTCATATATCATATACATTTAAATCAAAGTAAAAAAAAAAATCTTTATTTAAGGTGTCTTTGTTACACTGTAATTATATATTTAAGTCCTGAGTAATATTAAGTAACTACATGTACTTACTGAAGGGTTAGGATTAGGGTTTGTTTTGGTTTAGGGTTAGTTGCATGTAATTATGCATAATTTATAGTTACCGATTTTGTTTATATACCTTATACATGGCATAGGCTGTGAGTGCAAAGCCACCCTGGGAATCTCGCAAAATTCCCACCATCCAATCCGGTAAACCGATGAACTCCAGAAACGGGACCAGATTCACCCCTCTGCAGAGAACATTAACATGTCACTCATTTATCTTTACAAGAGAGAAATTGTTTGCTTTTGTAACCTCAAAGTGTTGTTTGTATAGCAGTAGTTGATTGTCCAGATGACGCTGTTAAAGCTTGTCTATCCTGCTTAAGCTCAGACAGACTTTATCTGGTAAAACTCCATCTCCCTGCCAGCATCACCTTAAGGTCTGTGCGCTCAGTCTGTATGTTCAAAGGCACTTCAATTCATGTAGTTTACTCAATTCAAAACTCTTCTAGACCATCAAGTACCACAAGACAACCAATCAACATACATAATGAGCTCAATTACATATGTAAATACATCACATTCAAAAAGTTACATTAATTGTAGTGAAGCGCATTATATCGCATATATATACCATATTGGTTATCAGATTATTTTTAAATTTCTTAAAAATAAAATTCACTTTATCTTTAAAAACACTAATTTATTAACACTGTAAATGTAACTGTCATCTTGTTAGGTTTTACTAATGGTGTGTTTCTGTGCAGGATGCTGATGGTGACTTACTTCATTGCAGCATAATAGAAGCTCCCAAACCACACTGTGGACGTGGCGATGTGCACAGGCACCATGACTTTACCATACTGTTTAAACGTCTTTTTAAACCTCTGGAAGAGCCCAATAGATTTGTCCTGCAGAGGGTCGACATCATCCTTACTCTGAAGTTCAGACCCTGTATCAGGCTTATACAGACCCTCAGTCCCTGCTAGACTCTGCGGAGGATTTAATGGCGTTTCTTCCTCTGTGGACGTTTTGAGGCCCTCCTTTGTCCTGAAGACATTAGTGCAACTGAAGCAGCGCGAGGTCTGGACGGTCACAGGAAGCGCACACGCAGCCCAGGTGTGACCCAGGTACGCAGAGCGCAGCAGGACCACACGCCGCAGTGTGACTGAAGCCCACATCCGCTGCATCACCTCCCCCACCTACAGAGCGCCACCTACAGGACCTGGACAGTGTCAAACAACAGTTACACACACAAGCTATTAAAGGGTTAGTTCACCCAAAAGTTCATCTTCACAACACAAATTAAGAGATTTTTGAAATCCGATGGCTCAGTGAGGCCTCTATTGCCAGCAATGTCACCGAACCTCTCAAGAAATAGAAAGATACTCAAAACATATTTAAAACAGTTCATGTGACTACAGTGGTTCTACCTTAATATAAAGTGACAAGAATACTTTTGGGCGGCAAAAAAACAAAAGAGCGACTTTTCAACAATATGATGGCCGATTTTAAACCACTGCTTCATGAAGCTTTATGAATCTTTCGCTTCGAATCAGTTGTTCGGAGCGCCAAAGTCACGTGAATTCAGCAGTTTGATACGCTATCCGAATCACTGATTCGAAACAAAAGATTCGTAAAGCTTCGAAGCAGTTGTTGAAAAGTTGTTTTTTTTGGCGCACAAAAAGTATTCTCTTCGCTTTATAGTATTAAAGTAGAACCACTGTACTTTCTGGATCTTGAGAGGTTCGGTGACATTGCTCTCATAAGAGGCCTCACTGAGCCATCGGATTTCATCAAAAATATCTTAATTTGTGTTCTGAAGATGAACGAAGGTCTTAAGGGTGTGGAACGACATGAGGGTGAGTAATTAATGACATTATTTTCATTTTTTGGTGAACTAACCCTTTAACATCTGGCTAATGATCTATAGTAGCAGTTAAAAATTGTCACATTTGAATTTGTTTCTCATTACCTTGAAATCCTTTTGATTTTTTTAATGTAAGGCTTGAAATTACAAATATAAAAGTATGAATTACTTAAATACTTAATGAATTACCTAATTATTTTACACAATTTTGCTTTTATTATTTTTTATACTATTAGACTTTTTTATCCACCCGAGATAATGAAACCATCTGCGATCGATTTAGTAGAAAATCTCTCCCCACTGTACGCGTGTGAACTGTTTATTCCCACTAATTATATATATATAAGTAATTTTTATTACAATTTTATTTAATAATAATTATTTTGTATGTAGAAGTTAGCCACCTGGATAACAACACTAAATACAGCTAACTAGTGCCAAGGATACATGGAAATTTCTTCAATAAAAACATAATGATTTCAATCTAGGAAAAACTATGAAGAAGATAAAAACATTACGTAATATGACTTTTAAAAAAACAAGTACTATGTTGACTCTGTTTAGGTTACTGTAATGCAACCTAAAATGTTTTTGGAAGTTTTAAACTTGACTATATATGATCTATTCTAGTTAGACATAAGTAATGATTCAAAAGTCACACAGGCTGAGCATGATGAACACATGCCATTGGTCAGGTTAGGGTCATGGCTCTCTGTCAAACACCAGACTGATCAGGTTCAAGACAAAGTACTGTAATTCCAAAGATTAACGAGGTTAGTTTTAACCAGTCAGCTAAACTTGACAAATCAACTGTTTATTATTTTTGCAGTGATGAGAATATTCCCTTAAACTTTCTTCAGTGTTTTATATTTTAACACAACTGTAAAAAGTTTTCCAACCTTCTAAGCAAAAGACCAAGCATCTTAGCCGATAAACTAAAGTTGTGCTTTATGTTTAGCTTCATAACATTATATGAATACATATTTACTCAGTCACAGAAGTGTGAACACATTTAATCCACTAAAACTTTGGGGATAAATTCCTGAAAGTGTTTTTATGAAGCAACACCAATCTGCCCGGAACTAAGCATGATGAAGAGGCTATATGTTGCTCTTCTACGTATGACATTGGGGGTTGTTTTGGAGGACAGATAGACGTTTGCAGAAGTAGAAACACTACAGGTCAAGTTAACAGGGCCCTAATCTAAACTTCAACACACTGCTTTGCCACTCGTACAGGATCACACGCGCGCACACACACACCCAGAACAGCTGAAACAACACTAAATATATCAGATGGAAGAAATAGTTCGAAATAGTTCGTTACAAACAGCGTGACGACTTACATTCACCTCTTGAAGGTCTGCTGTGTGTTTAAGAAGAGTCCGCGCAGCGCTCCATACCTCTACAGATTCATGTACACGCACGTTCTCCAGACATATCCACATGGAGTTGCTGCGCGCGGCATCATGGGAAGTGTAGTCATTTGAGGGTTAGCACATGATCGCTCTGCTTAGGTTAGCTTTGAACATTTATCCGTCTTAGAGACTTTTGTATTTGTCTCGGAATTAGCAATGTTGGTTAGATTTTATATATATATATATATATATATATATATATATATATATATATATATGTGTGTGTGTGTGTGTGTGTGTGTGTGTGTGTGTGTGTGTGTGTGTGTGTGTGTAGAGAGAGAGAGAGAGAGAGAGAGAGAGAGATCTTTATTTCCGTATGTTTTCATTACTGTTTTGTATTATTTTTTAATCTTTAATTTATTTATTTTTTAAATGTATTCTTGCTGTTGTTGTTATGTACTTTTGTCGTTATTGTTGTCTTGTATTTTTTTAATGTTATTAGCTAAATAAAGCATTAATGTATATATATATATATATATATATATATTGTGTTAGAATGATAATTTCTATGAATATTTCAATCATTCTCCAATCCTATCAAAGCAATAAAAAGGAAAAGTTGGTATGTCAGCAGTTGGGTATGGTTTTATTTTTTCCCCCGTTTTTCTGATAATTGATGTATGAAGCTGCAGTTAAGTTTTTATCCACAAGATGGGAGTAAAATTGGGAGAAACGCGGATCAGGCTTGTAGCTCTTCATAAACTCAAGCTGCAGAATAGAGAAAAGGGTTTCATTGCCTCACAGCAAGAAGATCTCCGGTTCGAGTCCCAGCTGAACCAGGAAGCCTTTCTGTGTGGACTTTGCGCGTATCTGCGTGGATCTCTTGGTGCTGTGTGTTATCTTAGTGGCTGATGTTTTGTACTAAAAATGGGAATACAGTGAATCATATCTTAGGGTCTCCCTTTTATCACTGCTTTAGAGCTTTCAGACAACCCCTCTCTGTTCAAGAACCTTTCATTCTCTTTCTGTTGATGTCCAAATGGACAATAAAGTAAAGATCAGTACAGGTAAATTGGAATCTGCTTTATTTTATTATTTCATAACTGTTTGTTTGATTTCCTAGTGGCACAGAGAAGCAATCAGTAATAATTTGTGGACATTGGTAAAGCCTAATAAAAGTCACATAAATGTAACAACATCACATAATTATGTCCTTCATGACCCTACTGCCTTCTCCTTCCAATCCTCTGGGTTTCTACCTATGTTCATCAGGCTTTTTAAGTAAACCAACAACATGTGCTCCCCTTTCACTGGCTCTTATCTCTCTTTGATTTTTGTTGTTATGCAACTAAGATGATTAAAAAAATTCTTCTTGTCATCTTGTCAGTTAATAAGACAGCAGGCCCCAGAGTCAATACAGAAAGCTAAATTCAAAGAAAATTAAGAAGATTAGACAAACAGTGGAACAGAAAAACAAGATAATGGCAGTTTCATTAAATGTCATTTTGACTTGAAAATAACAGGGCAAATATCCACATGCACATGTTCAAATGCTGGGCAGAGAGAAGAGAGAGCTGTTCATTCACTCTCCCCTACATTTCCTGTTGGTACTGAGACTCAAACCCACAACCTTCAGGTTAAAAGTCCAACCTTCTAACCGTTAGGCCACAAATGCCTAATTTAAATACAAGATGTGGAAGGACTTCATATCAATAAATAAATGCTGCTCATCACCATAGTTTATATATCAAGACTCAGACTCAGTGCATCAGTAGTGACTGGTTGAGGAACTTAATTCAGGTCCAGTCAGTCCTCATTACACTGTGTGCAAATCTCTTCTGACAGAGCTGATTGGTTGTCAAAGAGGAAAGCTTGAAACAAAAAGTCCTTCCTGCTAGGATATTGACACTCAGACCTTTGGCTTTCTTATAAGTGCACTGACCTCCCAGTCCAAATACTGCTTAATCTGATTTTACAAGGTCGAAGGTGCAGTATGTGTGAACACAAAGAGCTTTTGCAAACCTGCCTGAGAAAATGAAAAATATTGTTTCATCAGATGCATGTCAGTCTAGGTCAGAACCTGTCAAGGTGAAATCAGAGCTAATGCGAGAGTTGGAGACATACACTGAAAAAAAAATTTGTTTGGAATTGTTGTGGATTGGAAGTTTGTTGTGCCGGTCCCACATTAATCAATTAAGTTAAATTTGTTCATGTAATTTCAACATCATATGGAATGAAGACATTTCAAGTGACCCAATTAAGTAATCTCAAAGTGAATTTTATACGACTTACTGACATGATTCAAACATTCAATTCCAATTATCACTCAGTTCCATTTCACATATTTTAGTGTCACTGAACTAAATTATAAGACTATAGCATATTTATAAACATTTAGCTAGCAATATCACACATTAACATCTTACATGCTAAGCATATTCAATGCTTCTTCACCAAAACAGTTTTGAGCTTAGCTGTATCAGCCTAAGCAAATGCTCCTCTCTTCTCCACAGTGGTAACCCACTGTAATTTAAATTGCTCTAATAATTTCAACATAATTGAACATTAAACACTATTACACACTATCAGTCTCTCCCTTTTATCATCTTGCTCAAAAATACATAAAATATCACTTAATTTAAAAAAAATTCTCTTTCTTGATTTAGCCATATGCAAAGCATGCTGGGAAAACTGACTGTCATTGAAATCTCATAAAGGAATAAAACCGACCATAATTGAGTTCTCGTAACCGAACAAAACCGAACATCATTGAAATCTCGTAACGGAACAAAACCAACTGTCACTAAAATCTTGTTAAGAAACAAAATAAAACAGACCTCATTGAAATCTCATAACCGAATAAAACTGTCCGTCACTGAGATCTCGTAACCGAACAAAACTGACCATCATTGAAATCTTGTAAAAGAACAAAACATACCGTATTGAGATCTCGTAACTGAACAAATTTAAATTTGACTGACTGACAATGAAAACCGACTGTCATTGAAATCTCGTAAAAAAACAAAACTGACCGTCATTGAGATCTCATAACAAAACAAAACCGACTGTCTTTGAAATTTCGTAAAAGAACCAAGGGACAAACCATTCGTCATTAAAATATCATTAGGAAACAAAACCAAATGTCATTGAAATCCCGTAACGGAACAAAACCAACTGTCTTTGAAATCTTGTAAAATAACAAAGGAATAAAACCGACTGATACTGAAATCTCATTAAGAAACAAAACAGTTGTTCGGGAACAAAACCAAGTGTAATTGAATTCTCGTAACCGAATAAAACGGACCTCATTGAAATCTTGTAACTGAATAAAACCGACTGTCTTTGAAATCTCATAACAGAAAAAAAAACTGACTGACACTGAAAACCGACCATCATTGAGATCTCATAACCTAAGAAAACGACCATCATTGAAATATCTTAACCGAACATAACTGTCATTAAAATCTCGTTAAGAAACAAAACCAAGTGGCATTAAAATCTCTTAATGGAAACAAAACCAAGTCGTATTTTTTAAATCTTGCAAAGGAACAAAATCGGCTGTCATTAAAATCTCGTAAAAGAACAAAACATACCTTATTGAGATCACGTAACTGAACAAAACTGACTGACAAAAAAAAAAAAAAAAAAAAACCCTGACTGTCATTGAAATCTTGTAAAGGAACAAAACTGACTGTCATTGAGATTTCAGTGACGGACGGTTTCGTTCGGTTATGAGATCTCAATGACAGTCAGTTTTGTTCCTTTACAAGAATAAGAGACATCATTGAAATATCATAACGGAACAAACAGACCATCTTTGAAACAAAACCCCTTTGAAATCTCATAAAGGAGCAAAACTGAACGTCTTTGAAATCTCATAACAGAACAAAACCGACTGACACTGAAAAGCGACCATCATTGAGATCTCATAACTGAACAAAACCGTCCGTCACTGAAATCTCATGACTGAATAAAACAGACATCATTGAAATCTCATAACTGAACAAAACCAACCATCACTGAAATCTCGTAACAAAACCGACTGTCTTTGAAATCTCGTAAAGGAACAAAACCTAATGTCTTTGAAATCTCATAACAGAACAAAACCTACCGTCATTGAGATCTCGCAACCAAACAATCAATGAAATCTTGTAATGGAGCAAAACCAACTGTCATTAAAATCTAGTTAGAAAACAAAACCAAGTGGCACTGAAATCTCGTAATGGAAAAAAACTGTCATTATTTAAATCATGTAAAAGAATAAAACATAATGTATCTTGTAACTGTATGAAACTGATTAATGATAAAAACTGACTATCATTGAAATCTCGTAAAGGAACAAAACCGTCGTTAAAATTTTGTTAAGAAACAAAGCCGACCATCATTAAAATCTTGTAAGGAAACAAAACTAAGTATCACTGAAATCTCGAAACGGATCAAAACCAACTGTCATTAAAATCTTGTTAAGAAACAAAGCTGAAATGAATGAAATCTCATAACAGAACAAAACCAATTGACACTGAAAACCGATCATCACTGAAATCTCATAACCAAATAAAACTGACCGTCATTGAAATCTAGTAAAAAAACAAAACAGACTGACATGAAAACCGACCGTCACTGAGATGTCGTAATCTCATAACTGTCATTGAAATCTTGTAACAGAAGAAAACCAACTGTCATTCAAATCTCATTTAGAAACAAAGGTGACCGTCGTTCGGAAACAAAACCAAGTGTAATTGAAATCTCGTAACTGGATAAAATGTCTCACTGAAATCTTATAACTGAATAAAACCAACTGTCTTTGAAGTCTTATAAAAAGACAAAGGAACAAAACTGACTTCCTTTGAAATCTCCTAAGAGAATAAAACCGACTGACACTGATAACCGACTGTCATTGAGATCTCGTAATTGAACAAAACTGGCCTTTATTTGGTTACGAGATTTCAGTGGCATCTGTTTTATTTGGTAATGAGATCTCAGTGATGATCGGTTTTCAGTGTCAATTGGTTTTGTTCTGTTATGAGATTTCATTCATTTCAGCTTTGTTTCTTAACAAGATATTAATGACAGTTGGTTTTGTTCCGTTTCGAGATTTCACTGATGGTTGGTTTTGTTCCTTTATGAGATCTCGGAGACAGACAGTTTTATTTGGGTACAAGATTTCAGTGATACTTAGTTTTTTTATTCCTTACAAGATTTTAATGATGGTCGGCTTTGTTTCTTAACAAAATTTTAATGACGGTTTTGTTCCTTTACGAGATTTCAATGATAGTCAGTTTTTATCATTAATCAGTTTCATACAATTACCAAATACATTGTTTTATTCTTTTACATGATTTAAAAAATGACAGTTTTTTCCATTACGAGATTTCAGTGCCACTTGGTTTTGTTTTCTAACTAGATTTTAATGACAGTTGGTTTTGTTCCTTTACAAGATTTCATTGATTGTTTGGTTGCGAGATCTCAATGACGGTAGGTTTTGTTCTGTTATGAGATTTCAAAGACAGTTGGTTTTGTTCCGTTACGAGATTTCAATGATGTCTGTTTTATTCAGTCATGAGATTTCAGTGACGGCCGGTTTTGTTCAGTTACGAGATCTCAATGACAGTCGGCTTTCAGTGTCAGTCGGTTTTATTCTGTTCTTTATTCTCTTCTTCTGTTACAAGATTTCAATGACGGTTATGAGATTACGACATCTCAATGACTGTCGGTTTTCAGTGTCAGTCTGTTTTGTTTTTTTACTAGATTTCAATGATGGTCAGTTTTATTTGGTTACGAGATTTCAGTGGCATCTGTTTTATTTGGTAATGAGATCTCAGTGATGATCGGTTTTCAGTGTCAATTGGTTTTGTTCTGTTATGAGATTTCATTCATTTCAGCTTTGTTTCTAAACAAAATATTAATGACAGTTGGTTTTGTTCCGTTTCGAGATTTCACTGATGGTTGGTTTTGTTCCTTTATGAGATCTCGAGGACAGACAGTTTTATTCAGTTATAAGATTTCAACGAGGTCTTTTATTTGTTTACAAGATTTCAGTGATACTTAGTTTTGTTTCTTAACAAGATTTTAGTGATTTTGTTCAGTTACAAGACTTCAATGATTGTTTGGTTGTGAGATCTCAGTGACGGTAGGTTTTGTTCCTTTAGGAGATTTCAAAGACAGTCAGTTTTGTTTTGTTACAAGATTTCAATGATGGTAGGTTTTGTTCCGTTACGTGATTTCAATGATGATCGGTTTTATTCGGTTTTCAGTGTCAATTGCTTTTGTTCTGTTACGAGGTTTCAATGATGTCTCTTGTTCGGTCATGAGATTTCAGTGAGGCCGGTTTTGTTTGGTCACAAGATCTCAGTTACTAGATTTCAATTATACTTGGTTTTGTTTCCGAACGACAGTCACCTTTGTTTCTAAATGAGATTTGAATGACAGTTGGTTTTCTTCTGTTACAAGATTTCAATGACGGTTATGAGGTTACGACATCTCAATGACGGTCGGTTTTCAGTGTCAGTCTGTTTTGTTTTTTTACTAGATTCCAATGATGGTCAGTTTTATTTGGTTACGAGATTTCAGTGGCATCTGTTTTATTTGGTAATGAAATCTCAGTGATGATCGGTTTTCAGTGTCAATTGGATAAACTGGATAAAATGTATCTCACTGAAATCTTATAACTGAATAAAACCAACTGTCTTTGAAGTCTTATAAAAAGACAAAGGAACAAAACCGACTGTCTTTGAAATCTCGTAAGAGAATAAAACCGACTGACACTGATAACCGACTGTCATTGAGATTTCGTAATTGAACAAAACTGGCCTTCACTGAAATCTCATGACTGAATAAAATAGACATCATTAAAATCTCATAACCGAATAAAACCGATCGTCATTGAAATCACGTAACGGAACAAAACCTACCATCACTGAAATCTCGTAACAAAACAAAACTGACTGTCTTTGAAATCTCTGAAAGGAACAAAACCTACCGTCATTGAGATCTCGCAACCAAACAATCAATGAAATCTTGTAATGGAACAAAAGCAGCTGTCATTAAAATCTAGTTAGAAAACAAAACCAAGTGGCACTGAAATCTCATAATGGAAAAAAACTGTCATTTTTTAAATCTTGTAAAAGAATAGACCATAACGTATCTTGTAATTGTACAAAACTGATTAATGATAAAAACTGACTATCAATGAAATCTCGTAAAGGAACAAAACCGTCATTAAAATTTTGTTAAGAAACAAAACTAAGTATCACTGAAATCTTGTAAACAAATAAAAGACCTCATTGAAATCTTATAACCGAATAAAACTGTCTGTCCCCGAGATCTCATAAAGGAACAAAACCAACCATCAGTGACATCTCGAAACGGAACAAAACCAACTGTCATTAATATCTTGTTAAGAAACAAAGCTGAAATGAATGAAATCTCATAACAGAACAAAACCAATTGACACTGAAAACCGATCATCACTGAGATCTCATTACCAAATAAAACAGATGCCACTGAAATCTCGTAACCAAATAAAACTGACCATCATTGAAATCTAGTGAAAAAACAAAACAGACTGACACTGAAAACCGACCGTCATTGAGATGTCGTAACCTCATAACCGTCATTGAAATCTTGTAACAGAAGAAAACCAACTGTCATTCAAATCTCACTTAGAAACAAAGGTGAATTGAGATCTTGTGACCAAACAAAACCGGCCTCACTGAAATCTCATGACCGAATAAGAGACATCATTGAAACCTCGTAACAGAACAAAAGCAATTGACACTGAAAACCGAATAAAACCGATCATCATTGAAATCACGTAACGGAACAAAACCTACCATCATTGAAATCTCCTAACAAAACATAACTGACTGTCTTTGAAATCTCGTAAAGGAACAAAACCTAATGTCTTTGAAATCTCATAACAACAAAACCTACCGTCATTGAGATATCGCAACCAAACAATCAATGAAATCTTGTAATGGAACAAAACCAACTATCATTAAAATCTAGTTAGAAAACAAAACCAAGTGGCACTGAAATCTTGTAATGGAAAAAAACTGTCATTATTTAAATCACGTAAAAGAATAAAACATAATGTATCTTGTAACTGTATGAAACTGATTAATGATAAAAACTGACTATCATTGAAATCTCGTAAAGGAACAAAACCGTCGTTAAAATTTTGTTAAGAAACAAAGCCGACCATCATTAAAATCTTGTAAGGAAACAAAACTAAGTATCACTGAAATCTCGAAACGGATCAAAACCAACTGTCATTAAAATCTTGTTAAGAAACAAAGCTGAAATGAATGAAATCTCATAACAGAACAAAACCAATTGACACTGAAAACCGATCATCACTGAAATCTCGTAACCAAATAAAACTGACCGTCATTGAAATCTAGTAAAAAAACAAAACAGACTGACATGAAAACCGACCGTCACTGAGATGTCGTAATCTCATAACTGTCATTGAAATCTTGTAACAGAAGAAAACCAACTGTCATTCAAATCTCATTTAGAAACAAAGGTGACCGTCGTTCGGAAACAAAACCAAGTGTAATTGAAATCTCGTAACTGGATAAAATGTCTCACTGAAATCTTATAACTGAATAAAACCAACTGTCTTTGAAGTCTTATAAAAAGACAAAGGAACAAAACTGACTTCCTTTGAAATCTCCTAAGAGAATAAAACCGACTGACACTGATAACCGACTGTCATTGAGATCTCGTAATTGAACAAAACTGGCCTTTATTTGGTTACGAGATTTCAGTGGCATCTGTTTTATTTGGTAATGAGATCTCAGTGATGATCGGTTTTCAGTGTCAATTGGTTTTGTTCTGTTATGAGATTTCATTCATTTCAGCTTTGTTTCTTAACAAGATATTAATGACAGTTGGTTTTGTTCCGTTTCGAGATTTCACTGATGGTTGGTTTTGTTCCTTTATGAGATCTCGGAGACAGACAGTTTTATTTGGGTACAAGATTTCAGTGATACTTAGTTTTTTTATTCCTTACAAGATTTTAATGATGGTGGCTTTGTTTCTTAACAAAATTTTAATGACGGTTTTGTTCCTTTACGAGATTTCAATGATAGTCAGTTTTTATCATTAATCAGTTTCATACAATTACCAAATACATTGTTTTATTCTTTTACATGATTTAAAAAATGACAGTTTTTTTCCATTACGAGATTTCAGTGCCACTTGGTTTTGTTTTCTAACTAGATTTTAATGACAGTTGGTTTTGTTCCATTACAAGATTTCATTGATTGTTTGGTTGCGAGATCTCAATTACGGTAGGTTTTGTTCTGTTATGAGATTTCAAAGACAGTTGGTTTTGTTCCGTTACGAGATTTCAATGATGTCTGTTTTATTCAGTCATGAGATTTCAGTGACGGCCGGTTTTGTTCAGTTACGAGATCTCAATGACAGTCGGCTTTCAGTGTCAGTCGGTTTTATTCTGTTCTTTATTCTCTTCTTCTGTTACAAGATTTCAATGACGGTTATGAGATTACGACATCTCAATGACTGTCGGTTTTCAGTGTCAGTCTGTTTTGTTTTTTTACTAGATTTCAATGATGGTCAGTTTTATTTGGTTACGAGATTTCAGTGGCATCTGTTTTATTTGGTAATGAGATCTCAGTGATGATCGGTTTTCAGTGTCAATTGGTTTTGTTCTGTTATGAGATTTCATTCATTTCAGCTTTGTTTCTAAACAAGATATTAATGACAGTTGGTTTTGTTCTGTTTCGAGATTTCACTGATGGTTGGTTTTGTTCCTTTATGAGATCTCGAGGACAGACAGTTTTATTCAGTTATAAGATTTCAATGAGGTCTTTTATTTGTTTACAAGATTTCAGTGATACTTAGTTTTGTTTCTTAACAAGATTTTAGTGATTTTGTTCAGTTACAAGACTTCAATGATTGTTTGGTTGCGAGATCTCAGTGACGGTAGGTTTTGTTCCTTTAGGAGATTTCAAAGACAGTCAGTTTTGTTTTGTTACAAGATTTCAATGATGGTAGGTTTTGTTCCGTTACGTGATTTCAATGATGATCGGTTTTATTCGGTTTTCAGTGTCAATTGCTTTTGTTCTGTTACGAGGTTTCAATGATGTCTCTTATTCGGTCATGAGATTTCAGTGAGGCCGGTTTTGTTTGGTCACAAGATCTCAGTTACTAGATTTCAATTATACTTGGTTTTGTTTCCGAACGACAGTCACCTTTGTTTCTAAATGAGATTTGAATGACAGTTGGTTTTCTTCTGTTACAAGATTTCAATGACGGTTATGAGGTTACGACATCTCAATGACGGTCGGTTTTCAGTGTCAGTCTGTTTTGTTTTTTTACTAGATTCCAATGATGGTCAGTTTTATTTGGTTACGAGATTTCAGTGGCATCTGTTTTATTTGGTAATGAAATCTCAGTGATGATCGGTTTTCAGTGTCAATTGGATAAACTGGATAAAATGTATCTCACTGAAATCTTATAACTGAATAAAACCAACTGTCTTTGAAGTCTTATAAAAAGACAAAGGAACAAAACCGACTGTCTTTGAAATCTCGTAAGAGAATAAAACCGACTGACACTGATAACCGACTGTCATTGAGATTTCGTAATTGAACAAAACTGGCCTTCACTGAAATCTCATGACTGAATAAAATAGACATCATTAAAATCTCATAACCGAATAAAACCGATCGTCATTGAAATCACGTAACGGAACAAAACCTACCATCACTGAAATCTCGTAACAAAACAAAACTGACTGTCTTTGAAATCTCTGAAAGGAACAAAACCTACCGTCATTGAGATCTCGCAACCAAACAATCAATGAAATCTTGTAATGGAACAAAAGCAGCTGTCATTAAAATCTAGTTAGAAAACAAAACCAAGTGGCACTGAAATCTCATAATGGAAAAAAACTGTCATTTTTTAAATCTTGTAAAAGAATAGACCATAACGTATCTTGTAATTGTACAAAACTGATTAATGATAAAAACTGACTATCAATGAAATCTCGTAAAGGAACAAAACCGTCATTAAAATTTTGTTAAGAAACAAAACTAAGTATCACTGAAATCTTGTAAACAAATAAAAGACCTCATTGAAATCTTATAACCGAATAAAACTGTCTGTCCCCGAGATCTCATAAAGGAACAAAACCAACCATCAGTGAAATCTCGAAACGGAACAAAACCAACTGTCATTAATATCTTGTTAAGAAACAAAGCTGAAATGAATGAAATCTCATAACAGAACAAAACCAATTGACACTGAAAACCGATCATCACTGAGATCTCATTACCAAATAAAACAGATGCCACTGAAATCTCGTAACCAAATAAAACTGACCATCATTGAAATCTAGTGAAAAAACAAAACAGACTGACACTGAAAACCGACCGTCATTGAGATGTCGTAACCTCATAACCGTCATTGAAATCTTGTAACAGAAGAAAACCAACTGTCATTCAAATCTCACTTAGAAACAAAGGTGACCGTCGTTCGGAAACAAAACCAAGTGTAATTGAAATCTTGTAATTGGATAAAACCAACTGTCTCTGAAGTCTCATAAAAGGACAAAGGAACAAAACCGACTGTCTTTGAAATCTTATAACAGTACAAAGCTGATTGACGCTAATAACCCAGCCGTCATTGAACTCTCTATAAAATCTCATTGAGAAACAAAGTCGATCGTCGTTGAAATTATTTAAATCTCGCAATAGAACAAAACCGGCTGTCATTTAAGTATCGTAATGAGAATAATATTGAGATCATGCAACTGAACAAAACTGACTGACAAAAAAAAAAAAAAGACTCATTTAAATCTCATAAAAGGACAAAGTAACAAAACCGGCCGTCACTGAAATCTCATGACCGAATAAGAGACATCATTGAAACCTCGTAACAGAACAAAAGCAATTGACACTGAAAACCGAATAAAACCGATCGTCATTGAAATCACGTAACTGAACAAAACTGACTGTCTTTGAAATCTCCTAAAGGAACAAAACCTACCGTCACTGAGATCTCGCAACCAAACAATCATTGAAGTCTTGTAACGGAACAAAACCAACTGTCACTAAAATCTTGTTAAGAAACAAAATAAAACAGACCTCATTGAAATCTCATAACCGAATAAAACTGTCCGTCACTGAGATCTCGTAACCGAACAAAACTGACCATCATTGAAATCTTGTAAAAGAACAAAACATACCGTATTGAGATCTCGTAACTGAACAAATTTAAATTTGACTGACTGACAATGAAAACCGACTGTCATTGAAATCTCGTAAAAAAACAAAACTGACCGTCATTGAGATCTCATAACAAAACAAAACCGACTGTCTTTGAAATTTCGTAAAAGAACCAAGGGACAAACCATTCGTCATTAAAATATCATTAGGAAACAAAACCAAATGTCATTGAAATCCCGTAACGGAACAAAACCAACTGTCTTTGAAATCTTGTAAAATAACAAAGGAATAAAACCGACTGATACTGAAATCTCATTAAGAAACAAAACAGTTGTTCGGGAACAAAACCAAGTGTAATTGAATTCTCGTAACCGAATAAAACGGACCTCATTGAAATCTTGTAACTGAATAAAACCGACTGTCTTTGAAATCTCATAACAGAAAAAAAAACTGACTGACACTGAAAACCGACCATCATTGAGATCTCATAACCTAAGAAAACGACCATCATTGAAATATCTTAACCGAACATAACTGTCATTAAAATCTCGTTAAGAAACAAAACCAAGTGGCATTAAAATCTCTTAATGGAAACAAAACCAAGTCGTATTTTTTAAATCTTGCAAAGGAACAAAATCGGCTGTCATTGAGATCTCATAACCGAACGAAACCGTCCGTCACTGAAATCTCAATGACAGTCAGTTTTGTTCCTTTACAAGATTTCAATGAGTGTCAGGGTTTTTTTTTTTTTTTTTTGTCAGTCAGTTTTGTTCAGTTACGTGATCTCAATAAGGTATGTTTTGTTCTTTTACGAGATTTTAATGACAGCCGATTTTGTTCCTTTGCAAGATTTAAAAAATACGACTTGGTTTTGTTTCCATTAAGAGATTTTCATTATGAAATCTCATAATGGAACAAAACTGTCATTAAAATCTTGTTAGGAAACAAAAACAAGACAAAAAAAAAACAATGACTGTCATTGAAATCTCGTAACAGAACAAAACCGACCATCATTGAAATCTCCTAACAAAACATAACTGACTGTCTTTGAAATCTCGTAAAGGAACAAAACCTAATGTCTTTGAAATCTCATAACAACAAAACCTACCGTCATTGAGATATCGCAACCAAACAATCAATGAAATCTTGTAATGGAACAAAACCAACTATCATTAAAATCTAGTTAGAAAACAAAACCAAGTGGCACTGAAATCTTGTAATGGAAAAAAACTGTCATTATTTAAATCACGTAAAAGAATAAAACATAATGTATCTTGTAACTGTACAAAACTGATTAATGATAAAAACTGACTATCAATGAAATCTCGTAAAGGAACAAAACCAATTGACACTGAAAACCGATCATCACTGAAATCTCATAACCAAATAAAACTGACCGTCATTGAAATCTAGTAAAAAAACAAAACAGACTGACATGAAAACCGACCGTCACTGAGATGTCGTAATCTCATAACTGTCATTGAAATCTTGTAACAGAAGAAAACCAACTGTCATTCAAATCTCATTTAGAAACAAAGGTGACTGTCGTTCGGAAACAAAACCAAGTGTAATTGAAATCTCGTAACTGGATAAAATGTCTCACTGAAATCTTATAACTGAATAAAACCAACTGTCTTTGAAGTCTTATAAAAAGACAAAGGAACAAAACTGACTTCCTTTGAAATCTCCTAAGAGAATAAAACCGACTGACACTGATAACCGACTGTCATTGAGATCTCGTAATTGAACAAAACTGGCCTTTATTTGGTTACGAGATTTCAGTGGCATCTGTTTTATTTGGTAATGAGATCTCAGTGATGATCGGTTTTCAGTGTCAATTGGTTTTGTTCTGTTATGAGATTTCATTCATTTCAGCTTTGTTTCTTAACAAGATATTAATGACAGTTGGTTTTGTTCCGTTTCGAGATTTCACTGATGGTTGGTTTTGTTCCTTTATGAGATCTCGGAGACAGACAGTTTTATTTGGGTACAAGATTTCAGTGATACTTAGTTTTTTTATTCCTTACAAGATTTTAATGATGGTCGGCTTTGTTTCTTAACAAAATTTTAATGACGGTTTTGTTCCTTTACGAGATTTCAATGATAGTCAGTTTTTATCATTAATCAGTTTCATACAATTACCAAATACATTGTTTTATTCTTTTACATGATTTAAAAAATGACAGTTTTTTCCATTACGAGATTTCAGTGCCACTTGGTTTTGTTTTCTAACTAGATTTTAATGACAGTTGGTTTTGTTCCATTACAAGATTTCATTGATTGTTTGGTTGCGAGATCTCAATGACGGTAGGTTTTGTTCTGTTATGAGATTTCAAAGACAGTTGGTTTTGTTCCGTTACGAGATTTCAAAGACAGTCGGTTTTGTTCCGTTACGGGATTTCAGTGATGGTTGGTTTTGTTCAGTTATGAGGTTTCAATGATGTCTGTTTTATTCAGTCATGAGATTTCAGTGACGGCCGGTTTTGTTCAGTTACGAGATCTCAATGACAGTCGGCTTTCAGTGTCAGTCGGTTTTATTCTGTTCTTTATTCTCTTCTTCTGTTACAAGATTTCAATGACGGTTATGAGATTACGACATCTCAATGACTGTCGGTTTTCAGTGTCAGTCTGTTTTGTTTTTTTACTAGATTTCAATGATGGTCAGTTTTATTTGGTTACGAGATTTCAGTGGCATCTGTTTTATTTGGTAATGAGATCTCAGTGATGATCGGTTTTCAGTGTCAATTGGTTTTGTTCTGTTATGAGATTTCATTCATTTCAGCTTTGTTTCTAAACAAGATATTAATGACAGTTGGTTTTGTTCCGTTTCGAGATTTCACTGATGGTTGGTTTTGTTCCTTTATGAGATCTCGAGGACAGACAGTTTTATTCAGTTATAAGATTTCAATGAGGTCTTTTATTTGTTTACAAGATTTCAGTGATACTTAGTTTTGTTTCTTAACAAGATTTTAGTGATTTTGTTCAGTTACAAGACTTCAATGATTGTTTGGTTGCGAGATCTCAGTGACGGTAGGTTTTGTTCCTTTAGGAGATTTCAAAGACAGTCAGTTTTGTTTTGTTACAAGATTTCAATGATGGTAGGTTTTGTTCCTTTAGGAGATTTCAAAGACAGTCAGTTTTGTTCAGTTACGTGATTTCAATGATGATCGGTTTTATTCGGTTTTCAGTATCAATTGCTTTTGTTCTGTTATGAGGTTTCAATGATGTCTCTTGTTCGGTCATGAGATTTCAGTGAGGCCGGTTTTGTTTGGTCACAAGATCTCAGTTACTAGATTTCAATTATACTTGGTTTTGTTTCCGAACGACAGTCACCTTTGTTTCTAAATGAGATTTGAATGACAGTTGGTTTTCTTCTGTTACAAGATTTCAATGACGGTTATGAGGTTACGACATCTCAATGACGGTCGGTTTTCAGTGTCAGTCTGTTTTGTTTTTTTACTAGATTCCAATGATGGTCAGTTTTATTTGGTTACGAGATTTCAGTGGCATCTGTTTTATTTGGTAATGAAATCTCAGTGATGATCGGTTTTCAGTGTCAATTGGATAAACTGGATAAAATGTATCTCACTGAAATCTTATAACTGAATAAAACCAACTGTCTTTGAAGTCTTATAAAAAGACAAAGGAACAAAACCGACTGTCTTTGAAATCTCGTAAGAGAATAAAACCGACTGACACTGATAACTGACTGTCATTGAGATTTCGTAATTGAACAAAACTGGCCTTCACTGAAATCTCATGACTGAATAAAATAGACATCATTAAAATCTCATAACCGAATAAAACCGATCGTCATTGAAATCACGTAACGGAACAAAACCTACCATCACTGAAATCTCGTAACAAAACAAAACTGACTGTCTTTGAAATCTCTGAAAGGAACAAAACCTACCGTCATTGAGATATCGCAACCAAACAATCAATGAAATCTTGTAATGGAACAAAAGCAGCTGTCATTAAAATCTAGTTAGAAAACAAAACCAAGTGGCACTGAAATCTCATAATGGAAAAAAACTGTCATTTTTTAAATCTTGTAAAAGAATAGACCATAACGTATCTTGTAATTGTACAAAACTGATTAATGATAAAAACTGACTATCAATGAAATCTCGTAAAGGAACAAAACCGTCATTAAAATTTTGTTAAGAAACAAAACTAAGTATCACTGAAATCTTGTAAACAAATAAAAGACCTCATTGAAATCTTATAACCGAATAAAACTGTCTGTCCCCGAGATCTCATAAAGGAACAAAACCAACCATCAGTGAAATCTCGAAACGGAACAAAACCAACTGTCATTAATATCTTGTTAAGAAACAAAGCTGAAATGAATGAAATCTCATAACAGAACAAAACCAATTGACACTGAAAACCGATCATCACTGAGATCTCATTACCAAATAAAACAGATGCCACTGAAATCTCGTAACCAAATAAAACTGACCATCATTGAAATCTAGTGAAAAAACAAAACAGACTGACACTGAAAACCGACCGTCATTAAGATGTCGTAACCTCATAACCGTCATTGAAATCTTGTAACAGAAGAAAACCAACTGTCATTCAAATCTCACTTAGAAACAAAGGTGACCGTCGTTCGGAAACAAAACCAAGTGTAATTGAAATCTTGTAATTGGATAAAACCAACTGTCTCTGAAGTCTCATAAAAGGACAAAGGAACAAAACCGACTGTCTTTGAAATCTTATAACAGTACAAAGCTGATTGACGCTAATAACCCAGCCGTCATTGAACTCTCTATAAAATCTCATTGAGAAACAAAGTCGATCGTCGTTGAAATTATTTAAATCTCGCAATAGAACAAAACCGGCTGTCATTTAAGTATCGTAATGAGAATAATATTGAGATCATGCAACTGAACAAAACTGACTGACAAAAAAAAAAAAAGACTCATTTAAATCTCATAAAAGGACAAAGTAACAAAACCGGCCGTCACTGAAATCTCATGACCGAATAAGAGACATCATTGAAACCTCGTAACAGAACAAAAGCAATTGACACTGAAAACCGAATAAAACCGATCGTCATTGAAATCACGTAACTGAACAAAACTGACTGTCTTTGAAATCTCCTAAAGGAACAAAACCTACCGTCACTGAGATCTCGCAACCAAACAATCATTGAAGTCTTGTAACGGAACAAAACCAATTGTCACTAAAATCTTGTTAAGAAACAAAATAAAACAGACCTCATTGAAATCTCATAACCGAATAAAACTGTCCGTCACTGAGATCTCGTAACCGAACAAAACTAACCATCATTGAAATCTTGTAAAAGAACAAAACATACCGTATTGAGATCTCGTAACTGAACAAATTTAAATTTGACTGACTGACAATGAAAACCGACTGTCATTGAAATCTCGTAAAAAAACAAAACTGACCGTCATTGAGATCTCATAACAAAACAAAACCGACTGTCTTTGAAATTTCGTAAAAGAACCAAGGGACAAACCATTCGTCATTAAAATATCATTAGGAAACAAAACCAAATGTCATTGAAATCCCGTAACGGAACAAAACCAACTGTCTTTGAAATCTTGTAAAATAACAAAGGAATAAAACCGACTGATACTGAAATCTCATTAAGAAACAAAACAGTTGTTCGGGAACAAAACCAAGTGTAATTGAATTCTCGTAACCGAATAAAACGGACCTCATTGAAATCTTGTAACTGAATAAAACCGACTGTCTTTGAAATCTCATAACAGAAAAAAAAACTGACTGACACTGAAAACCGACCATCATTGAGATCTCATAACCTAAGAAAACGACCATCATTGAAATATCTTAACCGAACATAACTGTCATTAAAATCTCGTTAAGAAACAAAACCAAGTGGCATTAAAATCTCTTAATGGAAACAAAACCAAGTCGTATTTTTTAAATCTTGCAAAGGAACAAAATCGGCTGTCATTAAAATCTCGTAAAAGAACAAAACATACCTTATTGAGATCACGTAACTGAACAAAACTGACTGACAAAAAAAAAAAAAAAAAAAAAACCCTGACACTCATTGAAACCTTGTAAAGGAACAAAACTGACTGTCATTGAGATTTCAGTGACGGACGGTTTCGTTCGGTTATGAGATCTCAATGACAGTCAGTTTTGTTCCTTTACAAGAATAAGAGACATCATTGAAATATCATAACGGAACAAACAGACCATCTTTGAAACAAAACCCCTTTGAAATCTCATAAAGGAGCAAAACTGAACGTCTTTGAAATCTCATAACAGAACAAAACCGACTGACACTGAAAAGCGACCATCATTGAGATCTCATAACCGAACAAAACCAGCTATCACTGAAATCTCTTAACCGAATAAAACCAACCGTCGTTGAAATGACAAAACAAAAACAACCATCATTAAAATCTTATTAGAAAACAAAACCAAGTGTCATGGAATTCTCATAACCAAATAAAACCGAATGTCATAGAAATCTCATAACGGAACAAAACCGACCATCAGTGAAATCTATAATTAAACAAAATCTTATGAAAGGACAAATGAACAAAGCCGACCATCTTTGAAATCTCATAATGGAACAAAACTGTCATTAAAATCTTGTTAGGAAACAAAAACAAGACAAAAAAAAAACAATGACTGTCATTGAAATCTCGTAACAGAACAAAACCGACCATCATTGAAATCTCCTAACAAAACATAACTGACTGTCTTTGAAATCTCGTAAAGGAACAAAACCTAATGTCTTTGAAATCTCATAACAACAAAACCTACCGTCATTGAGATATCGCAACCAAACAATCAATGAAATCTTGTAATGGAACAAAACCAACTATCATTAAAATCTAGTTAGAAAACAAAACCAAGTGGCACTGAAATCTCGTAATGGAAAAAAACTGTCATTATTTAAATCAAAAAAAAAAAAAGATTAAAAGAATAAAACATAATGTATCTTGTAACTGTACAAAACTGATTAATGATAAAAACTGACTATCAATGAAATCTCGTAAAGGAACAAAACCAACCATCGGTGAAATCTCGAAACGGAACAAAACTAACTGTCATTAATATCTTGTTAAGAAACAAAGCTGAAATGAATGAAATCTCATAACAGTCTTGTTTTTCTTTAGTTTTTTTATTCCTTACAAGATTTTAATGATGGTCGGCTTTGTTTCTTAACAAAATTTTAATGACGGTTTTGTTCCTTTACGAGATTTCAATGATAGTCAGTTTTTATCATTAATCAGTTTCATACAATTACCAAATACATTGTTTTATTCTTTTACATGATTTAAAAAATGACAGTTTTTTTCCATTACGAGATTTCAGTGCCACTTGGTTTTGTTTTCTAACTAGATTTTAATGACAGTTGGTTTTGTTCCATTACAAGATTTCATTGATTGTTTGGTTGCGAGATCTCAATGACGGTAGGTTTTGTTCTGTTATGAGATTTCAAAGACAGTTGGTTTTGTTCCGTTACGAGATTTCAATGATGTCTGTTTTATTCAGTCATGAGATTTCAGTGACGGCCGGTTTTGTTCAGTTACGAGATCTCAATGACAGTCGGCTTTCAGTGTCAGTCGGTTTTATTCTGTTCTTTATTCTCTTCTTCTGTTACAAGATTTCAATGACGGTTATGAGATTACGACATCTCAATGACTGTCGGTTTTCAGTGTCAGTCTGTTTTGTTTTTTTACTAGATTTCAATGATGGTCAGTTTTATTTGGTTACGAGATTTCAGTGGCATCTGTTTTATTTGGTAATGAGATCTCAGTGATGATCGGTTTTCAGTGTCAATTGGTTTTGTTCTGTTATGAGATTTCATTCATTTCAGCTTTGTTTCTAAACAAGATATTAATGACAGTTGGTTTTGTTCCGTTTCGAGATTTCACTGATGGTTGGTTTTGTTCCTTTATGAGATCTCGAGGACAGACAGTTTTATTCAGTTATAAGATTTCAATGAGGTCTTTTATTTGTTTACAAGATTTCAGTGATACTTAGTTTTGTTTCTTAACAAGATTTTAGTGATTTTGTTCAGTTACAAGACTTCAATGATTGTTTGGTTGCGAGATCTCAGTGACGGTAGGTTTTGTTCCTTTAGGAGATTTCAAAGACAGTCAGTTTTGTTTTGTTACAAGATTTCAATGATGGTAGGTTTTGTTCCGTTACGTGATTTCAATGATGATCGGTTTTATTCGGTTTTCAGTGTCAATTGCTTTTGTTCTGTTACGAGGTTTCAATGATGTCTCTTATTCGGTCATGAGATTTCAGTGAGGCCGGTTTTGTTTGGTCACAAGATCTCAGTTACTAGATTTCAATTATACTTGGTTTTGTTTCCGAACGACAGTCACCTTTGTTTCTAAATGAGATTTGAATGACAGTTGGTTTTCTTCTGTTACAAGATTTCAATGACGGTTATGAGGTTACGACATCTCAATGACGGTCGGTTTTCAGTGTCAGTCTGTTTTGTTTTTTTACTAGATTTCAATGATGGTCAGTTTTATTTGGTTACGAGATTTCAGTGGCATCTGTTTTATTTGGTAATGAGATCTCAGTGATGATCGGTTTTCAGTGTCAATTGGTTTTGTTCTGTTATGAGATTTCATTCATTTCAGCTTTGTTTCTAAACAAGATATTAATGACAGTTGGTTTTGTTCCGTTTCGAGATTTCACTGATGGTTGGTTTTGTTCCTTTATGAGATCTCGAGGACAGACAGTTTTATTCAGTTATAAGATTTCAATGAGGTCTTTTATTTGTTTACAAGATTTCAGTGATACTTAGTTTTGTTTCTTAACAAGATTTTAGTGATTTTGTTCAGTTACAAGACTTCAATGATTGTTTGGTTGCGAGATCTCAGTGACGGTAGGTTTTGTTCCTTTAGGAGATTTCAAAGACAGTCAGTTTTGTTTTGTTACAAGATTTCAATGATGGTAGGTTTTGTTCCGTTACGTGATTTCAATGATGATCGGTTTTATTCGGTTTTCAGTGTCAATTGCTTTTGTTCTGTTACGAGGTTTCAATGATGTCTCTTATTCGGTCATGAGATTTCAGTGAGGCCGGTTTTGTTTGGTCACAAGATCTCAGTTACTAGATTTCAATTATACTTGGTTTTGTTTCCGAACGACAGTCACCTTTGTTTCTAAATGAGATTTGAATGACAGTTGGTTTTCTTCTGTTACAAGATTTCAATGACGGTTATGAGGTTACGACATCTCAATGACGGTCGGTTTTCAGTGTCAGTCTGTTTTGTTTTTTTACTAGATTCCAATGATGGTCAGTTTTATTTGGTTACGAGATTTCAGTGGCATCTGTTTTATTTGGTAATGAAATCTCAGTGATGATCGGTTTTCAGTGTCAATTGGATAAACTGGATAAAATGTATCTCACTGAAATCTTATAACTGAATAAAACCAACTGTCTTTGAAGTCTTATAAAAAGACAAAGGAACAAAACCGACTGTCTTTGAAATCTCGTAAGAGAATAAAACCGACTGACACTGATAACCGACTGTCATTGAGATTTCGTAATTGAACAAAACTGGCCTTCACTGAAATCTCATGACTGAATAAAATAGACATCATTAAAATCTCATAACCGAATAAAACCGATCGTCATTGAAATCACGTAACGGAACAAAACCTACCATCACTGAAATCTCGTAACAAAACAAAACTGACTGTCTTTGAAATCTCTGAAAGGAACAAAACCTACCGTCATTGAGATCTCGCAACCAAACAATCAATGAAATCTTGTAATGGAACAAAAGCAGCTGTCATTAAAATCTAGTTAGAAAACAAAACCAAGTGGCACTGAAATCTCATAATGGAAAAAAACTGTCATTTTTTAAATCTTGTAAAAGAATAGACCATAACGTATCTTGTAATTGTACAAAACTGATTAATGATAAAAACTGACTATCAATGAAATCTCGTAAAGGAACAAAACCGTCATTAAAATTTTGTTAAGAAACAAAACTAAGTATCACTGAAATCTTGTAAACAAATAAAAGACCTCATTGAAATCTTATAACCGAATAAAACTGTCTGTCCCCGAGATCTCATAAAGGAACAAAACCAACCATCAGTGAAATCTCGAAACGGAACAAAACCAACTGTCATTAATATCTTGTTAAGAAACAAAGCTGAAATGAATGAAATCTCATAACAGAACAAAACCAATTGACACTGAAAACCGATCATCACTGAGATCTCATTACCAAATAAAACAGATGCCACTGAAATCTCGTAACCAAATAAAACTGACCATCATTGAAATCTAGTGAAAAAACAAAACAGACTGACACTGAAAACCGACCGTCATTGAGATGTCGTAACCTCATAACCGTCATTGAAATCTTGTAACAGAAGAAAACCAACTGTCATTCAAATCTCACTTAGAAACAAAGGTGACCGTCGTTCGGAAACAAAACCAAGTGTAATTGAAATCTTGTAATTGGATAAAACCAACTGTCTCTGAAGTCTCATAAAAGGACAAAGGAACAAAACCGACTGTCTTTGAAATCTTATAACAGTACAAAGCTGATTGACGCTAATAACCCAGCCGTCATTGAACTCTCTATAAAATCTCATTGAGAAACAAAGTCGATCGTCGTTGAAATTATTTAAATCTCGCAATAGAACAAAACCGGCTGTCATTTAAGTATCGTAATGAGAATAATATTGAGATCATGCAACTGAACAAAACTGACTGACAAAAAAAAAAAAAAAGACTCATTTAAATCTCATAAAAGGACAAAGTAACAAAACCGGCCGTCACTGAAATCTCATGACCGAATAAGAGACATCATTGAAACCTCGTAACAGAACAAAAGCAATTGACACTGAAAACCGAATAAAACCGATCGTCATTGAAATCACGTAACTGAACAAAACTGACTGTCTTTGAAATCTCCTAAAGGAACAAAACCTACCGTCACTGAGATCTCGCAACCAAACAATCATTGAAGTCTTGTAACGGAACAAAACCATCACTAAAATCTTGTTAAGAAACAAAACTAAGTATCAACAAACAAATAAAAGACCTCATTGAAATCTTATAACTGAATAAAATTGTCTGTCCTCGAGATCTCATAAAGGAGCAAAACCAACCATCAGTGAAATCTCGAAACGGAACAAAACCAACTGTCATTAATATCTTGTTTAGAAACAAAGCTGAAATGAATGAAATCTCATAACAGAACAAAACCAATTGACACTGAAAACCGATCATCACTGAGATCTCATTACCAAATAAAACAGATGCCACTGAAATCTCGTAACCAAATAAAACTGACCATCATTGAAATCTAGTAAAAAAACAAAACAGACTGACACTGAAAACCGACCGTCATTGAGATGTCGTAATCTCATAACCGTCATTGAAATCTTGTAACAGAAGAAGAGAATAAAGAGCAGAATAAAACCGACTGACACTGAAAGCCGACTGTCATTGAGATCTTGTAACTGAACAAAACCGGCCGTCACTGAAATCTCATGACTGAATAAAACAGACATCATTGAAATCTCGTAACGGAACAAAACCAACCATCACTGAAATCTCGTAACAAAACCGACTGTCTTTGAAATCTCCTAAAGGAACAAAACCTAATGTCTTTGAAATCTCATAACAGAACAAAACCTACCGTCATTGAGATCTCGCAACCAAACAATCAATGAAATCTTGTAATGGAACAAAACCAACTGTCATTAAAATCTAGTTAGAAAACAAAACCAAGTGGCACTGAAATCTCGTAATGGAAAAAAACTGTCATTATTTAAATCATGTAAAAGAATAAAACATAGTGTATCTGGTAACTGTACAAAACTGATTAATGATAAAAACTGACTATCATTGAAATCTCCTAAAGGAACAAAACCGTCATTAAAATTTTGTTAAGAAACAAAGCCGACCATCATTAAAATCTTGTAAGGAATAAATAAACTAAGTATCACTGAAATCTTGTACCCAAATAAAACTGTCTGTCCCCGAGATCTCATAAAGGAACAAAACCAACCATCAGTGAAATCTCGAAACGGAACAAAACCAACTGTCATTAATATCTTGTTAAGAAACAAAGCTAAAATGAATGAAATCTCATAACAGAACAAAAGCAATTGACACTGAAAACCGATTATCACTGAAATCTCATAACCAAATAAAACTGACCGTCATTGAAATCTAGTAAAAACACAAAACAGACTGACATGAAAACCGACCGTCACTGAGATGTCCTAATCTCATAACTGTCATTGAAATCTTGTAACAGAAGAAAACCAACTGTCATTCAAATCTCATTTAGAAACAAAGGTGACCGTCGTTCGGAAACAAAACCAAGTGTAATTGAAATCTTGTAACTGGATAAAATGTGTCTCACTGAAATCTTATAACTGAATAAAACCAACTGTCTTTGAAGTCTTATAAAAAGACAAAGGAACAAAACCGACTGTCTTTGAAATCTCCTAAGAGAATAAAACCGACTGACACTGATAACCGACTGTCATTGAGATCTCGTAATTGAACAAAACTGGCCTTCACTGAAATCTCATGACTGAATAAAACAGACATCATTAAAATCTCATAACCGAATAAAACCGATCGTCATTGAAATCACGTAACGGAACAAAACCTACCATCACTGAAATCTCGTAACAAAACAAAACTGACTGTCTTTGAAATCTCCGAAAGGAACAAAACCTACCGTCATTGAGATCTCGCAACCAAACAATCAATGAAATCTTGTAATGGAACAAAAGCAGCTGTCATTAAAATCTAGTTAGAAAACAAAGCCAAGTGGCACTGAAATCTCATAATGGAAAAAAAAAAACTGTCATTATTTAAATCACGCAAAAGAATAAAACATGATGTATCTTGTAACTGTATGAAACTGATTAATGATAAAAACTGACTATCACTGAAGTCTTGTAAAGGAACAAAACCGTCGTTAAAATTTTGTTAAGAAACAAAGCCGACCATCATTAAAATCTTGTAAGGAAACAAAACTAAGTATCACTGAAATCTAGTAACCAAATAAAACTGTCTGTCCCCGAGATCTCATAAAGGAACAAAACCAACCATCAGTGAAATCTCGAAACGGATCAAAACCGACTGTCATTAAAATCTTGTTAAGAAACAAAGCTGAAATGAATGAAATCTCATAACAGAACAAAACCAATTGACACTGAAAACCGATCATCACTGAAATCTCATAACCAAATAAAAATGACCATCATTGAAATCTAGTAAAAAAACAAAACAGACTGACACTGAAAACCGACCGTCACTGAGATGTCGTAATCTCATAACTGTCATTGAAATCTTGTAACAGAAGAAGAGAATAAAGAACAGAATAAAACCGACTGACACTGAAAGCCGACTGTCATTGAGATCTCGTAACTGAACAAAACCGGCCGTCACTGAAATCTCATGACTGAATAAAACAGACATCATTGAAATCTCGTAACGGAACAAAACCAACCATCACTGAAATCTCATAACAAAACAGACTGTCTTTGAAATCTCATAAAGGAACAAAACCTAATGTCTTTGAAATCTCATAACAGAACAAAACCTACCGTTATTGAGATCTCGCAACCAAACAATCAATGAAATCTTGTAATGGAACAAAACCAACTGTCATTAAAATTTAGTTAGAAAACAAAACCAAGTGGCACTGAAATCTCATAATGGAAAAAAACTGTCATTATTTAAATCTTGTAAAAGAATAGACCATAACGTATCTTGTAATTGTACAAAACTGATTAATGATAAAAACTGACTATCAATGAAATCTCGTAAAGGAACAAAACCGTCATTAAAATTTTGTTAAGAAACAAAACTAAGTATCACTGAAATCTTGTAAACAAATAAAAGACCTCATTGAAATCTTATAACCAAATAAAACTGTCTGTCCCCGAGATCTCATAAAGGAACAAAACCAACCATCAGTGAAATCTCGAAACGGAACAAAACCAACTGTCATTAATATCTTGTTAAGAAACAAAGCTGAAATGAATGAAATCTCATAACAGAACAAAACCAATTGACACTGAAAACCGATCATCACTGAGATCTCATTACCAAATAAAACAGATGCCACTGAAATCTCGTAACCAAATAAAAATGACCATCATTGAAATCTAGTGAAAAAACAAAACAGACTGACACTGAAAACCGACCGTCATTGAGATGTCGTAACCTCATAACCGTCATTGAAATCTTGTAACAGAAGAAAACCAACTGTCATTCAAATCTCACTTAGAAACAAAGGTGACCGTCGTTCGGAAACAAAACCAAGTGTAATTGAAATCTTGTAATTGGATAAAACCAACTGTCTCTGAAGTCTCATAAAAGGACAAAGGAACAAAACCGACTGTCTTTGAAATCTTATAACAGTACAAAGCTGATTGACGCTAATAACCCAGCCGTCATTGAACTCTCTATAAAATCTCATTGAGAAACAAAGTCGATCGTCGTTGAAATTATTTAAATCTCGCAATAGAACAAAACCGGCTGTCATTTAAGTATCGTAATGAGAATAATATTGAGATCATGCAACTGAACAAAACTGACTGACAAAAAAAAAAAAAAAGACTCATTTAAATCTCATAAAAGGACAAAGTAACAAAACCGGCCGTCACTGAAATCTCATGACCGAATAAGAGACATCATTGAAACCTCGTAACAGAACAAAAGCAATTGACACTGAAAACCGAATAAAACCGATCGTCATTGAAATCACGTAACTGAACAAAACTGACTGTCTTTGAAATCTCCTAAAGGAACAAAACCTACCGTCACTGAGATCTCGCAACCAAACAATCATTGAAGTCTTGTAACGGAACAAAACCATCACTAAAATCTTGTTAAGAAACAAAACTAAGTATCAACAAACAAATAAAAGACCTCATTGAAATCTTATAACTGAATAAAACTGTCTGTCCTCGAGATCTCATAAAGGAACAAAACCAACCATCAGTGAAATCTCGAAACGGAACAAAACCAACTGTCATTAATATCTTGTTTAGAAACAAAGCTAAAATGAATGAAATCTCATAACAGAACAAAACCAATTGACACTGAAAACCGATCATCACTGAGATCTCATTACCAAATAAAAATGACCATCATTGAAATCTAGTAAAAAATCAAAACAGACTGACACTGAAAACCGACCGTCATTGAGATGTCGTAATCTCATAACCGTCATTGAAATCTTGTAACAGAAGAAGAGAATAAAGAGCAGAATAAAACCGACTGACACTGAAAGCCGACTGTCATTGAGATCTCGTAACTGAACAAAACCAACCATCACTGAAATCTCGTAACAAAACCGACTGTCTTTGAAATCTCCTAAAGGAACAAAACCTAATGTCTTTGAAATCTCATAACAGAACAAAACCTACCGTCATTGAGATATCGCAACCAAACAATCAATGAAATCTTGTAATGGAACAAAACCAACTGTCATTAAAATCTAGTTAGAAAACAAAACCAAGTGGCACTGAAATCTCGTAATGGAAAAAAACTGTCATTATTTAAATCATGTAAAAGAATAAAACATAGTGTATCTGGTAACTGTACAAAACTGATTAATGATAAAAACTGACTATCATTGAAATCTCCTAAAGGAACAAAACCGTCATTAAAATTTTGTTAAGAAACAAAGCCGACCATCATTAAAATCTTGTAAGGAATAAATAAAATAAGTATCACTGAAATCTTGTACCCAAATAAAACTGTCTGTCCCCGAGATCTCATAAAGGAACAAAACCAACCATCAGTGAAATCTCGAAACGGAACAAAACCAACTGTCATTAATATCTTGTTAAGAAACAAAGCTAAAATGAATGAAATCTCATAACAGAACAAAAGCAATTGACACTGAAAACCGATTATCACTGAAATCTCATAACCAAATAAAACTGACCGTCATTGAAATCTAGTAAAAACACAAAACAGACTGACATGAAAACCGACCGTCACTGAGATGTCCTAATCTCATAACTGTCATTGAAATCTTGTAACAGAAGAAAACCAACTGTCATTCAAATCTCATTTAGAAACAAAGGTGACCGTCGTTCGGAAACAAAACCAAGTGTAATTGAAATCTTGTAACTGGATAAAATGTGTCTCACTGAAATCTTATAACTGAATAAAACCAACTGTCTTTGAAGTCTTATAAAAAGACAAAGGAACAAAACCGACTGTCTTTGAAATCTCCTAAGAGAATAAAACCGACTGACACTGATAACCGACTGTCATTGAGATCTCGTAATTGAACAAAACTGGCCTTCACTGAAATCTCATGACTGAATAAAACAGACATCATTAAAATCTCATAACCGAATAAAACCGATCGTCATTGAAATCACGTAACGGAACAAAACCTACCATCACTGAAATCTCGTAACAAAACAAAACTGACTGTCTTTGAAATCTCCGAAAGGAACAAAACCTACCGTCATTGAGATCTCGCAACCAAACAATCAATGAAATCTTGTAATGGAACAAAAGCAGCTGTCATTAAAATCTAGTTAGAAAACAAAACCAAGTGGCACTGAAATCTCATAATGGAACAAAACTGTCATTTTTTTTTAAATCTTGTAAAAGAATAGACCATAACGTATCTTGTAACTGTACAAAACTGATTAATGATAAAAACTGACTATCATTGAAGTCTTGTAATGGAACAAAACCAACTGTCATTAAAATCTAGTTAGAAAACAAAACCAAGTGGCACTGAAATCTCGTAATGGAAAAAACTGTCATTATTTAAATCATGTAAAAGAATAAAACATAATGTATCTTGTAACTGTATGAAACTGATTAATGATAAAAACTGACTATCATTGAAATCTCCTAAAGGAACAAAACCGTCATTAAAATTTTGTTAAGAAACAAAGCCGACCATCATTAAAATCTTGTAAGGAATAAATAAACTAAGTATCACTGAAATCTTGTACCCAAATAAAACTGTCTGTCCCGAGATCTCATAAAGGAACAAAACCAACCATCAGTGAAATCTCGAAACGGAACAAAACCAACTGTCATTAATATCTTGTTAAGAAACAAAGCTGAAATGAATGAAATCTCATAACAGAACAAAACCAACTGACACTGAAAACCGATCATCACTGAGATCTCATTACCAAATAAAACAGACGTCACTGAAATCTCTTAACCAAATAAAAATGACCATCATTGAAATCTAGTAAAAAAACAAAACAGACTGACACTGAAAACCGACCGTCACTGAGATGTCGTAATCTCATAACTGTCATTGAAATCTTGTAACAGAAGAAAACCAACTGTCATTCAAATCTCATTTAGAAACAAAGGTGACCGTCGTTCGGAAACAAAACCAAGTGTAATTGAAATCTCGTAACTGGATAAAATGTATCTCACTGAAATCTTATAACTGAATAAAACCAACTGTCTTTGAAGTCTCATAAAAAGACAAAAGAACAAAACCGACTGTCTTTTGAAATCTCATAACAGAACAAAGCCGATTGACACTGATAACCCGGCCATCATTGAACTTTCTAAAAAGTTGATTGTCGTTAAAATCACATTAGGAAACAAAACGAAGTGGCATTGAAATATCATAATGGAAAAAAACTGAAATTATTCAAATCTCGCAATAGAACAAAATCGGCTGTGATTTAAGTCTCGTAATGAGAATAATATTGAGATCATGTAACTGAACAAAACTGACAAAAAAAAAAAACAAAAAAAAAAACGGCTCATTTAAATCTCACAAAAGGACAAAGTAACAAAACTGACTGTCATTGAGATCTTGTGACCAAACAAAACCGTCTGTCACTGAAATCTCATGACCGAATAAGAGACACCATTGAAACCTTGTAACAGAACAAACCGACCATTATTGAAATCTCATAACAAAACCGACTGTCATTGAGATCTCGTAACTGAACAAAACTGTCCGTCACTGAAATCTCATGACTGAATAAAACAGACATCATTAAAATCTCGTAACGGAATAAAACCGATCATCATTGAAATCTCGTAACAAAACAAAACTGACTGTCTTTGAAATCTCGTAACAACAAAACCTACCGTCATTGAGATCTCGCAACCAAACAATCAATGAAATCTTGTAATGGAACAAAACCAACTGTCATTGAAATCTAGTTAGAAAACAAAGCCAAGTGGCACTGAAATCTCATAATGGAAAAAAAAAAACTGTCATTATTTAAATCACGCAAAAGAATAAAACATGATGTATCTTGTAACTGTATGAAACTGATTAATGATAAAAACTGACTATCACTGAAGTCTTGTAAAGGAACAAAACCGTCGTTAAAATTTTGTTAAGAAACAAAGCCGACCATCATTAAAATCTTGTAAGGAAACAAAACTAAGTATCACTGAAATCTAGTAACCAAATAAAACTGTCTGTCCCCGAGATCTCATAAAGGAACAAAACCAACCATCAGTGAAATCTCGAAACGGATCAAAACCGACTGTCATTAAAATCTTGTTAAGAAACAAAGCTGAAATGAATGAAATCTCATAACAGAACAAAACCAATTGACACTGAAAACCGATCATCACTGAAATCTCATAACCAAATAAAAATGACCATCATTGAAATCTAGTAAAAAAACAAAACAGACTGACACTGAAAACCGACCGTCACTGAGATGTCGTAATCTCATAACTGTCATTGAAATCTTGTAACAGAAGAAGAGAATAAAGAACAGAATAAAACCGACTGACACTGAAAGCCGACTGTCATTGAGATCTCGTAACTGAACAAAACCGGCCGTCACTGAAATCTCATGACTGAATAAAACAGACATCACTGAAATCTCGTAACGGAACAAAACCAACCATCACTGAAATCTCATAACAAAACAGACTGTCTTTGAAATCTCATAAAGGAACAAAACCTAATGTCTTTGAAATCTCATAACAGAACAAAACCTACCGTTATTGAGATCTCGCAACCAAACAATCAATGAAATCTTGTAATGGAACAAAACCAACTGTCATTAAAATTTAGTTAGAAAACAAAACCAAGTGGCACTGAAATCTCGTAATGGAAAAAAACTGTCATTATTTAAATCATGTAAAAGAATAAATCATGATGTGTCTTGTAACTGTATGAAACTGATTAACTCTGATATCATATCTTGTGACCAAACAAAACCGTCCGTCACTGAAATCTCATGACCGAATAAGAGACATCATTGAAATTTCATAAACGAATAAAACCGATCATCATTGAAATCACATAACGGAACAAAACCTACCGTTATTGAGATCTCGCAACCAAACAATCAATGAAATCTTGTAATGGAACAAAACCAACTGTCATTAAAATCTAGTTAGAAAACAAAACCAAGTGGCACTGAAATCTCGTAATGGAAAAAAACTGTCATTATTTAAATCATGTAAAAGAATAAAACATAATGTATCTTGTAACTGTATGAAACTGATTAATGATAAAAACTGACTATCATTGAAATCTCGTAAAGGAACAAAACCGTCATTAAAATTTTGTTAAGAAACAAAGCTGACCATCATTAAAATCTTGTAAGGAAACAAAACTAAGTATCACTGAAATCTTGTAACCAAATAAAACTGTCCTCGAGATCTCATAAAGGAACAAAACCAACCATCAGTGAAATCTCGAAACGGAACAAAACCAACTGTCATTAATATCTTAAGAAACAAAGCTGAAATGAATGAAATCTCATAACAGAACAAAAGCAATTGACACTGAAAACCGATCATCACTGAGATCTCGTTACCAAATAAAACAGACATCACTGAAATCTCGTAACCAAATAAAACTGACCATCATTGAAATCTAGTAAAAAAACAAAACAGACTGACATGAAAACCGACTGTCATTGAGATTTCGTAATCTCATAACCGTCATTGAAATCTTGTAACAGAAGAAAACCAACTGTCATTCAAACCGTCATTTAGAAAGTCGTTCAGAAACAAAACCAAGTGTAATTGAAATCTCTTAACTGAGATCTTGTGATCAAACAAAACCGGCCATCACTAAAATGGTATGACCGAATAAGAGACATCATTGAAACCTTGTAACAGAACAAACAGACCATTACTGAAATCTCGTAACAAAACCGGCTGTCTTTGAAATTTCGTAAAGGAACAAAACCGAATGTCTTTGAAATCTCATAACAGAATAAAACCGACTGACACTGAAAACCAACTGTCATTGAGATCTCGTAATTGAACAAAACTGGCCTTCACTGAAATCTCATGACTGAATAAAACAGACATCATTAAAATCTCGTAACCGAATAAAACCGATCGTCATTGAAATCACGTAACGGAACAAAACCGACCATCATTGAAATCTCGTAACAAAACAAAACTGACTGTCTTTGAAATCTCCTAAAGGAACAAAACCTACTGTCATTGAGATCTCGCAACCAAACAATCATTGAAGTCTTGTAATGGAACAAAACCATCACTAAAATCTTGTTAAGAAACAAAACTAAGTATTACTGAAATCTTGTAAACAAATAAAAGATCTCATTGAAATCTTATAACCGAATAAAACTGTCTGTCCCCGAGATCTCATAAAGGAACAAAACCAACTGTCATTAATATCTTGTTAAGAAACAAAGCTGAAATAAATGAAATCTCATAACAGAACAAATCCAATTGACACTGAAAACCGATCATCACTGAGATCTCATTACCAAATAAAACAGACATCACTGCAATCTCGTAACCAAATAAAACTGACCATCATTGAAATCTAGTAAAAAAACAAAACAGACTGACACTGAAAACCGACCGTCATTGAGATGTCATAACCTCATAACCGTCATTGAAATCTTGTAACAGAAGAAAACCAACTGTCATTCAAATTTCATTTAGAAACAAAGGTGACCGTCGTTCGGAAACAAAACCAAGTGTAATTGAAATCTTGTAACTGGATAAAATGTATCTCACTGAAATCGTATAACTGAATAAAACCAACTGTCTTTGAGGTCTCATAAAAGGACAAAGGAACAAAACCGACTGTCTTTGAAATCTTATAACAAAACAAAACCGATTGACACTGATAACCCGGCCATCAGTGAACTCTCTAAAAAATCTTGTTGAGAAACAAAGTCGATCGTCGTTAAAATCACACTAGGAAACAAAACGAAGTGGCATTGAAATATGGTAATGGGAAAATCTGAAATTATTTAAATCTGGCAATAGAACAAAATCGGCTGTCATTTAAGTCTCGTAATGAGAATAATATTGACAAAAAAAAAAAAAAACAACTGTCATTTAAATCTCATAAAAGGACAAAGTAACAAAACTGATTGTTATTGAGATCTTGTGACCAAACAAAACCGGTCATCACTGAAATCTCATGACCAAATAAGAGACACCATTGAAACCTCGTAACAGAACAAACCGACCATTATTGAAATCTCGTAAGAAAACCGAATGTCTTTGAAATCTCATAACAGAATAAAACCGACTGACACTGAAAACCAACTGTAATTGAGATCTTGTAACTAAACAAAACCGTCCGTCACTGAAATCTCATGACTGAATAAAACAGACATCATTAAAATCTCATAACCGAATAAAACCGATCGTCATTGAAATCTCGTAACAAAACAAAACTGACTGTCTTTGAAATCTCATAACAGAACAAAACCAACTGTCATTAAAATCTTGTTAAGAAACAAAGCTGAAATGAATGAAATCTCATAACAGAACAAAACTGATTGTTATTGAGATCTTGTGACCAAACAAAACCGGTCATCACTGAAATCTCATGACCAAATAAGAGACATCATTGAAACCTCGTAACGGAACAAAACCAACCATCACTGAAATCTAGTAACATAACCGACTGTCTTTGAAATCTCGTAAAGGAACAAAACCTAATGTCTTTGAAATCTCATAACAGAACAAAACCTACCGTCATTGAGATCTGGCAACCAAACAATCAATGAAATCTTGTAATGGAGCAAAACCAACTGTCATTAAAATCTAGTTAGAAAACAAAACCAAGTGGCACTGAAATCTCGTAATGGAAAAAAACTGTCATTATTTAAATCACGTAAAAGAATGAAACATAATGTATCTTGTAACTGTATGAAACTGATTAATGATAAAAACTGACTATCATTGAAATCTCGTAAAGGAACAAAACCGTCATTAAAATTTTGTTAAGAAACAAAACTAAGTATCACTGAAATCTTGTAAACAAATAAAAGACCTCATTGAAATCTTATAACCGAATAAAACTGTCTGTCCCGAGATCTCATAAAGGAACAAAACCAACCATCAGTGAAATCTCGAAACGGAACAAAACCAACTGTCATTAATATCTTGTTAAGAAACAAAGCTGAAATGAATGAAATCTCATAACAGAACAAAACCAATTGACACTGAAAACCGATCATCACTGAGATCTCATTACCAAATAAAACAGACATCACTGAAATCTCGTAACCAAATAAAAATGACCATCATTGAAATCTAGTAAAAAAACAAAACAGACTGACACTGAAAACCGACCGTCATTAAGATGTTGTAATCTCATAACCATCATTGAAATCTTGTAACAGAAGAAAACCAACTGTCATTCAAATCTCATTTAGAAACAAAGGTGACAAAGCTGATTGACACTAATAACCCAGCCGTCATTGAACTCTCTATAAAATCTCATTGAGAAACAAAGTCGATCGTCGTTAAAATCACATTAGGAAACAAAACGAAGTGGCATTGAAATATGGTAATGGAAAAAAACTGAAATTATTTAAATCTGGCAATAGAACAAAATCGGCTGTGATTTAAGTCTCGTAATGAGAATAATATTGAGATCATGTAACTGAACAAAACTGACTGACAAAAAAAGAAAAACGACTCATTTAAATCTCATAAAAGGACAAAGTAACAAAACTGACTGTCATTGAGATCTTGTGACCAAATAAAACCGGCCGTCACTGAAATCTCATGACCGAATAAGGGACATCATTGAAACCTTGTAACAGAACAAACCGACCATTATTGATATCTCGTAACAAAACCGACTGTCTTTGAAATCTCATAACAGAATAAAACCGACTGACACTGATAACCGACTGTCATTGAGATCTGGTAATTGAACAAAACTGGCCTTCACTGAAATCTCATGACTGAATAAAACAGACATCATTAAAATCTCGTAACCGAATAAAACCGATCGTCATTGAAATCACATAACGGAACAAAACCTACCATCACTGAAATCTTGTAACAAAACAAAACTGACTGTCTTTGAAATCTCATAACAGAACAAAACCTACCGTCATTGAGATCTCGCAACCAAACAATCATTGAAATCTCATAACGAACCAAAACCAACTGTCATTGAAGTCTCGTTAGAAAGCCAAACCAAGTAGCACTGAAATCTCGTAATGGAAAAAAAGCTAGCTTTCATTAAAATCTCATAAAAGAATAAAACATAACATATCTTATAACTGTACAAAACTGATTAACGATAAAACTGAGTCATTGAAATCTCATAAATGAGCAAAACCGACCTTCACTGAGATCTCCTAACCGAACAAAACCGACTGACACTGAAAACCGACAATCGTTGAAATCTCGTTACTGAATAAAACTGACTGAAAATGAAAACTGACCCATCATTGAAATCTCATAACCGAACAAAACCAACTGTCTTGAAATCTCGTAAAGGAACAAAACCAACTGTCTATGAAATCTCAAGAAAGGACAAAGGAACAAAACTGACCATCTTTGATATCTCATAACAGAACAAAACTGACTGTCACTGAAAACCTTCACTGAGATCTCCTAACTGAACAAAACCGACCATCATTAAAATCTCGTAACAGAATAAAACTGTCATTAAAATTTTGTTAAAAAAACAAAGTCGACCTTCATTAAAATCTTGTTAGGAAACAAAACCAAATGACACTGAAATCTTGTACTGGAAAAAACATCTGTTATTTACATCTCGTAAATCGACTGTCATTGAAATCTTAGAATGGAACAAAAAAACAAAAACAAAAAAACAACCATCAATGAAATCTCAATACCCAGCAAAATCGACCGTCATTGAAATCTTGTAACGGAAAAACCGACCATCATTGAAATCTCGTTATGGATAAAAACATATGGTATTGAGATGTCCTAACTGAACAAATGAAAATTTGACTGACAATGAAAACATCTCATTGTGCATAACAGCATGAATAATTATGATGCTGAATTGTCCTATTATTTTCTTTAATTCTAATTATTTGCTTTTTTTTTTTCTGTTTTAGTAGTTTTATGTGATGTCCATAAATTATCTTATTGTCTAAATATTATGTTGTCACCATTGTTGAGATTCATACACTGGTATCTGTGTTTGTCATTGTATTTTATTATTCATGTTGGTTTTTTATTTTTTTTATTTTCAATCTTCTAACAGATTTCTGCAGAGTGTGATCACATGTTGCAGTATAGTAGGTTTCAGACTATTTTGTGATGTTTGTAGAACTATTGATAGCCAGAAAATCATCATTTGATTTCATGCTTGTTAATGTTAAGATGATTCTATAAATAATATATAAAGTTAATGTGGCTCATATAAGGTCCAGTTCTTTCTTTGCTCTTGGCTGACATTTGACATTGTTATGGTCTGTTTATGGCTCAGATCTAGCAAACAGGTGCGGTTGCCCAAGTGCAATCATTCCACACCACATGTTGCCCAGATCATCATACCACATGTGGCAGATGTAGGCCGGATCTGGGCCAGCACAAAGTTGCTATTTGGAGTAGGATAACCATAAATGCACAATCATGCAGAGCCGAAGCACAACCAAAACAATGTTCTTCTGCAAAATGCATGCAGTTTGAATGATTTTGTTTATTATGTATGAACTCTTTTGCTTTATGACAGCCACACTTCAGCTCACACAACTACACAAGTTTGTGAAACCAGCATGAGAAGACAAAACTACTCGTGTCAGTGGAATGATGCACAAAGCTCTAAATGCACCCAGAATGATGACTCAAAATGTTCATTTACAGATGATAAGGGTGGTGGTGCAATGCATTTGTAGAAGTGGGTGGCCATGTATGATAGGAGAGGTTAAGAATTTTAACTAAATTGTAGTTTTTTAAGCATTTTTATGTAATTGTCTAGTCATACTTTACAGATCTGACCATGAGATTAATTCTTGTTTTGCTTCATAACTACATATTTTCCTTTGTCATTTTCTTTCTGCTAGGCTGCATCTAACAGGTTTGTTTTGAGTGAGTTATGATGGAAAGGTTCTTGCCCCCTGCAGATGTGGAATATACAGCTCTGATATGTAGCCTACCAGTGGGATGCACTTAAGAAGAATTTCTCATCTGAATACAATGTAGCTGCCGTGAATATTCCTGATGTGTATCATCACACCTAACTGTGAATAAAAATTGATTGCCATGCCATCTGTTCAAGTTTGTGGGTTTATATATCTTTTTTTTTACATTATCCAGATGAAAATACAGTAATTGTCCTTTCATGGTAGGTTAATTCCATGTTGGATATTAGTTTTATATCTAACAGTACTTACAATATAAAATTTGGACCTCTAATACTTTAAAAATATAATTGGAATTCCAGTAACCTTTTAGTGGAAAGTGCCAATACGCAAGGTGCTGGTTTCCATGTTTTTCTTCACGCTAAGCATGTTTCCATCTGCTTTTCTCTTTAATCAACTCCTTTGGCTTTCCTTTTCCTGTTTTGAGTTTCGATAAGCTCAACTGAGCTCAGATAATAAGTTCTAGACATCAGCTCAACTTTCTAAGGAGACTGGAAGTGCCCAGGTGTTCCGGCGCTGCCATTCATCCTAAAATACCATCAAACAAATTGACCTCAAATACCGGTGTTTGTTTTCAAACTGTCAACATCCTGTACTGAAAAATTAAAATGAACATAGTGATTGTACATTTATTATTCCAACAGGCAATGTTGTATGCCCAGTTGTATGCCCATGTGTCAGGTCAGTCGATATTACATAAGCTGATTTATTTTGGTAGCGTATTTGTTGAGCATTGACATGATGACTATGGACTAAAACATCGCTTAGGTCAAGATTTAAGATGCTCGGTACGTACTGTAATCAGCATCACTGCCCAAGACAGAGCACGACTCCGCGCGGGGGTGGAGCGCGCGTTGTGCTATATGAGCGCGAGCTGAGAGATCCTACAGCAGTCATAACACAGCTCTTAGATCATTCTCTAAACACGCAATAAGCCACTTCCGGCGACGCATGGCAACGTGAGTAAATTTTCTTTTTCTTCTACTTTTTTTTTTACATAGAATTTTTATATCTATTAAATTAAATTAGACTAGCCATTTGTTGTTTTATTTATTTCTTTTTACATTGAACATTATATTGCTGTTGTTGTAGTTTTGTTGTTATATATATATTTATGTTTTGCTAGAGTTTTTACCCCAAATATGTAATTTCTTGCATAATTTTCCCACCTCAGCAGCAGTTAAATAGACTACAGCGTGCTGCAAGTGTGATTTGGGTGTTATTAACAGTCTCAGAAATTCGTGCAGTCTGTCAACTTTATATAGCTTAGCCTTAATTAAATGAATAATAGATAGCTGAATACTTTCTTTTGATGCACACAAATTCTGTGCAGATCATTCTGAAATTGTGTATGTCCTGAGTTTATTTCTGAGGTGTAACTATGGAGGTATTTGAGCTTCACACCTTCTTGTGAGAATTATGTCAGGGGGCCACAACAGATTGTGATTTATAACACCACTTAAATCCTTGTCAAAATGTAACCCACCAAGGAGCAACTTTTTATCATTCAAATCCCCTGTCAAAGAGCATTAGGAGTGTTTGAATGCTATTCAGACATGTCTAACAAATACACTCAGTAAGTGTGCTTTACTGAATACAGAGGCAGGCCATCTCCTGAATATTGATGCTCTGTCACAAGGCATGTGAGTAATGTCTTTGAATTTAGTAAAGGTCAAGACAGTCTTGGCCCCTCTGAATTACTATTAAATTGACAAAAAAAAAAAAAAAAGTGTATAATTAATATATCTATATGTATAAAGTTACATTTAATTGAACGTGTTTCTGTGTGCGTGTATGATTTATATATATCTTATATATCTTTATAATTATGCTCTCTTTCTGAAGGATGAGTGCTGCTTACATTGAGTCAGTTTTTCATAACAAGCTCCACACAGGATATAGCCTTCTGACCTAATGTTCAGTGTTACTTCTGCCAACCTGAAATAGAGACATCTATAGGGTCAGAGATGTTTGAGAGATGTATGATTTCTGTCTTATATAGGGTCCTTTCCTGCATGTGTGTCTGTGTGCTTGTGTGTGCATGTATTGTATGTTGGTATGTCTCTGTTTCTATTTTAGAGCAGTGAATTGACATGGAAGGGAGCAATAATCAATGAACATCTATCAGAGAATGAAACGACAAGCGTCTTTAGTAACACCAAAGCACTTTAAAATCAATATGTCACTTAAGGAGTCTTTTGACTATTGGGGATCTGCTTTGATTCACCCACTGTTTTGAGTCCAATTAGCTGTGATTTCATGGATTAAAAAGATGAAAAACAACATCTATTCAGAGGAGATTAAAAGAAGCTTAATTTTAAGAAGAAGAGGATTTTAATGAGAAGACATGACAAGATGCTCAGAACAAAACACTGAGAAAAAAACCAACAGTTCAGTAGCTTATGATTATATATATAAAAAGATCTTATTAAGAAACACAGGACACCCTGATGAAGGCTTATTAGCCGCAACGTGTCAGCATGCAGTTGTATTTGATTGTTTGTTTGTTTTGTTTTTTTATTATAAAGCCATTAGTAAATAAAGGCTTTTTACATTTTCTCAATCCTCGAGTGTCTTGACCTTATGTTTCTTAACGAGTTGAACTTTGCTACCCCAGTAGTGCTCTTTACATTTCTTGTTTAAAAAACAAAAATATTATTCATTTTATTGGTGAATTACATTTAAGTTTGGTTCACTTTGTGTACACTTTCTGCATAAAGTGCTGTGAATAGATCATCAGGTGGGCTGAATGTGGGATGTCTTTATGTCCGTTTTAGTGTTTCTCTAACATTTCATCATATTTAGGTGCTTCTTTGTAGTGCCTTCCTGATAGAGCATGGTCGTCTACTTCTCTTACTGCACGTTCTGAATAGGTCTTGCAGACTCAATATTCTATGAAGATGCTTCATTGACATAGTCTAGTCCTTGACCAAACACAATCTCTTTCAGTTATTATCCATTAGAAATCTCTGTAATATAATATTGATTGTGCCTCACAGAGTTTGTTTGATCAAGAATTTTTCTTCTAGAGACTCATTAAATGGCTGTTTTAAAAATTTTATAAATAAGGTCACAAACACATTTCATATTTAAACAGCTGAGGGCAGAATGACATTTGATATCCCAAATACAAAACCATTTATTTTTGAGGCAAATATCAGGAAAGCTTCAGGGATACAGACAGATTTTAAACAGAGATCGAATGGTGTCATTATGAGCAAGTATGTTTCCTCACTCAGTAGGCAATTGGAATTCACTTATGTATTAGTACATTAATTGCATGGCCAGTCTTGCAAGTTGAATGCTCTGTTACAATGAGGCTCCTACCCAGATAAAATCTGCTAAATTAATGTGAGAACCCCCTGAGCAGGAGCCATAGGCTGATGTAACCCTTAAATGGTAAAGGCAGCAAATGCATTAATGGGAAGGATGTCTGCATATAGTTCATCAACTTCAGTGCAGCAGGACACAGTCATAGTGTTCTTGACTTCATGGTGACCTCCACTGTAGTACCTGTAGTCATGTAAGTGCAAAGAGACACACAGCAGTAAGGGATTTACAGGGTTCCCTAGGAAGGTCTTAATGTTTCCTTTCCCCAATGTTTAGAGCAGACATTGCTGTCAATAAAGGTGCTGCATGTTCAAACTGTATTGTGTATCTTAAGCATAATGTGTCACACAATTCTGACTTTATATCTCTCTTTTTCTCACAATTCTGAGAAGAAAAATAAAATAGAGCGGAATGTTAATTCAAATTTGCAAGAAATAAACTCATTGTGTGTTATAAACTCGCAATTCTGAAAAGGATAGGCCTAGTACAATTTACAAAATATAACTAATTGCGAGAAATAAAGACAGGTTGTGAGATAAAAAGTCACAATTACCTTTTTAATTTATTTTTTTTAATTATTATCTTTTATGGCAGAAACAGGCTTCCTACATTTATGCGCTTTCTGCCTGCCTATCATTTTGTTTGTTCACAGCAGGAACTCCATATATGGGTCAATAAGTCGGACACTGAGAACATGAATCATGATAGATGAACTTGGAATGGCTTTTTATGAAGTTGTATAGAGTCCAAAATGTTCACAATGAAAATAAAGCATCAAAGCATTTGAAAATAGACGGTAAAGCTTGTTTTGCTTCGGATTTACAGGTAAATATCGCTACACAAAGCATGTCTAATTCAGTTGCTAAGGAAATTGCGTAATATACATCGGCCTTTCTGATCTTTCTGTTTGTGCTATTGCACCATTTTTAATAAATCAAACTTTAAACTAATTAATGGCACTTTGTTCATTCTTGAAGTGAACTTTTTACTGTATGGTGATTAGATTCACTGTTTTGGACTGCCATCTTGAACATGAGCATGCGAGTACAGAACAAAGTCCCTTTAAGGTAAGTCATTTCACTCGGCGGCCATCTTTAAAACGCCTCTCGGGCAGCTATTTCAGTCATGCAAGTACAGCTCTTATCCCTTTGAATGGGGAAACCTCAAATTCTCCAAAGCTATTCACCAAGCTTATGATTAAATTTCATATTTGAAATCTGACAACAACTGTTTCATAAATTTTGTTTCTAAAGGCTCAAATCATGACAAAAAAAACTGCATTTTTCAGGCTGGACCAGCCAATGGAATTACTTGTGAAAATTACATTACCGATGATGCTGTACAGAAAATTACACCAGTCAGAGAGTTGAAAAAAGCAACATGCGGCAAAATCTGTAGCTCTGCTGTGTGATCTCTCTATGTTCTCAAAATACTATACTGTTTGTAATTATATTCATATTTTGCAAAAAAACTTAATATATATTGTTTTCATATATATATAATCAACATTTGTAAATGAGTAGTTTTATATTTTTATATTTCTTTGTTATTAATTAGATTATTATGTTCACAGTGCTACATGGGATTGTAGTTATTTTCCTCACTAAAGCCATTAAGTACACAGTCTTGTACCTTTGACTTTTTGTCAGATTTTCAAAAACTTTTTGCTTCAAATTAAAGTTTGTAGTGTTATGATTCATCTCATTGCTGGTTGGCTTGGTTCATGGCTTATAATGCGTTAATAAAGACTTTTAAAACAAATATGAGGAAAAATGAATGGAAAAAATACTTCCGGAACCAGCAACACTGAAAAAGTGGACAGGCGCTGTTGCACTCTATTGGCAACTTGCTCTTTTATTTAGAAGGTGGGACTTATTCCGCCATATTGCGCATTGCACTTTCTCCCATAAGTAATATGAGTGTACCTAAAAAAGTTGTAGTACGAGTTGTTGTAGTAGCGGCACATGGTGGCACTTCTTGTCCAGTGTGCGAACGCATAAGAAAGAAATGTGTTGTCAATAATTCCTCTGTCAATTAATTACCAATAACTTAATTAAATAATGAAATTATGAAAAAATAAAGAAATAATCCAATAAGATTAGTCTTTTTTTTGCAATTTATCTCTATTATTTACATTTTCCGTAAGCAATAAGGTACAAGATTGTGCTGTATCGTGAATAAGTCATGGCTGAAGGGCGTTGTTAGGCACGACCCATAGCCGTGACTTATTCACGATACAGCACTAGCCTCAAGTACCTTATTGCTTTTATAAAACGGTTACCACACAATACAAATATTAAAGCAAAAAATATGTAACAATGCAACTTTCATGAAGTAAACTCTTACTAAAATCCTTCCTTCCGCCGGAAAAAATAGTCCCTGACCGTGAACAGCAACAGAAGTTATTACGTGTCAGTCAGTAGCAAAGACTTTTACATTGAAAAGACTGAATTGTTGTGAACACGGAACAAGACGCAACTGACAAATGCTGTGACTAGCGTTGTCAGTCACAGGAAAACCCCTTAACTGTTAAAAGGACAGGATAATACATTGGACATTTAAACTGACTTTTTATTATGAACATAGGACTGATCTGAAGGAAAATGCTAAATTTGAATGCAGGTAATAAACTCGCTCACTCGATCTTTTACTCACAACACTCTTCTACATGATACAGCTTCAATGAACAATATCAATTGAGAACATACAGTTTACATTGCTAAGAGTGGTTGCTAAGGGTGTTGTGTAGTGATACACAGAACCGTTGGGTGAAGCGGTCACAGCCATGTTTTATCGTGAATAAAACACAGCTATTGACCAATCAGAATCAAGGACAGGAACTAACTGTTTTATAATGTAAAACAACAGATGTTGATTACAATGCTTCTTGACATTTCACACAACAACTCTTTCTCTTTACAGCAAATGTACATGGATGCAGCATCATGTATCTAACATCACCTGTTACCAGACGCTGAGCATTCATTCAGCTGTCCATACTACATCAGAACATGAACACCTCGGAGTGGCCCACACTTTCTCCAAACGCATCTTTGAGACACACAAACCACAGCAATGAGTCAAGCAGGTCCAAGTCGAGTGCTTCAGCTGCCTGTGAGCAGGTGCATATTGCACCTGAGGTCTTCCTCACACTGGGGCTCATCAGCCTTCTTGAAAACATCCTGGTCATCCTTGCCATCGTGAAGAACAAGAACCTCCACTCACCCATGTACTTCTTCGTCTGCAGCCTAGCAGTGGCCGACATGTTAGTTAGCGTTTCCAACGCATGGGAGACAATAGTTATCCACTTACTGGCGAACAGGAGTTTGGTGATTGAGGATCACTTCATCCGTCAAATGGATAACATCTTTGATTCTCTCATCTGTATCTCTGTGGTGGCGTCTATGTTGAGCCTGTTAGCGATCGCGGTGGATCGCTATGTGACTATCTTCTATGCTCTGCGCTACCATAATATAATGACCGTACGGCGAGCTGGCATTCTCATTGGCAGCATCTGGACCTTCTCCACAAGTTGTGGGATCATCTTTATCATCTACTCCGACACTAAGCCAGTGGTGGTGTGCCTGGTGGCCATGTTCTTTGCCATGCTGCTGATGATGGCGTCACTCTATAGCCACATGTTCCTGCTGGCCCGTTCGCATGTTAAACGCATGGCGGCATTGCCGGGCTACAATGCCAACATCAGACAGAGAGCTAGCATGAAGGGTGCTGTCACCCTCACCATACTACTAGGAATCTTCATCGTGTGCTGGGCTCCATTTTTTCTCCATCTAATCCTCATGATCTCCTGCCCAAGGAACATTTACTGCATCTGCTTCATGTCACACTTTAACATGTACTTGATACTCATCATGTGTAACTCTGTGATTGACCCACTGATCTATGCGCTCAGGAGCCAAGAGATGAGAAAGACCTTTAAGGAGATCCTTTGCTTTGACGGACTACGCAGCCTCTGCAACCTGGTCAGCAAATATTGAACAAGGTTCCTGGAAGAACCTGTCGGGATGGACTAATGGATGAATGGGTGTGTAGATAGATCGATTGTTGCATAATTGCAGTGGGGGAGGGAAAGTGAAGCCTGAACACCTTCATTAGGGACAATATATACAAGTATTTGTACACATTTTTTCATGGTCCTGTTACATCATGTGAAATATTTTGATGTTGCAGTAGAAGATTCATGTTGTGTTGTTGTAAAATATTGAATTGAAAAGTTCAAAACGTGGCATTCTGTTATAATAGTTATACTATAATAGTTACATCTTCCTCAGCAGGGGACTGCCATCAGGTCAATGCAGTGATATTTTGTGCACAAAATAGGCTGGAATATTAATATGCAGAGCAGAAATGTGTTTGTTTTTAGATAATTTCTTTTTTATGAATAGAAAACAGGCCAGAAACACAACAATAATCAGGCATATAGCAAACAAAAACATAATCCCCCAGTTTCACAGGCAAGGCTTAAGCCTAGTCCCAGACTAAAAATCTTAAAATATATCAGTGCCATTGTTTTGTCTCAAGATGCACACCAGTAATGTTTTTCTCTAAGAAACATTTATAAAAGGTAAATGTCCTAACTGAAGGCCTAATCCTGGCTTAATCTAAGCCCTGTCTGTGAAACCAGGCCAATAATGCAAATATAATACATGTATGCAGTTTAGAAATACTTAATCATAAACTGTTTAAAATGTAAAATATTTTTGTAGTACATCTGAGAAACCATAAACATCTCTCAATGAATGTATGCTCCTCAATATTATATATCAAATCAATATGCATGTTCAGAATATTTGTGCTGCACTTCATTTCTTATTTAGAGCAGAGAGGAAAACAGTCTTTATAAGAGTAAATTAACTGAAATTATAATGTTTGTTGTCATGTAAACAGAAAATTATTATGTGTCACTGACTTAAAAATCACATAAAAATACAGTAAAGGCATTTTATAACTTTTTGTATTGTTTCAGAAAGAACATTTCTTAAGTTACAAAAAGCATGAAAAAATTGTATGTAATGCAAATGTGTTGTGTATGTAATTTATGCATGTAAATGGTGGACATATTTTTTCTAGTCTTCTGATTTTGTCCTTTTACTGCAGAAGTAAAAAATTCTGGTAATTCTTTACAATCTCTGTACAGTTGAACTTACTCTGTGTGATATGTATTATGATTTCTAAGCGATGATATCTGATAAATGACATACCGTTTAATAAGATACGGTGTTTGTGAACAAATATGAGAATTTCTTGTATTAAACACTTAAAGACTTGATTACACTTTACAATAATGTTCAATTCATTCACATTAGTTAATGTATTATGTATAATGAACTCGTTATGTAGTATTATTGGATAGTTTGTTTTATATAAATGTTGTTGTGATCTTTTAATACCTGTGGATCGAAACTCTATCCTGCAGTGTGAAGCACTAAAGGCCTTGTTGTAATTCAAGCAAAATCGAAGAACAACTGGTGAGACGTCATTACGAACAAAATCAGGCCTAAATGAAGTTTGTTTCAGGAGAGTGAAAGCTTGCCAAAGCGAACTTTCTGGAAAAGGTAAACACCCTTGAACAACCATTGGTCTGTGGCAATTGTGCTCTGGGGCTCCGCTTTCTTTGAGGTAGAAATCTTAATTTCTTCTGTTCAGTCTATCGAGGTCAGACATGGGTAAAAACAAACACACTGGAGAGCTGTTTAATAGTAGAAATTAAAGTTGTACTTCAAATTGAAAGCTACACTATTGTATAGGCTAGGCCTATCTATTGTATAAAGTGCTAATAAATGTGACGCAACTTGAGAGCTTGTGCGAACATATGATATAATCAGATGCTTTCTTAACTGCTGCTTTCTCAGCGTTGTCATTTTGTTGTTATTGAGAGGAAAGTACAGCACATATTTACATATTCATCAGCAGTGTGGGTGGCGTTGAGATGTTCTCTAACAGTATACCACTGCAAAGGTATTTCAAACTTCTTTTTACCACTAAGTGAAGCAGGAAAAAGAATCATGAGTATATCAGGTCCTTCGCTCAGACACACTGTTTACAGATCCTTGCAGCTGAGCACAGGAACATTTTCTTGTAGGTATTGCGCAGCTCTGCGCTACGGAAAGCGTAAATGGCTGGATCAATGACCGCGTGACTCACTAGTAGCACTATGTGCAGCTGGAAGAGCGAGCGGTAGCACTCACAGTACGGGTTCTCTGGACAAATCATAATAATCAGCAGATGAAATAAGAGAGGAGCCCAGCAGGCCACAAACACTCCAATCAAGATGGTGAGGGTCAGCGCCCCCCTCAAGCCACTTTGCCTGTGACGTGCCTGGGCGCCTGGCATAGATGCGATCCTGTTGGCGTGGTGGCGTGCTAGCAGAAACATATGCACGTAGAGCAAGAGGATCAGGAGCAGAGCTGTGAAGAAGAGCACAACGAAGAAGATTTTCACCGTGGCGGCCACGGAGAACCCGATCATGAGCGCTCCGCTGGTCCCACACAACACCCAGATAGCGGACAAAATAACCACTACACGACGCATGGTCATAAGTGTGTGATAGCGTAGAGCGTGGAATATGCTGATGTATCGATCCACGGCTATGCCGAGTATGCTGAAGATGGAGCCCAGGAAGCCCATGAGGGTTAGAGAGTCCATGATGTCATCTATCTTCAGCTCAAAAGGGCCACGGGAGTTCAGGTGTCCGGCATCTATAAACAAGAGCAGGATGTCTTCTAATGCCTTGGAGAGGCTGGAGATGGTGTTAAACACAGCCAGGTTGCAGATGAAGCAGTACATAGGAGAGTGAAGGTTCTTGTTTTTGATCACGGCCACAATCACCAAGAGGTTCTCGCTCAGACTGGCGACGGCGATGGCCAGGAACACCTGACTGGGGACCTGAACCTCAGCGCAGTCTGTGGAGTTGGTGAATAGAGCTTCAGTGCTTGAGTTCATGATAGATGGATCACTGTCTGCAGACCACATAAGACTCACACTTGGTTGTTGGATCAGATGACCTGGAGAAATAAAAAAAAAACAAAAAACTGTTTCATTAGGATACAAGGTATATAATTTGTAGAGTTGTACTTTACTCATAATTTACTTTTATTCAGCAATGATGCATTCAATTGATCAAAAATGCAATAAAGACATTTAGCCTATTATGTCTTTCAAAAGAATATATTCATTTCAAATTAATGTTCTTTTGAACTTTCTATTCATCAAAGAATCTATTCATCAACACTGATAATAATGAGTAATGTTTCTTGAGCACCAAATCAGCATATTAGAATGATTTCTGAAGGATCATGTGACATCAAAGACTGGAGTAATGGCTGCTAAAAATCAGGTTTACCATCACAGGAATAAATTATTATTTCAAAATATTTTAAAATAGAAAGCAGTTATTTTATATATATATATATACACACACACACACATGACTGTTTTACTGTATTTTTGATCAAATAAATGCTGCCTTGGAGAACATAAATAATAAATAAAATTAAAATGTATTTATTTATTTGAACATGTCTTTAAAAAAAATCTTACTATATTGGCTGTTATCAACTATAACATGAAAATATCAGCTTAATGATATCGGACAGAATCCCTTGGTGCATCCCTATAAATACCACACTTCCTGAAATGTACAAATAAAAACACAAACAAATCCTATATAGCTAATATGATATACAATGGGCTCAAAATACTTTAAAATGTACACTGTAAAAAATTATTTTCATGATTTATCATAACACTTTTTCTTTTGTCAAATCAACTTAGATAATTAATGTAGTTTAAATAACATAATATTTTGAGTTTCTGTTTATTAAACCAATCGCCTTCATTGTATTAACTCACATTTTTTAAATATCTAAAATCTTTTTCAAATAAGTAACTCCTATTATAAGTTACTTTTTCCCCATGTTGAGAAAAATAAAGTGCAGCAGAGGTTGCGCCCTCTACTGTACAGGCGTAAATATGCATTTCCTTCAGCCTGAGGCTTTTGGTGTGAAAGAGCCTTAACATTTGCTAAAAATTGTAATGCAAGTAACACTGATGATTGAGATGTTTGAGTGGTGGTCATATATGTCAACATATTGATGCTCATGGGATCCCTGTGTTTGAATCTAACCCAGGTCAAGTTTTTACCCTGTCCTATCCAAATGGTGATGTAATGAGGCAAAAAGCACCTTCTAATGCTTACAAAACATGTAAAAAGATCTTAATGGTGAGGGAGGGTAGAGAGCCAATGGATCATAGAGTACATGAATCAGTAGGAAGAAAGGAAACTGTTAGCATTAGTGAATATGTTAGTGTTAATGAGACACACTGTGCCATGGGTCACAATAATGTGCATTATATGAATTTGCAGCTGCTTTACATGACACTTCTGAGCCCTGTGGAGCATCACATGTTCCTCTAAGAATAAAGTCACAAATATGATATAAATTATGATAATATTATAAAATTATATGTAAAATGTTTCTAATAATGTTTCATACAGAGCTTTCCAACACTGAAGATGTAAAGGATGGAGAATTATACAAAAACAACAACAAAAACAGTATTTTATTGAACTAGTAAGCTGTTCCAAGTAAAGGTTGCAAGAAGAAGAAGAAAATTTTTTTTATTTAAGCCTCTACCTCTTCGAACATGACTGAGCAATATTTCATACTGAGGATCAAATAAAAACATCAGCCACAAAAGCTCATTTATTTTGTTTGATCCATTATTTGTTAATGCATTTCTCCCCCTAAATCTGCTGTACATTTTCCGATTATGTGAGCTCAAAAGCAACCATAATTAGAACTTGAAAGGCCGGTCTAGACAAGAACAGAGCCAGTGATTAAAACCTCATATGTTGACAAAAATCCAACATTCCTGACAATTAAAGTTCTGTTCATCCATATCAAGCCCATGCCCACTTTTAGACCGTTTAAGACTGTCTGAACACAGTTGGATTTAAAGATACTGATCACAATGGATGAACTAAGTGTCAAATTATACAATATTTGTCAAATTCACATACCGTTTTTCTCATCAAACACACCCACAGGGAATTTTCCTCAGCTTTGCATGGAATGTCGCAGATACATCAGTCTGGTAGCACCGGAAAAGCTCTGTTCTGGCTGTTAATAGACAGTGTGTGGTCATTCCTGTATATTTGTATATCCTTGAATGCTCAAGGCAGTGCGAACCATTTGTGTTCATATTCCAAATAAAGCACGACGCAAGGCCTTTCCTCCCTAACACCCTTTATTTATCAAACCTTGTTACTTGCATGTTGCATCTGTGTGGAAACAACCTGCTCTCATCAATGATGGGTGAAGTGGCTATAGTTCATTGTTCAACCTTGGCCATTTTAAAGAGCAATAAAGAAGTTTTAGTTCAGGTTTTCTGATTCTATTTTAAGAAATAGTCTAAAATAACCAAGGTTAAACACACAGTGACAGGTCCCCAGGCATAACTTTTCAGTTTGAACACCCATCATTACCATCTCTACATTTTTTGGAGTTTCAGACACTTTTCAAACTTTATTCTACCTCACAATCATAATTAACACCATGATAAAACAAGTTGGAAACACTGAACAGTAGTGGATGTATTGAACGAGAGTAATTATTAAAGAGCAATGAACTCTACACTGCCTCTGTCTGCTGATGCACTACACTTGTAATTATAAGGCACGATTTGTACTTGATAAATGTTCATTAGCATATATCATCATGACAGAGGCCTATCTGTCCTGTAATTTTATTACGTTGTTCTTGTTACATTTCTTTCTAAACATTTTCTTTTTGTGATTGTGTTTGAGTGAAAAGAGAGTTTCATTCAAAACAATTAAATGTCAATGTCCAAAGATAATAAACTCTGTGTTAATGCTGCCACCACCTGGAGACACTTCATACAGGCCAGTTGCATAAACCTGTCCTAGACTACACTATATTAAGACTGTCTTAAGAAGAACTAGTTTGACCAACAGTTAATCAAGGGGTTACTTTTCCAGTCCAAATGATACCAATTTACCTTTTTATGTAACTGACTTTAAAACGTTTTAAGTCTTCAAGAGAAAATTTAGATGAGTGAGACTGTTCGTCGTCAGCAGAGGTCACTAGAGTAGCTCTATTCCAAAAGGTACACACACCATTGTCCACCAAAGTTAGGCCCAGTCCCAAATGCCACCGTAAACCCTCCGAGTCCGCACTTTCGTGACGTAATGTCGCTTTGACTGCCAGGTAAAGTCCTCTGCGTAGCTTGCAGACTTGGGCGCATAGCGGCCGCAAAGGGGGCGCTCGCGAGCACCCTTCTGAAACCTAAAATGATGAATAGGGCACCCTACTGTCTCGTGGACTTACGGACACGCGCACGCGGCAGCCATTGTAAGTCCACAAGACCGAAAGTGCATAGAAATGTGCCATTTGGGATTCAGCCTTAGTGTGACCAGCATAAACGTTCTTCTCTTTTTATCCAATAAATTTACATGTTCATGTCTTTTACGTGCCGACATGCTCGTTCATGATTTACTGAAAAAAAAATTTTTTTTATAAAATGCACATGACGTTTTAAGTTTTCCAGGTCTAGAAATCACACTAAAAGCTATATCCGGTTTTCCAAGGCTGCAGGAATCCTGGTTATTCAATAATAGTAATAATAATAATACAGTTTTTAGTTGTTTTAGCTTAATAATTGTTTTGTCTTATATTACTCATTTTAAGTCATCTTGAGGCTTAGAAGTTTGATTGTGGCACCCTTGTTGGCCCCAGCCCCCAGCCCCCAGCCCCCTGGTTGAGAACCATTGCTTTAGATGACATAAATGTTAATTTATTTATTTTTAATTTTTAATTTTATTTTGACCTTTTAATCAACTTTTTTTAAATTTATTTATAATATAAATATATAAAACCAAAATTGAATTAAAATTATTTTTTTTCTTACACCTTGAATAAAGTTGAGTGAAATGTAGTTGCAAGAACAACAGCACAAGAACATTTTGGTTTTTGTGAGGGACTGGTAATAAAGTGTTAGTTCACCCAAAAATGAAAATTCTGTCATCAATTACTCACCCTCAGGTTGTTCCAAACAAGTATGAATTTCTTTCTTCTGCTGAATACATAAAAAAAGAAAAAAAAAGAAGATAGTTTGAAGAACCAAACAATTGATGGGCCCCACTGACTTTCATTGTTGTTTATTTATATATTTATTTATTTTACATACTGTGGAAGACAATGTGTCCCATCAATTGTTTGGTTACCCATATTCTTCTAAATATCTTCTTTTGTGTTAAGCAGAAGAAAGAAATTCATACAGGTTCGGAACAACTTGAGGGTGAGGAAATGATGACTATGCCTTTAACTTCTGTTTTTTTGTACTTGGTGCCAATGGTAAATTTCTGTCCGAGTATGAACTCTGCGTTTCAATTGAATGGCCACTAGAGGGCATTGCACACTCCATCTGTATTGCTATGCTAGTAGGAGGGTATGGCGGATCCTTGAACGCCTGCAAACGTTTCCTGATCTTGGGATTCGACAACTGTGAGTCACTATTTCCCTGTCTGAGTCTTTGCTCAATCATTTCATCTTTTTGGTTACACTAATCCATAGCAACGGCATTTGTGGGGTGTTTATGAATAGAACGATTTGTATGTTCATTCTCAATGCATGACTCAACAGTTTTAATAACCTATTATTTTACTTAAATATATCCTACTTGATCCCAGGGAATTCTCATCTTTAGTCCTGAATTAGTCGTTTGGACTACAGTTAAAAACGTTTTGTGTGTTATATAATATTATGAATTAATGGTTACAGGTACTACTAATCACAATAGCCTTGATTACTTTTTAATGTAACCTGACAATTATATGAATGCTATATAATTGCAGTGTAGTTTGACCCAAGTGTGCCTGAATTCCATGTTGTGAAAACATTCTGGTTGGAACCTGTCATGTCTTGGAATTTGCTGAATGTGTCCCAATTCTCCACCCTTCGGCCTCCTGAGTCATGTTCTTACACAAGTTTAGACCCCCTGTTTTGGCAAAACTCCAAATTCCACAAAATCAGTGCAGAAAATAAAACAAACTAAAGATTTCATTTGGGCCTACTCATGACTGATGTCTTATCAGTTCCCATAGATTTTTGAGATGGCACTCAGGGTGGAGAGACATGTACCCTGGGGAATCTCATTGTTATATTGGAATGCGGTGATTGTGTGAACGAAGATGGCAGAGAAAGAGAGTCAAGGAGAAAAGAAAGTACAGAAAAGACAGGGGCATCCTGCAGAATTACAGGGATTTTCCCACTGATCTGCCGATGCTTCTGTGCCAAGAGTGTCAGCTTTTTTTTTTTTTTTTTCATGGCTTTCTCCATCTTCGTACAGCCCTGTTTCCAGAAGCATTTTTGTGCACATAGTGATTCAAATAAATATGGCTTTTATTTTACTTTTTTTCTTAAATATTATCTTTTATTTGTATTTTTCCATTTTCATTCTAATTTTACATTGTAATAATTTTGTTATATGTTTTTGTCATTTTTTTAAAGTTTTTTTTTTATATTTATATATTAGCTATAATTTATACTTCTTTCAGTTTTACTTTTTTGCCATTTTAAGACTTAAGACACTTTAAAACAACAACTTAAGTTTCAAAGTTAAAGTTTAACTTTTAAAACCAAGGCAACATTTCTCATCAAGTTTTTTAGGTTTAATTTTCTTATCCTAATATTTATATTTCATATTTATTTAAATTAATAAAAATGTTTTAATTTTAATGTACAAAAACAACACTGATGTGCAGGTTTGACCCTAAACCCTAATATGCACCAGAGAGTTGGGAGGTGACTAGTTAGCAGTTAAGTGAATTGAAGCACATACTTGCTTCCCAAAAAAGGAATTAATCTCATCCACTCTCACTCCTTTTACTAAGACACCTGATTGGATAATTCATTTTTCGTATGTCCACCCCTCCGAAATAAATACCAGGCGGGCTGTTTTCTGTGACCTTCCCCTTTAAAACTTCATGTAACAACAAGTGGATGTAATCTGGATTTCTAGGAAGAATGAGGAATGTTTTTCTTTGGCTCTTGGATAAGTAGCTCTTCGGAGAGCTCTCTTTGGACTTGCTTTAACTGTAGAAATATTGATTTGATTTTTATAAACTTATTTTTAAAATATTTAATTTTATTAGAGATGGCAACCCGTGACGGTTCTAAACAAAGCTGTTCACGTCCTCATACTCGGAATGCGTTTCCATGTCAACAGTATCAACACCGAAACGAATCTGCAGCAGTCAGGTACAACCTCTCCAAGGTGTTTACGTTCATTATTATTGTAATGTTATGTGCTTCTAGACATGAGGTAGTTTAACGCCGTCTCTTGTGACGCTTTGCCGAGAGCAGCTGTGCGTCTGTGTGTGTGTGTGTGTGTGTGCGTGCCTTCAGTGTTTTGGAGGAGGCGTGTCTTTGGACAGCGATTTGCAGGGAGGGTGGAAGCAGGCTAATGTTAGCATTTCCCAGATCACCTGCAGCACCTTTAATTTTATTTCTATTTTTTATTTCAATTTTTTTTCTGGGTTTAGATCAAAAATTGTTTTATTCTATTCTGTTGTTTCTTTTATTTTGTTTTATTTCATTTTGCTGTGGATTAGTCATTATCAAGTAAGGTATTTAATTGACTGTTGTTCAAACTGCGTATCTCACAAGTAACATATTTTATATATATATATATATATATATATATATATATATATATATATATATATATATATATCAACCCGATCTCACGGCAATTCGTACATATTTTACGAGGTGTCTAATTCGTACGAATTCATACGTTTTTTGCTAAATCGTATGTATTTTACGAGATGACAAATTCGTATGAATTCATACAAATGACCTACCCCAAACCCCGCCCCTAAACCTAACCATCACTGGGGTTTAGATAATTCGTACGAGTGAGGTCGTATGAATTCATACGAATTAGCCACCTCGTAAAATACGTACGAATTGGTCGTATTACGTAAGTCGTAATATATATATTATAGAGAGAGAGAGAGAGTAGAAAAGATAAGCCGAAATGATTGTGGGACAGTGTGAAATAGCCTACAGTAAAAGCTAGCTCTATTCCCCCTGTTCTTACTGAGTCAGACTTTTCTAACGTTAGCTCCGCCCTCCTTTTCCTCACTTGCTCTTGTCCTCCTCCTCCACCTTTCTCCTCCCTAAAGAGGCGTGAGTTTCTGCCAGAAGCACGATTCAGAACAGACACTCTCTCTGCAGAGTTTCAACGGGACACAGCAGCCGTAGGAGCCTTCACTAACCCAAACTCTCTCTCAGCTTTACCAGGTCAGTGATTCAGGCATTTTGATTAGCAGTTCTGCAGATTGTGAATCAATGAACCCATATATTTTTTTTTATTTGTATAGTTTCATAGCTTTTTTTTTTTTTACATTTTTTATTAGCATTGTACAGTAAAAGACATGCTACTGCTGTAGTTCTCTTGAGGGGGAGTGTCACATATGCTGTCTAAGCACATTGTAATGTTTGGAATTACTTCCACAGTCCAAAACAAACACTTGATCAGAGCTAAAATGAATGGGATTTTGACATTTGTATCTGTGCAAGTCGTCTTTAAAGTGTGTCAAAGAGTGTGTCTGGATAGTTTGTCCAAAATAAGTTGGCAGTGAATGCAATGTAAACCTGTATGAGGTTTAGATCTAAACCAGATTAGTCTATTCAGAAGGGGATGTGGTTGAGATTTGAACTAAATGTTTATTTCTGGGAAGTTTGTGGTAAACATACTTGGATGTGATCAGAGATTGGGCGTGGCGGAAAATGTAAGACACAAAGTGAGGGAGAAGGACTGTGGATAGGCAGGGAGGGAACATGAGAGGGATGGAGTTTATAATTAAATTTTTTTTATTTTTTTATTTCTATAAATAAATTGCAGTATCAGTTTCAAACTGCCATACTGTGACTGTAAGAGATGTCTGAAAGTATCACCTCTGAAATATGTCTCTCCTCTTTCTATTCTATTCTATTGTATTCTGTTCTACTTTCTGTACAGTTTCAAGCTAGCAGCAGTAGTTTCAGTCAGCTATGGAGACTCCAGGTCAGAAACGAAGCAGCCGCGGAGGGGCGACCACCGTCCTGTCCCCCACCCGCATCACTCGGCTGCAGGAGAAAGATGATCTGTGCAACCTGAACGACCGTCTTGCGGTCTACATCGATAAGGTGCGCTCTCTGGAGATGGAGAACGCAGGTCTGCGTATGCGCATCACCGAGTCAGAGACGGAGATCAGTCGGGAGCTGAGCGGCATGAAAGCGGCATACGAGGCTGAGCTGGCGGACGCCAGGAAGACTCTGGACTCAGTGGCCAAAGAACGAGCCCGACTGCAACTGGAGCTGAGCAAGGTGCGTGAGGACTACAAGGAGCTGAAGGCCAGGTATGTGTGCAGACTTCATTTGCACTTTTTGAAGTTTAAAAACACCCTTCATTTTTGAGTGAGCAAGTCATTTAATCCTGGAAACCAGTGTTATTCCAGTGAATAAATCTGAGTTTGGAGTTAGCAATTACCATGACTCATTCCACCCAGGAATCTACAGTAATTCCACCAGGTTTAGTTTCTGAACAGTGCGGCTTACAGTTCATAAGACTGTGACACCAAAGAGATGCAGACGCTGGCTAATATGAGGGCTTGCTGTGTTTTCCTCTCGAAATTTCTTTCACACATCCAGGAGATAAGTTTAAACCTAAAGAGCAGAACGGTGCCGACCCCTGGGCTCTCAGCCTAGTCCTCAGCTAAATTTAGCTGAACCATGACGACAAATTTCTCCATGGAACATCGGCTTATTGCTCCTGTCACTAAGGCTGTGTTTGATGCATTTTAAAATTAAATTAAATTAAATTTGAATTAAATTATAATTATGAAATCGAAGAGAAAACAAATCAGGAGTATTATGCTGTAGTGTACACAATGATTTTTAACCTCAGTAAGTCTTTTATGCTCACCAAAGCTGTTTATTTGATCAAAAATACTTCAAAAACAGACATACTGTGAAATATTTTTGCAATTTAAAATAGATGTTTTCTGTTTTAATATATTTTAAAATGTAATGTCTGTTATGGCAAAGCTGAATTTTGAGTAGGCAGTCTTCAGTGTCACAAGATACTTATATGCTGATTTGGTGCTCAAGAAACATTTATTAGTATTAAAGTATTATGTTAAAAACTGTTGTGCTGCTTAATATTTTTGTGGGAACTGTGATGCATTTTTTCAGGATTTTTTAGTGAATAGAAAGTAATTTTTTGTAACATTATAAATGTCTTTACTGTACACTTAATGTATCCATGCTTAACAGAAGTATTAATTTCCTTCAAAAAAATTTTTTGAACGACGGTGTATTTACACATCCACACACACTGTCTCTGCTCCGGTATGTGAGGTGTGAATGTTTGGCTGTTGGATTGGCCACCACGCCCTTTACAACAGGTTTAGTGTGACAGGAAAGATGAAAATGTGAATTCAACCAGAAACTGTGTCTTCTGTGGAAGTACTTTCAAGTTTTTCAGTGAATAAAGAAGATAGATAACATCTTTGCAATGTAAATGTTTAACCAATAAGCCAGCAGATATATACCGTATGTTTTTGGAATCCTCCCTTCAGTAGGACATCACATGTCTACAGAATAATAGTTGGAAATAGGGTTGCATGATAAGACAATAATTATTTTAATGCTATGCATGATAACCGATACATGGTTTATATTATATTAAACATTTTGTTTAATTAAATAAAAAATAAGACAACAAAAACTCATAAAATCAACAATTTTGGTTAAAATGATCATTTTTATATTTGCTGAAGAATACATTTAAAGTGTTATTAAAATATTAGTATTTTTGAAGATTAACTTGACTGTTAGATGATGGTAAAAGTAATCTTTAAGTGACATGTGAAGGCCAAGTATGAAATCCCATACTGGGAAATTGTCCTCTGCATTTAACCTATTCAAGTTAGTGCACACACATTAGGAGCAGAGTAGTGAACACACACACACACACACACACACACACTGCAAACCATGGACACACACCCGGAGCAGTGGGCAGCCATTTTGCTGTGGCACTCGGGGAGTGATTGGGGGTTAGGTGCCTTGCTCAAGGGCACCTCAGTTATTTCCTGCTGATATTGAGAATCAAACTTGCAACCTTTGGGTTACCAGTCTGACTCTAATCACTAGGCCATGACTGCCCTGTAAAAATATGAAGCATGAACAATTAAACATACAGTATTAGTCGATACCAGTAAATAAAAAAAAATCTTAAATATTGGCTAATAACCAATATGGTAGCCTACCAATATATTATGCATCTCTAATTGCAGTTATAGTTTTCAGCATGCAATGTGTAAATCTTCCATATTAAATGTAATATGTTGTAAGTTTTATTCATTTTCAAACCTATTTTGGCAATAACTAATCACATTATGTCAGAGAAAAGATCATCTGTATAAAACTAAGAAGTAACTACCCATCATAAAATCTGTTAACTTATCATGCATCCTCATTTGTCCTTTGCACTTGAATTGTCCAATATCACTGTACTTTAAAGATATCCAAACTCCACAGATAAACCATATATGTGTATATGTACATGCTTATAGTTTATTTAGAAGCAACGTATTTGTCATCCAGTCACAGTGATTGTTAGGATGATAATCTATTGTTTATCTTGCTGTCTCTATGGTGGTAGACTTAGTCAGTGCCCGGGCTTAGGCAAGAGGCGAGTTCAGACCCATTAAGGGTGTGGTTTAAAGACAAATAGACATCAAAGCCAATGATGTGCTTTCACTCAATGATACGTAACAAGTTAAGAGTTTAGAGACAGGCTTTGTGAGTCATATTCATTCATTTCATAAGGTTTGTGGGGAAGTCGACAGAAGGTGATGATCTTATTTCAGAGAGTCCCAGGGTTCCAGTAGCCCTCATGAGTTCCTGTAAGCGTCCATCACTCTGTGAATGCAGATGGATGTGTACACTCATTGGGTGCTGAGCTGTTTGGAAGTGTTTGGTTTCCACAGCAACAATGCGGCCTAGCCAGGGTGTGTGAGAGGTTCTGACTGGACTGAGTGGTGACTCATGAGCTTTAAGTAACTGTGAGGGAAGCACTGTTTACTCTCACTTTAACCCCTCACCTCAAAAAGAAAGCCATGTTGGAACAGTAGCCCTATTTTATTCCAGTGAGTTTAATACATTTTCATTACACTTATGTGCTTAGCAGATGTTTTTTTTTTTTTTTTACTGAAGCGACTTAGAACTCTCCGTAAAGATTCCAGTTGGAAAATGAATGGGATTATATAGCTCTATTGCCACAGGAGAAGTTCCACAAAGAACATCTAATGAAATACATTAAATGAAATATATTGAATAAATATTTCTATAAATAAGTCAATGAGCTAAGTTTTGCAAAGTTACATTTTAGATTAACTACAAGTTTTAAATGGACAATATTTAAAAATGTTCTTGTTGTTTAGCAGTGGATTCTCCATCACACTCTTCTCAGAGTTGTTTAAAGGGGCTTGTTTTATGATTACTCCTGTACTTTGACATCAGTTATTGTTTAGAAAACTTAAGGGTCAGACAAGTTCTTGCAGCAGGTACAGATCATAGCTTTGGCTGATAGAAGCTGTGTGTGTGCACATGCTGTGAGAGTACATGTGCTTGTGGCTGCTGTTGCGGTTGTAGCATTTGGCTTCTGTGGGCATTATCAGACAGAAGACCGTATTCTATGTGTGTTTCGCTGTCTGAACTCTGCTGACAGCTGCAGTGTAGGAGTCAATGACTAAAGTGTGGAAAGACTACAGCTGGAAACTAAGCAGATGAAATGCATCTTTCAGTTCATACTAAAAAAGAAGCATGTCATCACTTACCTTTCATTTAAAATTCTGTAAATCCCCTCAGTGTTTGTTTAGGCAATACAATGAAACTGTACTCTGTTACGGTCCAGAATAAGAACTCTGAGATGAGTCAGTATTTGTCTAAATGATTCAAAATACTAACTCTAACCTGCTTTTTAGTTACACATGATCTGACTCTGCATGCATTTTTAGGTGTGTCCTGAGCCCCCATTTTTTTTTTTTTTTTTTTTTTTTTGAAGTTAAAAAAAAAAATGTCCTTCCTCTTCAGGCTCGAGTGATCGGGACATATTTATTATCTTAGTCTTAGTCACTCCATTATTCCAGATTCTGGGGAAAAGGAAGTACATCCTTAAAAAGATTAGAGTATTGATCTTGAGAGTCTTTATCAGTTTTTTCACTGTAAAAAATTAACTAGTCTTCAACTCATGTGCTTTTTCTCTGAGATGACTAAGATTGTAAGTATTTTTTCTCCTTATCACTTTTACTTCCATAGTGTAAGGCTTTGTAAAGAGACACCCTTTCCATTTATGTATGGGCGTTTCTTAAGTTGTGGGCATTTCTGGCCATGTGGTCTCTTAAAACTCACTTTTCACATTCTCCCTAGTTTATTTAATTAGTGTTAACAATGCCCAACATTGTACGTACATGCATGACAGGAGAAATCTGTAATTTGTTTCTTTTTTTTCCCTAAACCAACAAATGTCATTCATTTCAAATAATGTGTTAACAGTATTTTGTTATGTACATGACATTTTAAATATTTTTTGGGGGGAAAAATAGAAGAATAGCTCATTTAATTTCTAGTGTGTTATGTATCCCAGATTTTTTTTTTTTTTTTTAAATATAAAGTTTTAACAAATTTTTATATGAATTTTTAAAATATTCATAATTGAAAACAATAACATTTTTTAATATGTTTTTAAAAAAATCAGCCACCTGGATATTAAAGTGTCGTAGTTAAAGAAACACCTTTACATCTATCTTTGACCCCAGGCACTCATACACATTCTGTAAATGCTCCTTTTTATTAAATCATATTCATATTATTGTTAAGCACTGAAGAATTCATGAACAGTTTTATCAGTTCAATGCTCACTGGTTTTGTGTTCTGCATTCTTTTAAGCTGTTGCTTAAGGGCAAACGAAAAGACATTTGGCAGCTTTCAAACATGAAAAAAAAAATCTTCAGTGAGTCATTTCCTGCCCCTCCCTCAATCCCCTCTTTAGGTTTTCCATTGACTGGCTTACCTGCTGCATATTATTAGTCCGGTTACGAATATCCAACAAAGGCACTCCACCCTGCCAACAACAGCTCTTAAACATTGTTTGTGCTGTGGGGTTTTACCTTTCTATGAACATTCTGCCTTTGAAATCATAATTATACTATAACTCATGATCATTTAAATTATTTAATGCACAAACTAAAAAGCACCACATATACAGTACATATAGTAAATGAATATGGTAATTACAACCTTCTTTAAGGTTACTTTACTAGTGTTGTTTATGCAAAGTATTTTCAGTTTTTCCCATCATTCCCTTATCAGAGTAAACACATGGCAATGAACAGTTATCAAATGCTTCTAAGAAGCTTCCTGCACAAGTCCCACATCATGTTTAAAATAGACGATCCCCCTGTGGTTAGTTTTATAGCCTGTACCATGAAAATTATACCTAATGAGTGTACTTTTGAGTGTTATTCTTCAGGTGACAGTTGACAATGAGGATAAAGCTTGATCTTACAGACATTACAGTGTTTCATTGTTTAGTTCAGGGCTGTCCTGCCTAAAAAGGAATAAAACGGGATTTTCCTATATTAGGCAATTTTCCACCTTCCTTCATTTTACTTTCTAAGATCTCTACAGTATATCAACTTCAGCAGGCACCTGTGTGTTCAGATGGCCCAGGACAGATCGAATAGCTTGTATGTTCAGCACACCAAATGCATCTGAATAGAGAGCCTTCTCTCCTTTCTCAGTGAATATCTTTCTTTCTGAGAGGAGCAGGCTCTCTTTCTCTGTCATTCCCTCTGGTCTTTTCTTTTTTGTGTTGTGATCACCGCTGTAGGAAAGTTCTGTTTTCCCTGCTATCCTGACCTCACTGAAGATCGACTGTCCTTACTGTCTCTTGTTACAGTTAATAAGGGAATGAAGTAAGGATATTTTAACATCACATCTGTTTTATGTTTTTTTTTTTTTTTTTTTTTTTTTAAACATCTATTGGATATCTATTTTTGTTTCTCTGGCATGTAAAGCCTTCAAACATTCACTATTTGTGAATTTTATACTGGTAAAAAAAAAATGAAAATTTTTAGTTAGAGTATAATGCCGCTTAGCGGGGATCCACAAATGATTTAGATTAGGGATATTCCATTAAAGTAGTTCCTTTTCTAGTAACGGTCAACACTTTTTTCAGTAGTGAATAAATGACTTGTAAGGTTATTAAATGAAATAAGCAATGTGCATATTTATTGTAAATTTTGCAGCAATATTTTGTTGTAAAAATTAAGACAATTTAGTAGTCTCACTAAAAAGAAAAATGTGCTTTCTCTTAAGAAGCTATTTCTAATGCATTAAATAATGCAGAATTTTCAACAGACATCCTTTGGTATTAAAAGTTTATTTGCAAGGACTAAAAATAAATAAGCTGGTTGAACATGGTTGTGGGCTTGATTCCCAGGGAGCACATATACTTGGAAAAAACACGATAAGTTGCTTTGGAAAAAATGTTTGCCAAATGTGTTAAATGTCAATTGGGAATCTGAAGCAAGCATGCTTGCATTATACACAGCTTTGTTGATTCTGCTGGAAGATTTGTAATTTGCCTCTCGCTTCCAGTGAAGCCACAACATGTGGCTTTCCATTGTCATGACAATTAGCACAGCTTGTTTTCCTCCCGCTGTGTGTTTGTTTATAATTACATTAATTTATGAGAAATGATTGTAAGTCTGGATCTGGATCTCCTAGATTTTTTTTTCCCTTTCTTTAATCTAGAACATTACATATGCTCATTCTGGAAAATATCCTTTATCTTGTTTGATGTTTGATGTTTGACAGTAATAAATAACAATTGTGTGATGAGTGAAGATGCTTTTTATATGATTTCAGCCATTGTTTTCTCAGGCACTGTCCGGCTTGTTACTGCATGTTTAAATCTTTCAAAGGGGTGATCGGAATAAGAAAACATCCAGATTTTTGAAGAGATGTTGAAGCTTCTAAATTAGTTGACATGATGATAATCATGAAAAAAGGTTTTTAACCATCTAAAGAGCTGCTCCATGCTACTCTGAAGTGTGTGTGTACTGTATGTGTGTTTGAAGTCAAATTATAAATCATTTTAAAATAATGGGCATATAAAATTTATTTTCAATACTCGTCTAGATACGCATACATATTTGGGTGGACACGCACACACTTTTGATGGCATTTTCAACTCCAAATTGCAATCCTTTTGTTCTTAAAATGTCAAATGCGTGCACATACGCTACACTTCATCCCAAAAGCACATGCAGTGGTGCCTCATTTGGTTGTGGTTGGATCTGGAAAGGCTTTGGACTGACTGACTCATTCGGTCAGTTATGTAATCACCATCTACAGACTCTAAACTAAAGATCAAACATGTTTTTCATTTGCAAGTGACTTGTTGAGAGTTCAGAGTGAGCTTGTGTGCAGAGATGCTTCCATGTAAAGCAACGCAGTGTAGTTCTGTTAAAACACCAAACCGTTATTTAAAAAAACAAATTTACTTTAGCGTTCATTTGTAAACAAAGCCATATACACGTTTGTGATTCTTCTTTACTGTATGCATGTGGATAAGAGATGTAAAAGATACACTCAGTAATTTGTTTCCTTTAAAAAAAAAAATCACTTAAAGAAATGAATTGTACTTTTAATTAAAAAAGCTCACTCACATGATGACTCTAATCATATCAACATAATAAAAGCTATTTTATTTTTTTATATTATGTTTTTAGAAGTAAAATACTAATTATTTATACTTACTTAGATTGCACCTTTTAAGGAATATGTTTAACATACTTTTCGTACAAACTGGCCCTTTTTACAGTAAATTGCCCAGTAGTATTTTCTGCATAAAACTGCATTTCTGCATTAAAAAAAATTGATGAAAGAGAATGGATTGTCACGTGGCAGTGCCATGTGACTCATAGCCTGAACTGGTGTTTGTCTGTTGCCAAATCATCATAATGGGGAATACTGGCAGAGTAGTACAACAACACACACACACAAATACACACCATTCTTAACCAAAGGCAGCTGCAAACAGGCAAATGTTATATATGGAGAACTGGAGATGACAGTGGAATCTCGTTATGTTTATTCCATGGAAAAATCAGTGGAAAACTGTTTAGATTGTAAGGCTGGAGACCCTCAGATGCAGATTATGTTAGAATGGGCTTGTATAAAGAGAGGGAGGAGAGAGGGTTACTGTAATTGGTGCTGTTCTGGTGGCGTGTATGAGCCACGGGAGAGAGTGAGTCATCATCGGCTCCTAAACGCAGAGCTGCCACGCTGGCAGGGTCTAAGCCTATCCCTATTGCAGAGTATGAAACAAAACGCATATTTATGGATATTGTACATGTGTGACCCCAACTCCAATATAAGGGGCCATTCACACAGAACGCTTTTTTTCCATTACAATGCGCTACTTTTACATTATTTTTCTATGTAAACACAAGCTAGACGGACGTGCAAAACCGTTGTGCTCGCGTCTTGCGTCTTTTGTAGCATCTCGCGCATGACATGGCGTTCTAAAAACGTGGCGCTCAAGTTAAAATCAGTTCAACTTTTAAAAAATGCGTCTCGAGACCTTGCGTTTTTTCCCTATTCCACTGCCTGCGTCTTTTTGCTTTGAAAAACGCGTTCTGTGTGAACGAGCCCTAAGAGCGTACACACACACACATTTGTCCATGCAAAAATGAGAAAGGAGGCCTAGCTGTGCAGCAATTCAGGCCTCCATGATTGTCCCTTCACAGAATTCCTGAAAAAACCCTACACAAGGCTGTTTCTATTTGAATTAAAGATTGTGATAATTTGTGCCAGACTAGGAACAGATAAGTCATGTAATGCTATTTCACTCTGAGGGATCTGTCATGTGCTAATGAATCAGAGAGCGGGTATAATGTTCTCTTTGTGTTGGATCCTCAGCTTCAGTCCCAGTTACAGGATCTCGTCTGATTGTAGGACCACACCCTTCACAACCACCATTAGGTTTTAGAAGAATCATAACTTTTCATAATCATTTTCCTGAGATTATATACCGTTACAATGTTTGTTGACTTTGACTGCCTTCACTGCAAGATGTCATTTTTAATCTTTTTGTCTGTTTTTTGTTTAATTGTTTATTTATATAAAAAGTAAAATTTGAAAGAAAGGATTAAATATAAATTACATTTATATATCATTGGAGATGTAGATATCCTTAAAATATGATACATTTTGCCTGTCAAATAAATTTTAAGTTTTAAAAACATTTCAATATTTTTACAGAAAATCTAGATAAAATACTGTTTGGAAAATGATTGTTTGCAGTGAGGGGTGCTGTGAGTTGTACAGACAAGTGCTGAAAATGTGGACAGGCTTATTTAGCTAGATTGAACTTTTTATTGTAACGTTAATGAAATGAGCATGCATTTAAATTACTAAAGATAAGATATTAGATTTGCACATATAGCCTAGACTAACAAGCCTCTGGGTAACTGGATCAACCTGCTCACCCTTTCAAATTCAAATTATATCTAACCATTTGGAACAGATAGTCCTTTAACAGATCTGTTACTTGTGTATATATCAAATAAAACTTAGACTCGTCGCTCAGTTCGAAAAAGGAAAAAACAAACAAATGTAGTAAAGATTAATGCCTATAGTATGTCATACTTATTCGAGTCTTTCCCAGCTGGTGTAAGACTGTGTAAAGATTAATGTCTTTAAGAGATTTTGACATTATTCTCAAATTTCAAACCATTATAGTGGACCAATTCTGGTTCTGGAACGGTCTATTTGGAGGTCTATTTTTAGCCTATGTTTAGATTTAAGAGCATATTTTACAACCCTGTCACCATCTTTTTCCTCCTGACCATACGTTTTTCCTTCTGTTTCATTCTGTCTCCATGGAGACTTCATGGCAGACCTGCAGCTGACGAGAGTGAGTCAGAATCGACTCAACAATTAAAAAGGAAATGTTTATTCATAGTACAGTGGGAAAATAGGGAACCCCTGTTTGAAACGTTTTAAGATTGACATTTCACACAAAATGGAAAGTTGAAGTCACATTTATGTCAAAAGCAGTGAATCGATGTATTGTGGAACATAATGGAGGATGAAGAGGCAGAGCTTGGGCTTTGGTGATAAGAAGTTGAATTACAGTAATTTGTTTTTATTCTGTATTTCAACCCAGTAAACTTTATTGATGCCCTTGAACAAAATCTTGTAGTTCATTCAGCTTATCTGCTTTTCAGTATGCTGAAATAGTTGTTGTTTTTAAGTTAGAATATGCAGCTTTTTTTTGTTAGGAAGCAAATTACTTTTAATATGAGACGTTAAAATTCCTTGATGTTATACTTGCAAAACTCAAATCATATCTAACCATTTGGAACAGATAGTCCTTTAACAGATCTGTTACTTGTGTATATATCAAATAAAACTTTTAATATGAGACGTTAAAATTCCTTGATGTTATACTTGCACAGACATACAGGCTTAAACTTTGTCCAGTTATAAAACCATAAAATTGTAATAAAACACTTGACTGAAGATGCTATGGATTTCCATACCTAAACATTGCAGGTATTCTGTGCAAATATGTTGAATTTAACAAATATAGATTGTAGTAAATGTTTTTTGCTTGAGCTAAAAAAAAAAAAAAAAAAAGGAGTTTGATTTGACAAGCTCCAGCCTTTTATCATATTGATGAAGTGTTGTCAGACTGCGGTTTTACGCCTGCGGTCATTTTTCCACTCAAAACCTCCAGCTGTTGCAGGTGACTGCTGTCTATTATATGGTGCTTTTTGTGAGATGCGTCAAGCTGCAGTTTTCGAAGTAAATATAGGGTTAAAGAGGCACTGCAACGACCAAAATGTAGAAAATGCACTCGTAGACTCAAACTTTTTGTCGGGTGATTTTACTTTTTTCATTGCCCTGAGAGTGTTTGTGTGCGTGCAAGTCCACAGCTAAGTTACGTGGTTTTGAACTCATAAGTATACTATAATGTATTGCTATCAGTTTTATTAATTCGTATTCTGTAGAAAATGTGGATCTGCTTTTGAGTTTAATCTTTCAAAAATGTAGGGTTTTGAATCCAGTGAAAGTTTTTTTTTGTGTTGGGGAAACCCTGTTCGTGGTCACCGTTTTCTCAGAGATGGCCACATGTGCCATATTTCCACGCCATTTTGCCATGGCAACACTATAGCAAACATTTAGAGGGCTTTTTGTGGGTTTCTTTTTCATCACAAAAGAGGACAAGGATAGCTGTGATTCATACAGGGGCTGGTACATTCCTCTCCTCCTCTTTCTCCCTCAACTGGCTCTTATTGTGCCTGAAATGTTTCCACTGTTTCCAAGATGCCAAGCCAAACCCTTTTCCCTTTTGTCTCACACACACACACATACAACCCAGCACACAAAATACACGCATTTAATGAAAACTTACTGGAATTGATGGTTTTCTTGACGTGATCTGTTTAATAAGGACTAGTTTTATAGTATTTTTCTCAGCATATTAGCTATAATACACTTTTTTTTTTTGCAGTTGTTTTTCTTTAGCTGCCATCACTCAGCTGAATTCATTCAAATTTGATCATTTGCAGTGTAAACTTTGGCCAGGTTGGTCCAGTCGACAAGGACAACTTGACCCCGCACTGAGGTGACATTAACACGTGTTCTTCTATTGTCTACTTTAAAAACGTCTGGTTGGTTTGGCTTCCTCTGGACAGATCCTGGAGGTGTTAGGAACTAAAACAGAAAACAAATACAGTGGCAGGAAAAAATTACATTAAATATAGAAGATAATAGAATAAATAACAAACATTCTTTAAAACATTACACCACAGGAGGCTCTTAATCTTTTATTTTCTCCTCCAAATGTGGCCTGCTCCACTGTGAATGCAGTTTTTAAAAAAACAGTATCTGCTTGATATTGTGTAATCAGAATAAGCATAGAACAAAACGGCACATTTAGAGTGCTGACAAGAACGGGCTGGTTTTTATTGCCAAATATCCAAAACAGAAGAGATTATGTTTCTGGATGTCTGTTTATACCCTTGGCTTGGCACAGATATGCCCACCCACTGCTTGCACACCTTTACTGTAACCCACCTACTGCATACAGGCATTTACCGTCATTCTAGTAGTACATTCTCTCCTCTCTCTGTGTCCATTAAAGGTTTTAGGCATATTTTTCCACATAAACACCATATCCTGGTGAGGAACAAAGGTTGTTTTTATTTCTGTAGAGTGAACAGCTAAAATACACAGATTTGTGAGATTTTCTTTTTTTTTTTTTTTTTTTTAAGTTTCAGTGACTATTCCTCAAAAATAGTGACCTCAAAAGCCTCTCTTCAAAACCTCTTTTACATAAACCTTCTCTTCCATGTTTTTGCATAAAATATTAGTGGCATGACTAGAATTTAAGTAATTGGTTTCTTAAAATTATAATTCATTGAACTATTATTTTACAAGTACGTTGCTTTCACATACTCATGTACACATTTTCTTTACATAATTGATAGTAGCCTGCAATGATCATGTTCATTATTGAATAATTATTAAGTAGAAATGCAGATTAGGCCTCGAGAGGCTTTTATCTCAGTCTTGTCAGTTAACTCTCATACATTCAAAGTTTTTTTTTTTCATGTTCCCAGGCTCATGAACCGTTTATTGAAAATGTGTGGCTGTAAAGTGGAGAATGTGACCTAACAAAACCTCTGTTGTTGTGAATGGGAAGTGGTTTAAATAACGTCTCTCAGGAAGGAGGCCCGATGGAATGCTCCATAGAGTCGAAGAGAACAGAATACAAACTCTAGAAGTTAGTAGCTTTAGTGGTTTGAATTTTAGTCTAGTTGTAGTTTGAGTGTACAAAGTGGAGTTTGGAAAGAGTTGTGCCTGGGAAAGGTGCTTTAGGGACTGAAGTGTGGTAGAGTTTAATTGTTTCAAGCCCTGTTTTTGTCATTAATCACATGACTAAATTTGGAGCAGCTATTTTATAGGCCTTGTGCAATCTGATCTGGGAATGTGCAGAGAAGAACTCTAAACCTAAACACTTGTTTTGAGAGAGAACATTTTCTGGCCTTATCCTTTTGTTTTTAAAACTGCAAACCTAAACCTCGCTTTGTCTTAATTCAGTTCATACTATAATAAAATTACCAGTCATCTTTTATTTATTGAAGTGTTTACCATTCTGCTTTTTATTAAGGTTTGTGTGGTTCCTTTCTGAAATTTCGAAATGAACCACCCTGCAATCGTGCACATATGGCTTAAATTCACTGTTGGAGTCCCAGCTCCTGCTCTGATTCAGAGAGAGGGTTTTTAAGGTTATTGTTTACAGATTTTAAAGAGTCCTCACTTTTGGTACAAAATCCCAGGCAAAAGTTGTAGGCAGTCTGATTATTCAGCCTTGCTACTTGGCATGCATATTCAGCTTATAGATATAAATCACATTCATATTTTACAGTCTTAGATCCCTTCTGACAGCCGACAAGATCCAATCCTCTCCTGAGGCGAGCCATGGTGCCACGCTAGTGTAGATGTTTCCAATTTTCTGAAATAAGAGACTTTCTACTCAACCCGCAACATGCATGAATGCATATAATAATCTAACTATACAGAATCTATTTGAGGTAATTATATTCTTCTGTGTGTCCACATGAAAAAAAAAAATGCTTTAATGTTGTTTTTGTATTTTTGTGACTGTAGAAACGGTAAGAAAGAGGCGGATCTGGAATCGGCTCTGGCCAGGCTGAAGGATCTGGAAGCTCTGCTGAACTCCAAGGATGCATCTCTCTCCACAGCACTGGGGGAGAAGAGATCACTGGAGGTTGAAGTCAGAGACCTGAAAGCCCAGCTGGCCAAGGTGATGACTACATAAAGCTGCGTATCTAAGAGTTTGGGTGGTGTTTTATTGCTTGAGCAGTGTACTTTTATCCTTTGCTACAGGGTTATCAATGTAAAATGTGCACTGAAAGATGTTTTTAAAGCATCTAAAAGAACTACTTGCTTACTTAAGGGAATTTAATTTCAAGTTCTAATTTCACCAATATATTATTAATATTTAGAAGGCAAAATCACATTAAAAACAGGCATATTACTTAAATTAATCTTCATTTTTATTTTTGCTAGTAAATAAAATATAATTATGTTCACATATATGGGCATACATAAATAAAACAATTGTTTAAAATACTTTTTATAAAACAATTGTTTAAAGTACTTTTATCCTTTGCTACAGGGTTATCAATGTAAAATGTGCACTGAAAGATGTTTTTAAAGCATCTAAAAGAACTACTTGCTTACTTAAGGGAATTTAATTTCAAGTTCTAATTTCACCAATATATTATTAATATTTAGAAGGCAAAATCACATTAAAAACAGGCATATTACTTAAATTAATCTTCATTTTTATTTTTGCTAGTAAATAAAATATAATTATGTTCACATATATGGGCATACATAAATAAAACAATTGTTTAAAATACTTTTTATAAAACAATTGTTTAAAGTACTTTTATCCTTTGCTACAGGGTTATCAATGTAAAATGTGCACTGAAAGATGTTTTTAAAGCATCTAAAAGAACTACTTGCTTACTTAAGGGAATTTAATTTCAAGTTCTAATTTCACCAATATATTATTAATATTTAGAAGGCAAAATCACATTAAAAACAGGCATATTACTTAAATTAATCTTCATTTTTATTTTTGCTAGTAAATAAAATATAATTATGTTCACATATATGGGCATACATAAATAAAACAATTGTTTAAAATAAATAAATAAATGAAAATAATATATATTTTTAGAACAAGACAAGTTACTTATATTAATAATTGTTATCTGATAATATATCTTGGTTTAAATGTATTGTATTTAAGTGTATATATTTTAAGCATAAACCTCACTAATTCATGGTAGATTTTCCTTAAAAAAAGGGGAAATACTTCATCACAATTAAATTAATATATTTTTAAAAACAATTTTTGTTTTGTGTGTAAAGTACATGTATCTTGTTTAGATCAGTGGGTCTCAACCAGATGACCAGGGCCCAAAAGGGGGCCTCTGCAAACTTTTGGGGGGCCCCAGTAAGTCTTAATTTAGTTATATTAACATAATTAAAATTCTTAGATATGCATCATTAAACTGACATTTTTAATTCTATTTAATATTTATGTTTTTATTACAATAGAAGTACATATCAGTTTAGATTAGGAGGGTCTTTCAATATTTTCAAAGGAGTCAAAAGACCTGCTGCATTAGATGTTGGTTAGATGTTTAGATATTTTTATAGGACAACAAGACAAACATGCTAACAGTTTTTCAAATAGTATTTTACATGGCACATTGCTTTTTACTCTTGATATAGTTTGTAAAGTGAATATGTGTCTTGCAGTTGGAGGGCAGTCTGAGTGATGCTAAGAAGCAGCTACAGGATGAAATGCTACGACGTGTGGATGCTGAGAACCGAATCCAGACCCTGAAAGAGGAGCTGGAATTCCAGAAAAACATCTACTCTGAGGTCTCATGAACAAATCTACTTACACTGAGTTCCCCTATTAAAATAAACTGTCTCATACACATTTTTACTCACGTCGTCTCAGAATTCAGTGCTTACTGCTAACATATTTACTGGTTCTTAAACAATCAAAGACATTCAGGACTTTGTACTCTGTACTCTAACCTGATGTCTTTCTACAGGAGCTCCGTGAATCTAAGCGCAGGTATGAGTCACGTGTGGTGGAAATTGACAGTGGCCGGCAGCAGGATTTTGAGAGTAAACTGTCTGAAGCTTTGACTGAACTTCGTAGACAACACGAAGAGCAGCTTCGCATCTACAAGGACGAAATTGAGAAAACCTATAACTCCAAGGTAATAGAAAAATCAAAGAGAGAACCGCCAAATGTGGTGGATTTACAAATGACTATGAGGATCTACTTCTCTGTATGTACCCAGGGGCACCTTGTTAAACCATTGAACTGGCCTGCCCAGCATACATATTTGCTGACTGATCCATTGCCAGTCATATTTGTTGAAATTTTTTTATGTATAAAGACATACAGCATGTCAGTTAAATGTCATGCTTTGTTATATGTGTAGCTGGAGAATGCTCGTCAGTCGGCTGAAAGGAACAGTCATTTGATGGGAGCCGCCCATGAGGAACTGCAGCAAACGCGGATGAGGATAGAGGGTGTGACATCTCAGCTCTCTCAACTGCAGAAACAGGTACACACATGCACACACCTAAATTTTAAAGTCGACATGAAATCGAAGTTGCAATAGTCCTTTCTTTCCTATTGTGATGTATAGCCGAGTGAAATGACTTTTCAAAAAAGAAAAAAGTAAGGCAGGACTTTATTTTGTCCATCAGAAACTGATTGGATCGCTGGATTGTCATGGTTTGCTATTACTATGATTTCACGTGTTTACATGCCAGTAAACAGAGAAGTGATGTTGTTGCAAGAGGGGAAGCTATTTTAATTAAAGATTACGATCAGTGAATAATGATGTGCACGGATAAATCATTTATAATAAATACTGCAATATTCTATTAAAAATAAGAATAGTCAATTTTGATATCATGGTGGCAATTCTTCATACCTGTATATATGGACAGCAACGCTCTTACAGTAGAATATTTTACAATAGAACTACCCGCAAATCACTTTTAATGGAGAGTAACTCCACGCTCTGAAATAATGTTGCTTACACATACGGTAACTAGACGTTCATCCACCAACAGATCAAATAATAACCTAAAATATTCACACAATTTTTTTTCTGCATTGCAAGTAGTGGTGTTTCCTTATGGAAATGCAAATCTACTTGTACAGGATATGTACATTTTAAATTTCATTCATTTACATTATTTAAATTGCAAAGTTGTGCTCTGATCATTAGTTGGCTGCTCGTGAGGCGAAGATCCGTGAGCTGGAGGAGTCTCTATCCAGAGAGAGGGACATCATGCGGCGGCGTCTGGAGGAGAAGGAGAAAGAGATGGCCGAAATGAGACATCGTATGCAGCAACAGTTGGATGAGTACCAGGAGCTGCTGGACATTAAACTTGCACTCGACATGGAGATCAGCGCCTACCGGAAACTTCTGGAGGGCGAGGAGGAGAGGTGAGAGATGGGATATTGTTAACTACACACATGCAGAAAGCCTTTTTTTTTTTTTTTTATTTTTTTTTTTTAAAGGTGCTACTAGTAAATAATAGAGCTGTCAATCACTTTAAATTTAATAACATTTTACATTTCATTATATTCTGATATATTTTTTTTTCTTCATATTTTATCATTTATTCAAATTCATTTATTCAAAACTTTTTTATCATTTATTCAAAACTTTTTTTTGCAGGTTTGATTTTATTTAGATAAATTTAATAAAACCATTTTAATCTTTTCTTTAAATCTAACTTTAAGAAATTATCAATATTAATAAAATTATATTCTGATTAATTAATCTAATTGATTGCATATGACTATTTGCAGAGTAAATATTGTAAATAATTTAATTAAATAATATGTCATATTTATTTTATAATAATTACATAGATTTTTGCTGGATTGATTTTTTTTTTTTTTTTAATGTTTTGCTAATGTTTTTAATATTTAATAAAATTAGATGAAATATTAATAAAATGTTTATTTGAAAATATTTAACACAATTTGAACAATTCTATTTTAATACATTTTATCTATTTTAATACATTGATCTTATAGATAAAAATTATATTAATTTTAAGACTTTTTAAATTTAAGACTAAAAGCTTTAAAGATATTCTGATTAATTAATCAAAGTAATTGCATACATCAATATTTGCTGAGTAACTCACAACCCATCCCGCTCTCTCTGTTTAGGCTGCGTCTCTCCCCGAGTCCCCCTCCTGTCCGTGGGGTGACTGTGACCACCCGCTCCTCTGGTTCTGGTTCTGGCTCTCATACACGTATGGTCCAAAGCAGCACCGGTCGCACCTCTTCCGGCAGCGCTAAAAAACGGCGTTTGAATGATAATGACAGCGATGCATCCAGTGTAGTCGGTGGAACTGTCACTCGCACACGCGTCTCCCAGCAGGCCTCTGCTAGTGGCCGCGTGACTGTGGATGAAGTTGACATGGAGGGCAAATATGTACGGCTCTGTAACAAGTCTGACCAGGTGAGAAGGAACTTTGGCGACCAATAAAGAGGAATTATTTACGGATTATTAAATACGAATTATTATAAGGATTATTTACTTTTTATTAAATTATCTTCTTCCTCCACCCAGGATCAAACTCTGGGTCACTGGCAGGTAAAGAGGCAGATTGGTTCCGGGACTCCCATCGTCTACAAGTTCCCACCAAAATTCAACCTAAAGGCGGGACAGACTGTCACAGTATGTATCGATTTATAACGTAATAGTCACCTTTAGCTTGCATTTAAATTCCTGACTCACTTCAGTGTCTCTCTGCTGTCAGATTTGGGCTGCAGGAGCTGGAGGAACCCACAACCCACCTTCTGACCTGGTGTGGAAGACTCAAAACTCATGGGGCAGTGGAGATCTGTTCCAGACCACCCTCGTCAGCGCCAGTGGGGAGGTGGGATAATGTTAAACAAACAAACCAGCTTTTTGAATGATGTTTTATTTGATTCAAGGTCACTAAGTGACTAATTCACTTCCCTCTTCTTCTCTTGTTTTTCCAGGAAATGGCCATGAGGAAGGTCACACGAACTCTATTCCAGGATGAGGAAGATGATGAGATGGTACATAGTTACTAGCACATCTTAGTTAATGTAGTAATCTCATTATCTTTGTTTGCATAATTTTAGTTTTGCAAGGTTAAAATGAAAACATGAGTTCTTAGGACAATGTAAGTGCACAACACCGAGACCATTTGTATCTCAACTGACATGTATACATTTTGGACGAATTTGAGCTGCAGTCACATAATCAAAGTCTATTAGACTGACTTCACAAAGTCAGATTAAAGCTTTAATGAGATTTTTGCCTTAGCCCGACTGAAATCGAATGTTTAAAGTGTATGTTTTGTTAATGGGTTGTTTGGGTGTAGCCTTCCTGCAGTGAATCATAGCACTAAAATGAACTGAGAACAGCCAGATTTCATCTATAATAAGATCCAGTACCTTCTCTGTCTCATTTGCTTCTGTTGTTCTCCACTCAATATCTCCCCCTGCAGGCTGCCCATAGTACATGCGGGGATAGTGAGTACAATCTCCGCAGCCGTACGGTGGTCTGTGGCTCATGCGGGCAGCCATCAGATAGAAACAGCGGCTGCATGACTGCCAGCTCTGGAGTGTCGAGTGCCTCTCGTTCGTTCTGCAGTGGAGGGGGGCTGCCCGAAGCTTTTGTGTCACCCTCACACTTCATTGTGAGCAATGACAAACCCAGACAGGTTTGTGTGTTTTTTTTTGTTTGTTTTTTTCTTTTTCAGTTGCAACAGTAATTTTTATTTTTATCTGTTTTTATTTAATATGAAAGATTTTATATATTCTTTTGTGTAAAAAAACAGTTGACTCAAAAGTTGAAAATAGATTTTTTTTACGCTTTTAGACTTAATTACATAAAAACTAATTTTAGTATATTATATTTTTATAGATTCTTAGTGCATTATAATTTTATAATATTATATATATTTTTAAACAATTTTTATCATTTTTAATCTAACTTTGACTAAAATCATTAATAAAATAAAATCATTAAAAAAAATCAATGTAACAAATGTTTTGTTAATTCTTTTAATCCAATTTTAAGATAGATTTAAAAAAAAACAAAAAAAAAACATTTTAATCAATTAGATTTCTATGAAACGAAGACAAAAACATCAGAACATTTTTAATCAATGAACAAATCAGTTATTTTAAGTTAGATTGCTAAAACTATTTTAATCTATAATTTTGTTGGTAACTAAAACTAAAAGCATTAACAAAAATCTGAAAACCAATTTATTTTTTTTATCTAACTTTTAGATAAAAGGTTAACAAAAAATCTGAAAAATCAAAGTTGCAAAACACCCTATTTTCTATTTTATTTCTTTGTTTTTTTGTTAATGCTTGGGGTTTTTACAGTCATCAAATTATTATTTAATTTTCTGTGATTAATTCATTATTATTTAAATATAATTCATTTAATATTGATGTAAAACATAAGTATAAGAAATTGTCTTATTAAATTAATATTAATTTTTCTTCTCTCTCTCTCTCTCTCTCTCTCTCTCTCTCTCTCTCTCTCTCTCTCTCTCTGTCTCTCTCTCAGGCTGGACCCAAACTTGACAACTGCTCCATTATGTAGACAAGCTGTAGACAGCACTGACCATCTGTCCTTTAACACAAACCAGTAGGAATTCATCCCACAACTGGTTTCTTTTTGGATCACGATTATTACATTATATATTTTGTACTTTTTTGTTTTGTATTTCATAATCTGCGGGATAGATTTTTGGCATTTGTATGGCATAAGGCTTCATATGCTGGCAGCTTGTAGGCTGTAGTTTGCGATTATTATGTACAGTGTGTTACTCTAATATATTTGCATGGTGGCCTAGCAGCAGCTTCAGATTCAGAATAATCGTACTGTACTCAGGGAGAGAGGCGAACAGAGCACTTCACACTCACACCATGAGCTCTCCACGGGAATGCTGTCAGAACGCAACACGCACAGTCAATAAACCTTCTCAATCATGTGGCAAAACTCTCATGTAGTGTACTGGACTATATCTGTACTTCAGGCTGGATCTTTAGCTCACATTCAAGGACAAGTAAACATACAGTGAGTGTCATTTAATCTAAGACAGGAAATGAGGGATCATTTTTACTTTGTCCCAAAAGTTATTTGTCGGTATGTTTTATGGTATTTTCATGCTACCTCTTGCAGTCAGATGGTCAAAATTATGTGCACCTAAAAAAGAGAAAGGGCAGTCAGAAATTCCATGCAGTTTTGTTACAGTGAGACTCCAGGATTTAAAATACAGATGCTCTGGATGTAAAACTGCTTTGTACCTTGATACAATTGCTTGCACAGTTGAATAGGTACTTTATGTCTTTTGGCAGTGTGCTTACAGGCTCTGACTAGACTGCAGTATGTTGTGTCTTGTGTAATAAGTATTATAGGATGTTTCTGAAAGACTTGAAGCAACTGTAAAACTAATCCAAAGAAAATCTACTTAGCAGTTTGCATTTGCCAAGATGTTAACATTTTAAACAAAAGCTGATAGATTGTTTTATGTTTTAGAAGGAAAACTTTTGAAGTTTACTTGCAGAGAAAGACATCTGGTGTATAATGTTACCAGAGAATGATGTCGTGTTTAGAGTACTAAATGACTGCAGCATTTAAAGAGATGTATTTTTGTTTTCAGCCTTAGAGGCAGAATATTATGCAAAATGACCACCGTCATTCCCAGCTTTAATGTCCTTTTTTCTTTTTTCTTTTTTACAGTGGTATTTGAAATGTTTGAGTTTTATTGAAACCTCGAATTTACATGTACACTAAAACATTTGTATTTCTCTATGGAACTGAGTGTTGATTTGCTCTTGTCACTCCTCTCTTGCAGTAGATGATCCAGTTCCTCACCTGGGCAGCTGTAAGGCTCCAGTAATCTGAGCAGTTCTTTCCTTCACTGCGCAGATGTCCAGTCCGTTTAGGGCAATCTGAGAATCAAAGAATTGTTTGTTTCAAAAAGCTGGAATAGCTTTTGTAGGAAATTAGAAACATAACCGAGCCCACTCACAGCTCTCCAGAAAGAGGACTGGATAATGCTGGCATTAAACTTTTATTTTATTGCTTAGCAAAGCTTTGGGTTTCTAAACAAGTTTTTGGGATAGTATATCTATTTTTTCTATATATATATATACTTAAAAATTGTGGTTTTGTATTGCTTAAACATACATTGGCGTTATTGTAATATGCCATATCTTTTTTTTTTTTTTTTTTTAAACTGATAATGGATTTCAGTTGTTTGTAATGGCATATGCTTATGCAAAGAAACACTTATTGATATCCAATTCTACAGTTTTCTGTTAGTATACATTTGTATCATCAAACAAAAAGATTAAAAAAAAAAAATCTTTATTTTCTTTATTTTGAATTTTTTTTTTTTTTTTGTTAGATGGCCAATTTCATGAAGGTTTTGTTTAAAAAAAAGTTCAAACAGACTGCAGGGCAATTGCAGGGAATGTTTTGTTGAATTTTTTTTCTTTATAAATATCATTTACTGTTTTGTGAGGAATTTCATAATTGTTGTAATACCCGAGAGCCTTGTTATAAGCTGTGCCTTTTTTCAGTTAAACAAATAAAACCATTCTATATTCATTTTCTGACTTTCGTTTTTAGTACCATAAAAGTTAAACATGGATATCATTTTAATAAGCCTTATTGAATATATTGGTTGATAAAAGGTTAAATGTTTAGGCTATTATCTACCACATATGTCTTGCATTAAATTCCAGCAAGTGTTCTAGGGTTACTTGCCCAGAAATTAAAATTCTACTCGTCAACTCGCAATTCTACTCGCAAGTGCGTTGTGAACTCGCACTTCTCACGAGTTTCACAATGTGCCGACTAGAGTATGACTGTTGGAAGTGATGGTTTATAATATTGGTATTTTTCTCTCACACACTTATCATTTCGCTTCAGAAGATATTTATTCATAAACTGAGGTCGTATGGATTATCGCCGTGTCCATTTTGCGTGCTTTTTGAAGCGTCAATTGAAGGACCTCTGCACTTTCATTACAGACTCAAAGAGATGGATTATTTTTCTAAAAGTCTCCTGTTGTGTTCCACAGAAGAAAGAAAGTTATGTACATACATCTGGGACAGCATAAGGGTGTGTAAATGAGAGAATTTGCATTTTGGGGTGGAGTATCACAGATAAATTGTGGCAAATTGTGCATTGAAACTTTGATTTTATTTACACTATTTACAGTACTTGTGGTTGAATTCAACTGACATTCATAGCAAATGTTCCCAACGCTGTATATGACAAACTTATGTAAAGCTTGTTCTGTAGCTGTTAAAAATTGTCATGTACACCCTGATTTCCAGATTAGATATGAAACATGAATAGCATTTAAAACAGAAAGATATTTAGCAGTTAACCTATTAACGTCCAGATATTTCCTAGAAAAAATCTTGCACATCTTTTTATATGAGCATATGTGTAGTTCTTTTGCAGTTTTTCACATAAGACGGGCACAAATCTTTGTATAGAAAGTCACCACATGATATTCAGCAAAATCTCTTTCTAAGTTTGTCTATTTGTATGGCAGTAGTTTAGCCACCAAAAATATTGTCAGATGGAAAAAGAGTGCTAGTCTTGGCAACACTGTTTTCCACAGGCTTGCATGGGTTAAGTGCCTTTAAAGAAGATATTTTCTCCGTGAACATTCGGTGGTTGTTAGTGTTGTCCAGTAGATGGCAGTGTTGCACAGTTTTGGTGCCATCCATCCATTCATCTGTGGTAGGCAGTATTTCATTATCCAGCTTGTAAAGCAGACATTAAGCCGACTCTTTCTTTGGCAGTGATTTTAGAGAAGAACCAATGTCTTTAAGTTATTTTCAAAGAGATCAATGGGGCAGTCTCCGTGGCGATGGGGAGGGTGGCCTTCGCACTGGGGGCAGATCATAATGCCCGGGAATGTGGCTGTTGATGGGCAGATCATAATGATTCTGAGCTTCCTGTTCCACAACGTTGCCAAGGGAACAATGTTCTGAAATACAGTGAACAAACACATTTTACACCAGATGTGATGCATGACACACAAATCTGAGAAAACTAGCTATGTTCTACACATGTATATATAATTTTTATCCCGTATGGGTACTGTCAACTCCCTCAGCACAGATAATATCAGTAATATCCAGTTTCTTATAATAAAACTACCTCTGCATGACAGAGTGGAGGAAGTCATGACCGGTGGGCTGATTTCAGTGTAGGATCTTTCACGAGGCACTGCAGACTTCATCTCCATGTAGCTGCTCTCTGGAGGACACGGTGGCAGGCCGGGAAGATCTTTGATGGTGGCATACGGGTTCTCACTGTTCAGAGAGCTGCTGCTCACTGCCACACATGAATCTTTCAACTCTGCAACTACAACAGGGTGTTAGACACAATTAAGTAAGATATATAGAAGTATAATATAAAGTGACTTTTTACCTTTGTTGTAGTGCTTCCCAAGTGTGGCACTATAGCTGTAACTTCGATCAATCCCAAAAGCCCCTGCAAACACAATAAGACCGCATCCAATTTACTCAGACACCCTCACAGCACAAAACAAACTCAAACTATAGTGCAAGCATAGAGGGTGAAATTGTTTCCCGGTATCCATTACCTGTATCTTTAGGTGGTTCCTGGTGTTTCCAGCCTGGAGGAAGAGTTGCATTAGTCTCAGCCACAAACAGACCTCTCCTCTCCCTCTCCATGTTCTTCAGACTGCAGAACAGCTGGTTGTTGGTGTTCTGTCAAAGCATGAGACATAAAGGAAAGCCATTTCTGTTATATGTGCAAAATTCAGCTGTCATATACTTCATTTAAAGGGTTAGTTCTACAGTGATTCAACCTTATTGTTATGAATCGACAAGAATACTAGTTGTGTGCAAAAACAAAACATAAATAACGACTTTATTTTTAGAACGGCGACTCATTATTGGCAGGCTCCTGCATCAAATGTATGCATCGTGCTGCTCATGTGTACAGCATCAGCCAATACAGAGTCGCGTTCTGACGAAGAACACAGAAGCGCTGCACTGTGTCTACAATGTGAACAGTGTAGGAGACTGACAGAGAAGAAAAGTTAAATAATTGTTAAATAAAGTCGTTATTTTTGCGCACAAAAAATAATTTCGTCGATTCATAACATTAAGGTTGAATCTCTGTAGTCACATGGACTATTTTAACGATGTCTTTACTACCTTTCTTGACCTTGAAAGGTGCAATGACATTGCTGCCTATGTGTGGTTCAGAAACCTCTCAGATTTCCTCAAAAATATCTTAATTTGTGTTTCAAAGATGAACGAAGGTCTTACGAGTTTGGAACAACATGAGGGTGAGTAATTAATGACAGAAATTTCATTTTTGGGTGATCTAACCCTTTAAATAAAAAAAGAAATTAAAAAAAGACTGCTCCGAAAACAGACAATGATTGCTAAAACTTTCTGTTAAACATGTAATCAATTAGTACACATACTGCACTGCAGTGCACTACTGCTGACATAATTATGGCATAATTACGACTTTTCATCTCATTATGACTTTTTATCTCATAATTTCAACATTTATCTCATAATGATGACCTTTATCTCATCATTATCATTTATGAAAGCATGATTTTTTTTTCTTGTGGAAATGGGCTTCCATAAATTCTGTTGAAAAAAAAAAAAAATTTTTTTTTTAAATATTTATACCAGCTCTGGCTCATTCATCACATTGCAAATGGAATGTCGACTCGAGAAGACTGCATTCTGGGATACAGTGTTGTATACTTAACATTTGACTGTTAGCAGATGCTTTTATCCAAAGCGACTTACAAATGTAAAACATAACAAGCAATTTGTCACAGAGCTAACAATATTCATACTATTCAGAACAAAGCCATAGTATTACCTTGATGGCTCTGTCCTGGTTGTTGGGCAGGTGTGGCAGTGGAGGTCTGTTCTGAGACAGTGTGTGATAACTCGGGTTTGAGTAATAGTGATGGTAGCTGTGTGGAACATCTACAAGAAAAATGCAAATGTCAGATATAATTATCATGTAATATTTGAATATGCTTCTTGTAACAAACCATATTTATTCTGATGTAAATGAAAGCAATGCTGCAAGGAATAGAACAGAATAGAATAGAATAGAATAGAATAGGAAGAGCTTTACTCTTTTAAAGAATCCATGTCTGTTAGCAAATATTGGCTTATGGCTGAGGCTGACACAAACAAATAGCTATTGTCTATTTAGAAAACGGCAATAAGCACCTGAACATATATGTACGGCCGTTCAATTGTTATGGGTCAATTGTTAAGTTTTTTTTTTCTTTTTCTGGAAAGAAATGAATACTTTTATTCAGCAAGGATGCATTAAATTGATCAAAAGCGACAGTAAGATTTGTATTTTAAATAAATGCTGTTTTCAACATTGATAATAATAAGAAATGATTCTTGAGCACCAAATCAGCATATAAGAATGATTTCTGAAGGATCATGTGACACTGAAGACTGAAGTAATAGCTTCCAATCAGGGGCAGCTTTGCTGTCACAGTAATATATATATATTTTAAATATATTAAAATGGAAAAAAAAAATATTTTAAATTGTAATAATTTTACACATTATTACTGTTTTTACTGTATTTTGATTAAATGCAGCCTTGGTGAACATAAGAGACTTCTTTCAAAAACATAAAAAAATCCTAAACTTTTCAATGGTAGTGTACAAATATATCAGATGATATTCACTATAACAATTCTTTGTAGCCTTGGTGTAATTTGTGTACAAATAAATGTGGCACTACTGAAAGTATCAGAAACTCCTGTGGCTCATACCTGGCACAGCGTACTCTGAACTGACGGTGCGGGTTGAGGAGAAAGACACGACGGGTGTGTTGCTCTGTTTGTCCTGCTGTCTGCGTCGATATAACAGCAGAACAGCCAACAGGAGCACAACCAGAATCACCAGCACCACAATGCCTGCGATCGCACCCCACGAGTCCCTTTCCACAGGAGACACAGGCACCATCATACTCAGCTCATGCTCTGAAAAACACACAACCGTTCACATTACACACACTGAACAGCACTGACAATGTCAACATAACTGAAACAAATAAATGTGTGTTACTGAAAGCAAATGGATTCTAGGCTGCTTTTAATACCTGGTTTGCAGTCCTCGCCTGGTCCAGGTACACATACACAGTCTCCAGTGTGAGGGTCGCAGGAATGGTTTGGGGGACACGAGCAGGTCTGAGCACAGTTAGTGCCAAACGTCCCAGTCTGACACACTACAAAGACAGACATTTGGCAAATGTTTGATGAACTTGTAGAGTGTGAGAGACATATTATAGAGACTGATCCAGGAATAAAAATGTATTTTCAGCTGAGAATCACAATATGAGGTATTTCTTCCGAAACCACATCCAGGAAATCTGGCAAACAGTCGTTTCGAGGAGAAACAACTCTAATATTCAACTTTAATGTAATCGTTGTAACATGCTGCACAAAGTCATTTTCTTATTCAGTATTTTTGTTTTCTAGTACAAATATCTTAGATTTACTTGAGGTGCAAAATGACACAAGATAGTTTTGTTTTCTGAGACAATTCTTTTCTTAACAATATCTTAGGTTCTTTTGCATAAGATCTGAAAATCAAATAGCTAGTGAAATCAAATAATTTCTCATAGAGAAGGTCTGTTGTCCAGAAACTCACATAAAGAGCAGTCCGGTCCAGTCCATCCTGCAGGACAGAGGCACAAACCATCCTGGTGATGACATGTTGCATTGTTGGTGCACCTGCACACATTGCTACAATGGCTTCCATACCGACCAATGGGGCAGGCTAGAAATAAGATAAAAACTGATTTGAAAAAATGATTTATAAAAGCCTTAAAATAGAGGATTGTACTGAAGACAGTCTGCTGCTATGGAAGATATAACAGGTTTAAAGGGATAGTTCACTCATAAATGAAAATTCAGTAATTATTTATTCACCCTCATGTAATTTCAAACCTTTATGCTGTTATTTGTTTTTAGCGAATAATGAATTAAATTGACAACTTTTGGTTGCTTTTTGGTGTTTTTTGGCCCTTTTTGGAGCTTGACAGATAAGGTCACTATGAACTGTCATTGCATGTAAAATTACTGCTTTGAAATTCTCCTTTTGTGTTTGATTTTTTTGTTAGACATTACATGAGGTGGCTGAGTAAATAATGACAAAATTTTGATTTTTAAATGACCTTTAGGCGAGTGTGTGCTTGTGCATGTGTATATCTAACCTTGTTCACACAGTTGTCCGGTATATCCAGGCAGACACAAACAATCGCCTGTAATGTGATGGCAGGAGATGGCATGTACACATGATGGGCATTGACGGCTGCACTTCTCTCCGAATAAACCAGCACTACACACTAAAGGGAAAAGATGAGAACACGTTCTAAACCAGCTCTGACCTTAACTCACAGGGATGAGGATGAATGTATACACTTACCGTTTTCACACTGAGCTCCCCAGTATCCGGGTTTGCACAGGCAGGTTCCCGTATGTGCCTGACAGGTGGCGCTGTTGAGGCAGGAGCAGGTCTGGCTGCACTGAAGGCCCCATGTTCCCTCTGGACACTGCTGTGTACAGCGCAGTCCTGCAGAAAAATTAAATCGTTGCTTAAACTCTTATGTACTATTTGAGGTGTAGTGCTTCGAAAAAAAAATCTGTTTCATCAGTTTCACACTTAATTTTTGAGAAGTGATTATATACAAGACTGATGATAACACTGATAACATATAGAAAACTATTTTCTATAAAAACTGTCACTTATTACTTATGTTTGGGGTCTCAGATATATTTTTATGAATCTCTGACTAGTGTACACACTGTAGAGATTTCAGTATTACCATTATTATATTTACATGTGCATCACTGGCACCAAAAAAAAAAGTATAATATTAATATAATATACAGGGCATTAATATTAATATATAATATATTAATTAAAAATGTCTACAGTTCATTATGAGGAATCATTAAAAATAGATAAAATGGCACTCCACTATACTACTTCTACTAATTTTTGTAGTAATCAGTATGTAAACTATTTACTGTGTGTACATTTTCTGTAGGCATGTGAACCTGGATGATATAACTACATTTTCTGATAAATACAGAGCTCCGCACATGACACGCGGACAAAAATATATATATTGTGACAAAGAATTAAAAATTTGTTCCCATGACTTATTAATTCATTCTCTCGTTTTAGCAAATTGTGGCCACTTTGAACTAATTAGTTCCCTTGTTTTGATTTAACTAAAACAAGGAAACTAATTATTACAACATGCGCATGATTTAGTCAAACGAGGGAAAGAATTTTTATATCATGCGCACGATTTACTTAAAACGAGGGAATGAATTAAAACATGCTGATGAGTCATGGAAATGAATTGTTAATTCATGGCCATGATATACATATTTTTTTCCCGCATGTCGTGCGGAGCTCTGTAGATGTTGAATAGCGCATACTGCACACCGATATTCCCATAATGCAATGCGCTTGGCATGTCATTTTTCCTGAGTGACGGATTATCTCCTACTTGACTCATTATTTGATCAACCGAAAGCTGCTACTGATTTAAACCTTCATCACTGCATATTGTATAGTTTTGTGTACTATTTATTAGGCCGTGTACACAGTGGGCCTTGCAAATGTAAGTGAAGTCCGTACCTGTCCAACCAGGTAAACAGAGACACTGGCCTGTTACACTCTCACATCCTTCATCATGCAGACAGTCACATTTGTGCTGACAGCCTGGGCCGAACGTCCCGATCTGTTTATACCAGAATGGAAATACTGATTCAGAATGATCAAGTAACTCTGACTATGCCCAGTGAGATTACACAGCTCTAACAAAATTACTACTTTAATTTAAATGATAGCCATGCAACATATACTCATAAGAGTGTTATGCATTTGCCATCAGGTTAATTACTTATGCTGATGGTGTAAAAAGTACTGCAGCTGATTTAGGAGACAGATATGCTGAACCGACAACAACACAGATGTCAAATTCAGTTCATGGGAGGAAAAAGTGTGCCTTGCCTGCATCTTATGAACCGGTTATTGTAAATCAAATACATGTGCACTGTAGGATAAAGCAGATATTTTACTTACTGGACAGGGCTCATCACAGGAAGCTCCTCTCCATCCTGCGGTGCACCTGCAAGAACCATCGGCAGGGTGGCAGGATGCTCCATTTGCACACTGGCAGGTGAAGTTGCAGCCAGGACCCCATGTGCCCTCTGAACATGCGATGGAACAGTCAAGTCCTCTCCAGCCTAAACACACAAAAAAAAAAAAAATGGTTGGGGTGACATTGTTCTCAATTCTCCCATCAGACAGTCAATACTTAAGAGGAGAGGCTACAGGAGTGAAAAATATTTTAAAAAAAAGTTAATATAATAACTGTTTTATATTGTAATATATTTTAAAATATAATATTGTAATTGATGGCAAAGCTGAATATTCAGCAGCCATTACTCCAGGCATCAATGTCACATAATCCTTCAGAAATCATTGTAATACGCTGATTTGGTACTTAAGAAACATTTCTTTTTATTATCAAACCTATATATATATTTGTGGAAATTCTGATTTTATTTTTCAGGATAAAAAAGTAAAAAATTCTAAAGAACCTTTTATTTGAAATAAAGCTTTTGTGACTTGTATAAATGTCATTTCTGATCAAATTAATGATTTTTTTTTTTTTTTTTTTTTTCAGGATAGAAGTATTAATTTCTGAAAGGTTGTATGTACATATAAATATATGGTGGGCTGTAACCACCATAGACTTTGAGGGGGATAAGTCCCCAAAATAATTAGAAATGGCCAACTTGTCCGCCCAATATTTGATATTATTGATGTTGCTCTGCTGTACTCCATTATGCACCACTCTGTTTTGTTGTTAAAATGACAAAAAAAAGTTTTAAAAGTTACATTTTTGGTCCTCAGCAGTCTAACAGCGCTCATCACTGTTAGAATGAGTGAGCTGGCCAATCAAATCAAAGTAGGCGTAAGTAGCTAAACATTTAATACTTGATTGAAATATCAGCTCACCTTCCTTACAGAAACATACTCCATCAATGGGAGAGCAGGCTATAGAGTTTACACAAGTACAAGGAGACAAGCAGTCCTTCCCATAGAAACCATCCTCACAGAGCTTCTCGCAGTGCAATCCCTACACAGACACACATAGGTACAGTCAAACCTAAATTTATTCAGACACCTTGAACATTTCATTCATTAATATAGTTTATTCACTATAGTTGAAAAAAATGGTAATAAAATATGACAAGATCTCAGAGTTAAATACCCTGACATCATAGTGTCGGCCTAGATCCGGCCCACATCTGGTCCACGTGTAATCCACATGCACCAGAAGTGGGCAGGATCTGGGCTACAATATGTTGCTGTCTGGGCTGTGTCAGAAAAAAATAATCTTAATTATGACAGATAACACTTAAGCAAAACATGGTCAGGTCAAAGTGTCTGAAAAATATTTGGTTCCAAATTTTTTATCAATTTTACTGGTAGTCCACTGTATGAAGAATTTTTGGGTATAATGTCACAGTTTACTTTATTTTGCTATCCTCACTTACATAAATGAGCTATTAAAAATATTAAACATCTGAGGTGGCATTAGTTACCTGTATAGTGAGTTATTGCAGAAGTTATTTTGTTTGTGACCATATCTGTCCCACTCACCGTATATCCAGGCGCACAGCGGCACTGGCCGTTCACCGTGTCACACACCCCTCCGTTCACACAGAGGCAAGGTTTCAGGCAACCGTTACCATAGTAACCATGAGCACAGGTTTCATTGCAGTACAGCCCCGCCCACCCAGGCTGACAGGTACACTCCCCCTTCAGAGGGTGACAGCTGTAACATCCACGACACAATCAAAACATGACACATGGGAAAATCGCTAAGGCTAATTTTTTGTTATCAAACAGCATTTGGTTAACAGAATGATCAGCTGATGGATAGATTGGCCAACACAAATAGTGAGTCTTTAATAAACTATAATAATACCAAAATAAACTTGGCTCTGAGAACAAAGATGGATGTGGTTTTCTAGTAGGAGTTGTGTTCACACTGGCAAATCAAAGCTAGTGATCATCAGTAATGACATCGAAGCACAAGCACACCTGATAGTGTTTTGTGAGTTGCAGAGGCAGCGGTGTTCGCAGTGCATGCCGTAGGCCCCATCAGGACACATCCTGTGATCACAGCGCGGACCCTTAAACCCCGGCTCACACAGACATCCGCCGTGGATGTTATAGCAGCGGGCTCCATTAGCACAATCACACACACCCTTACAGTCCTTGCCATACGTACCCACTGGACACTCCTCGTTACACCTTCACAGGAAACACTCAGTGAGCAAATCATATAACCACACTGCACACTGATTTCAGCCTTTTTCTAACTTTTCTAGAGCTACAAATCCATAGTTCCATCACTAATTATGTATTAATATTTTTAGTTTATATTATATATTATTTTTATTCATCTAAAATGATTTTGACAAATGTAAAATCTTGGCCCTGGTGAAAAAAGTATACCTTTTACAGGGAGAAAACTGCGCTCAAGGACACTTGAGCTGCTTTTCCACCATTGGTCCAAATGATTCTAAGAACTGTGAGGAGCGGTTCTGGTTATATTTCCACTTGAGCTTGGTTCAGCATGGCACGTTTACAAACTGTTCTCTGCCTGGAATTCCCAGCAAGATTGGCTGAACCGTGCTGGTAGAATGCGTTCAGGATTGGTAACTTGTCTGTTGCCAGTTTCTCTGTAGTTGGCCAAGTGTGATATTTGAGTGAAGTAAACGGAAGTTAATAATAAAATTAAAAGAAATATCTGATCATCCTCCATAATGCGGTTGCTATTTACATCTCATATCATCCGTAAACTGTTGTGTTACCAAGCATTTGTATTACATTCCAAGGAGTTCTGTTATCAGCCTCACAGTGGAAAATGAAACAATATCCTTACCGGCTGGGCTGGATTGGCACGGATTGGAATGGTTAAAGGGTTAGTTCACCCAAAAATGAAAGTTCTGTCATTAATTACTCACCCTCATGTCGTTCCAAACCCATAAGACCTTTGTTCATCTTTGGAACACAAACTAAGATATTCTGATGAAATCCGAGAGAGTTTTTTACTCTCCATTGAAAATAATGAAATTACCACATTCCATGTCCAGAACAGTAGTAAAAAAACATTGTTAAAATAGTCAACGTGACTGCAGTGGTTCAAACTTAATGTTATGAGACGACGAGAATACTTTTTTTGCGCAAAAACAAAACAAAAATATCAACTTTATTCAACAAATTCATCTCTCTCCGTCTCTCCACTGCTACGCTACTTTCGTTGCAGCTTCCAGTTCTACGTCAGAACGCCGGCTCAGTATTAGCCGACGCCTCTTCACATGAGCAGCACGACGCATGTGTGTGATGCTGACTCAGGAGCCGGCCAATAACGAGCCGGCGTTCGGACGCAAACGTGGAAACGCAGCACTGCGCCAACTGCTTAACAGACTGACAGGCAAGAGGAAAAACTGTTGAATAAAGTCGTTATTTTTGTTTTGTTTTTCCGCACAAAAAGCATTCTCGTGGCTTCATAATATTAAGGTTAAACCACTGTAGTCATGTTGGCTATTTTAACCATGTCTTTAATACCTTTCTGGACATTGAATGTGGTAATTTCATTGCATTTCAATGGAGGATAAAAAAAAACCTCTCAGATTTCATAAAAATATCTTAATTTGTGTTCTGAAGATGAACGAAGGTCTTACAGGTGTAGAACGACATGAGGGTAAGCAATTAATGACAGAAATTTAATTTTTGGGTGAACTAACCCTTTAAAGCAATGAGAACGGTTTAGCCCGATGGTGGAAAAGAGGCTTTACAGTATGGCTTAATACTTGGGCATCCTTTCAACCCTGATCTTTAAACTATGTATTTTTGAATTTATATAAGCTTATAAATGCTTTATCTTTATCCATAATTTGAAATAAAACTGTCTATCACCTGTGCTGGAATATGAAATTCTCCTAGTATAATCTGAGAGTACATTATACAGACCTTTCTCCAGTGTAGCCTGCGTCACACTGACATTGGCCCTTTTCTGGATCACAGTGACCTCCGTTATGACACAAACATTCTTTAGCACAGTTTGAACCAAAACGGCCCGGTGGACACCGCTCAGTACACACTGCACCCTGAAACACAGAGAGAGAGAGGCTGAAAAATGGATGACCAACAAAGAATAATAGAAGACAAAACCAAGACACAGATTTCTCACCATCCAGCCGGGTGGACACAAACACACCCCTCGCCCCTGGCAGATGCCTCCATTCTGACATGGGCAGCGTGCAGGACAGCGGTTCAGCCTCATACACGGCTTCTCGCACCTGAGTGACACCATTCAAAAATTGTTTTAGGATTGTAAAAAGTATTGAGATTATTTAACATTATTTCATTATTGAGTAAAATGTTTAAGAAAGAATTCAGTTGCACACTTTTTTGCCCACTAAGCAGGGCAGCATTTCCCAAAAGCATTGTAAGCCTAAGTTGATCGTAACTCCATTGGTGGCAATGGTTATACGATCAACTTATTATTAAGATTGTACATGGCATTACATTTCCCACTCAAACACCCAAATGAAATTGCAAAAAAGACATGGAATATAAATGTACAGTATATAATGCAATGCTCTGCAAATATGCATAGGTTTAAGTGACTCAATTTAGCATTTAAAAATCCCTCCGTAATATACAGAGAGCAGTAAGAAAGCACACTATTATTCTAAAGTAATTCCTCTACTTACAGAGTTCCAGTAAATCCATCTCTGCACACACACTCTCCAGTGGTTTTATTACAGAATCCTCCTGTTCCACACTGGCACTCCTGCAGACAGCCTTGCCCGAACGACTTTGTGGGACAGGGGTCCTGGCAGGAAGAAAATTTGTTGAATTAAAATGATTTGACTTTTACTATAATGTATGTTGTAAATATCTTCTCCCAAATCACACAGTAAAAATGGAAAATGTGCAGTTGCTACCATTTTCATATTAATATGGTATTCAATAATATATTTGACTTGAATAAAACCAGTTCATTATTTACATGTTACCATATCAAGATCAATAAAGAGGCTGCTGGTGCAGCCATACCTGGCAGTTTTCACCAGTGTATCCAGCTGGGCACTGACAGGTTCCTGTAAGAACGTTACACTCTCCCCCATTCTGGCACTCACAGAGTCGCCTGCAGCCTGTACCCCAATGCTGGGCATCACATGCTGAACACAAACACAAATTCCAAATGTAGCTAAATCTGAGATATCAGCAAACACACATATTATAAAGTCTGTTCAAATGCATTTACAAAGTTTTCTTGTATAGGTGGTTTTCTTATTCTCTTAAGTTGGTCTGACTGTCTTTGGGCATTTGAGGAAATCTGTGCTAAAGGCTTCCTATATACTTTAAAGATTCTCTTAAGCATCCCTGGCATTTAAGAGCATAACAAATTGATAGCGTGATTGACCGGAGAATTTGTACGGAGCTCAACAAAAGGAATGAGTTTCAAATGGGAAATTTAACAGATGGAGTTTGGCTGGACCTCAGAGAGAGCTCAGGCCAGCGCTCACACAGGGATTGGATTTCGGTCATGACACCACCTAAACTGATGACACATACCCTTTACGGGTTAAGAAGAGGAATCCATCACAGACACAGACACACACACACACACACACACACTTCTCTGGAACCTAAAGAGATCATTAATCAGCGAGGATCAGAGCTCATTTGTCTCCAACAATACATCTTAACTTCTGTATTTCAGTGAATTGAAGGGGTTCTTTCTGTTTTGATTTAAAGGGATACCTCTCCCCCCCATATATATATAAATATAAACATTCATATAATTTTTTTTTCTATAAATTTGATACATATACTACCACTTAAAAGTTGGGGTTTGCAAGATTTTTAAATGTTTTTGAAAGAAATCTCACCAAAGCTACATTTATTTGATCAAAAATACAGTCAAAACAGTAATATTATGAAGTATTATTACAACTGAAAATAACTGTTTTTTTAGTTTAATATATTTTAAAATGTAATTTATTCCTTTAATAGCAAAGCTGAATTTTCAGCAGCCATTACTCCAGTCTTCAGTGTCACATGATCCTTCAGAAATCATTCTAATATCAAGAAACATTTATTATCACATTTATTAACATGGTCAAGAATCATTTATCATTACAGTTGAAAACAGTGCGAAAACCGTGACGTTCAAGAACATTTATTTGAAGTAGAAATCTTGTAATGTCTTCAACTTTTGATCGATTTAATGTGTCCTTAATGGGTCTTACTGACCCCAAAATTTTTACTTTTTATATATTCTGCAGATTGTTTGAGAAAGGTTTGTTCTGTCCTTCCATTTCAGGGCAGAGATTTAGAGTTTCGGGGTCTGACACTCTGACAACAGGGGGACGTGAATGATTCCAACACCCCACATTCACATATCACACTTTAGGAAGTGGAGCTCACCAGTTGTCTCGATTCAAACACTGAGCTGACGTCCAACCAGTTCTCAAAGCAAATGCATACCACTATAAAAAGACATGAGGAAGCCTCAGAACTTGATTGATGTTCAGCTCAAAGCAGTTTCCTTGATGGTGACACTTAATTGAGCTACACTATAAGTCCAAATTTTTGTTCCCAAGCCCCCATGCCCTAAAGTCCCTCAGGATAAATAATAAATAATATAATATTCCACTTGTGATGGAATATTATAAACAATGAATATGAAGTTTATATTGTACAAAGATGAAAACTCAAATAAGAACAGTCTTCTGCCTAGAACCAGAGTCTCAAGTTTCCATTTCACTTATGTAAACTCCACTCAGAAGCCTTTACAGCATTGTACTCCTCTGAAACCACAGTCTTTCAAATCAGTATTACAGACTAAGATACAGTAAACACCCAATGGTGTCACTGGCATCCACAAGGATGGTCATGTACTGGACAGTCAGTGCAACACTACAAAATAACTAAAACTTAAAGGGTTAGTTCACCCCAAAATGAAAATTCGTCATTAATTACTCACCCTCATGTCGTTCCAAACCCGTAAGACTTTCGTTCATCTTCGGAACACAAATGAAGATCTTTTTGATAAAATCTGAGAGCTTTTTGTCCCTCCATAGACAGCTATGTGACTACCACATTGACCTTTCAAAAAGTTCATGAAGAGATTGGAAAAATAATCTTTTTTATTTTCTAAAGAGACACAATCATTTAATATGATGAACAGATTGAATTTAGATTGAATTTTTATTCACATATAAACATTCATCAACTCCAACATCAGTTATGGTAAATGGAAGCTCAAGCATGTTTGCTTGACGCGTACGAGAACCAATGAGGTTATGCAGCATGCTTGAGCTTCCGGAAGAAGTTTGTTCTCGCACACCCAGCAGGTTCGGTCGAGCTTCTGTTTATGTTCACTGATCAATGTTTATATGTGAATAAAAGCCTAATTAAATCTGTTCATCATATAAAGGAAAATGAAAATGTGGACTAAACCACTCAATTCATATGGATTAGTTTTACGAACTCTTTATGGTCTTTTTGAAGCGTCAAAGTGGTAGTTGCATACACTGTAAACCGTAAATAAGTTGAGACTACTCAAATGATTTGAGGAAAGTGATTCCCTCAGTTCAATTGAGTAATGGGGAAATTGACAACTCAATTTAATTGAGTTGACCTAATGTGGTCTTTTCATCGAATTAACTTAAATGTTTAAGTACAGATAACTTAAACTTAAGTAAACAGATAACTAAGGCAAAATAGAGGGACAGAAAGCTATCAGATTCCATCAAAAAGATCTTCATTTGTGTTCTGAAGATGAAGGAAAGTCTTAGGGGTTTGGAACGACATTAGGGTGAGTAATTAATGACAGTATTTTTCTTTTTGGGTGAACTAACCCTTTAAGTTATTTTAAAGAAATGTGCCAAATTATATGAGAAAAACTGTAGATGCACTAGAAAATGTAGCTGTGCAAAACTCTTATTTTATTTTCATTTTGATGATGCATACACATACTAAAAGAAAGGATTAGAGTTAAGGAGAGAACAGATGCAGAGAGAGGAGAGGGGAAAAGAAAACAAGAGGAAAAAGAAAAGGGAGAAAATGGGGCCCAATAAAAATATGCACGGCAACACTAACAGATGACAACACGTTCAAAAACGAAGCCAGAACACTGGCCAGTGAAAAGTCTCTTCTTATGAAACCCTGTGCATGACCATGTGTGATACAGAAAGAAGAAAAAAGAGTTTTCAGTAATGGATGAATTATACGTTTATAATAATCCATCCAGATTGTTGTTCCTCTGTTCACCTTCTTGGATTAATTTTTTAATATAGCTTGTTGCAAAGCATATAGGATTGCTGCCTTAGAATTGAGCATAAACAAAGTATCTTAAAAGTAGCAAAGAAGTTGCCTACTTGTTTGAAACAGCTTTTACACCGATAATGCCTTTAAATGCTGCACTTTTTGGTTGTTTTTGTGTGTCAGAATAAGGAGAGAAAGTGTGACGCATAACTCACAGCTGGAACAATCGTCTCCACGCCAGCCGCTCTCACACTGGCAGCGATCAGGTGCTACACAGCGGCCATGGACACACTCCTTAGTGCAACGTGCTACACACACATAGAGCAGAAAGGAAAAAATAAACACGCAGAGAGATGAAAAATACAAAAACAAACTGTTCAAAACCATTAAGTTAGAGGTAAAACGTCAACTCACGGACACATTTATTACTGCTTTCATAGAAGCCACTGCAGCAGTGATACCTCTTACGATAGTCCATTTTCACCACCTGCCTATAAAGTGTTTTATAGGTGATCCTGGAGAGTGAATAAGAGAAAGAGTTTAATAACCTCCATTATAAACACTGGAAAATGCAAGACCACACAAAATTCATTATTTCATTATAACAGATCAGCTGTAGTTGGAATATAAAGTCCCTCAGTAAGACTTCTGATTCAGTAGTGGTCTTGGATCTTTTGGCAAAAAAACTTTTGGCACCTTTTAAACATAAACGTATAATATTTAGAAATGTATTAAACATTCGGTGCCTTTCCCATTTGCCTTAGTTCAGATTAAACTTAAAAGGCCTTTGGGAACCGCCGTAAGACCGGCAGGGAGAGTGAGTTCCATGGCAGCATTATTATAAAGGAAGCATGTGTGCACGCCAGCATCACAATTACTTGGATTCGAAGCAATTTTAAGCCTCCACTGCCAAATCAAACAATCCCTCCAATGACCTAAGCTGAAGAACGAAAACCTCTGCAGCTCAGTAGGATGAAAGAATTCATGCTGCGTTTAGTCTAAGTCAGCTCATTGTAACTGTGAGTAAATGCTTGAATGCATGTGTGTTTGTCAGTGTATGTCACCTGTGCCGGGTGCATTTGTTAGCGCTCCAGGGTTCAGAGCAGGTCTCTTCACGCACAGAGTCGAAAGGCTGAGCATATGACTCCTTCACTGACGTGGTGAAACTAAAAAGGAACAAAGATTTTGTCATGCTCACCAGCCGCTTGTTATTTTGCATCATTTAACATAATGTACAACACACTAAGTGCAGGAATTGTCTCCGTAGTAGAGTGTCTTGCTCAAGGGTATCATGTGTTCAGTTTGTAGTGATAAAACCAAGAGAATTAGCTTCTTTTTGGGTCATGGGTTCCCTCAGGAATTTATAATGGATTTTTAGAATTACAATTTTGGATTTATGAGTAAAATAAGGTCTGTGGTTAAGATTACTTGGAAAGGCTCCCACATTTTGTCCCTACACCATAAATGGGTCTTTCTCAAAAATGTTGACTTTTCTGACTTGTTTAAGTTTAAAGTTTGGTTCAGTTTTTTCCCCATTAAAATGATTTTAAAAATTCCCATCCATCTATTCTCCTGTCAGCTTGTCCTACTGTATGTAGGGTCTCAGGCATTTTAAAATAATAATAATTTTTATTTTATTTTGAATTTTGAAACCATTGTGTGCTAAAAAAAAAAAAAAAAATGCTATGTCCTTAAGGACCCGATATTATGTAAGATTGTTTCCGCCACGGAATGAAAAAAATGTAAAAGATAATTGCAACTTTTTTCTCAGAATTGCGATATATAAATAAACAATTCCAAGTTATATAGTCAGAATTGTGAGATATAAACTAGCAATTGTGAGAAATAAAGTCAAAATTGTGAGATATAAATTCACATTTCTGACATTTTTTTCTCGCAATTGTTTATATCTCACAATTCTGACTTTATAACTCACAATTGTGTTTATTTCTTGCAATTCTGACATTATAACTTGGAATTGCGAGTTTATATCACGCAATTCTGAGAAAAAAGTCAGAATTGCAAGATAAAAAGTCACAATTATCTTTTTTATTCAGTTGCTGAAACAAGCTTTCATATGATATATTTTAAGCGAAAATGAAGAAGGAACTGGTGAGACATCATTTCAGGCCAAAACAAAGTTTGGTTGGAGTTCATTTCAGGAGTTTGAAACAGCTTGCCAAAGTGAAAAGCACAAACATCCCAGAAATGTGATTGACAAATCGGAAATCGGAAAACCACTAGGCATCAGTATAAAGCCGCAGTCAAAATTTCCTCAGACACCGCAATGAACAAGATATTATGTCATGCTCTAGGGCTTGTTTTTTATAAATAAAAAATAACAAATAATAATATATTCGAAATATGAAAATATACCATCTACTTGACTTTCCCGCAACACTGCAAACCTGTAGCTTTGAAGTTCTAAAGCTTAAAAACTTCCGCCCATGTCTCCCACATTTGTATATGAATCGAAGTAAGTAGAGCCCAAGTCAAGTGTGATCGCTAAGTTTCTTGTGATGTCCAGAATGTCTAACCACCTTTAAACGACATTGAATCTTTCCAAAGAATATTATTGCAGCAGAAATTATTACCAATAAAGGTTGAGTAGTGACATCTAGTTTAAATAAACTATAAGGTCACAGAAACACAATAGAACAAGACACTGACTAATATTCTTACACTTACTGTATAAATTCTCATAACTTTTAAAGTATATTGTCTGAGGCAGGTCTTGATATATTTTGCAGTTTTGCTACTTCTGCAACTTTATCTCATTTTAACAATATTTAGATGCTTTAGTTTGAGTTTTACTAGGAAAACAAGACACATATATTAATTGGGAACTGGATTTTTGTAGTGTTGTTGTTGTTTGACTTGCAAAAAATGATCTACAACAGCAGATTTGGTTGCCAGTATATGCAGTGGAGCAGATTGGCTGTATTGGCAGTGTCTTTCTGAGCTCTATATTGGAGATGATGCTTACCTTTCCCATAAGCTGCACACATTTGGATCTCGGGGGTCCAAAGACAATGACAGTTCACACACACAGCCCAAGACAAACAGGACCACACAGATCTCCACCATCTTCATCCTGCTGTAAGGAGAAAAACAGTCAATTGCCTTATAAAACATCAAAACTCTGCCCCTCAGAACTGTTGATGTGACACTGCAAGGCCAGTGCAAAGCTCTCCTTCCATTTCAAGACATATTGAAGCCATCTGGTTTTATTTATGAGGATGCTTTAGGCACGCTGTGGGAAAGGGACAGACAAGTCTCCCATGGTGAAGATTTCTGAGACTTTATGAGCACATGCTTTCACACACATATACACACAGAACAAACACACACACACACACAGTCTTCAGTATACTGAAATATACTTCTTAGGAATCATAGAATGAATAGTAGCCTAGTAGTAGTGGTCTGTCATGCAAGAACAGCCCAATCAATTAGTCGTAGAACAAAATTACCATCCAATTACAAATCGTTATCGATTAGAGAAGGCGGGATAGGTGGAATCGCGCTGAACGACACAAACGATCAGTTCTCCTTGCGCCTGAATGGTCAAATGCACACATAGTTGTCAAAATGTCCATCGTGTGGAGTATCTCACGTAAATAAAGTCAGTTATGGCCTAAGTGCACGTAAACAGGTGGGTAAAAACAGAATATGTGTTAGTAGTATATTACATCAATGGATTCGGTCCAAAAGGGACAGTAGCCTAATTAAATATTTGTCTGTCATTAATAATAATAAAACAAGAAAAGATGTTAAATAAATATATACATGGTAAATAAACCTACTGTATCTGAAAAACAAGTTTATTTAATTTGTATCTTTATCATATTTGTTATATTGTTTGTAATTTGTTTGTACATTTCTTTTTTATATAACAACAATACATATTGCTATAACATGCTATATATATATATATATCGTGAAATAAAAATATCATGGTCATATTGCCCACCCCTTGCTCACCCGTCCCTTATTCCACCATGAGAAATCTGGTCACCCTATAGAGGAACGTAATTCCCCAAATATAAATTTAAAACTTTTTTGTGTAGTACAGGGTCTGGGGAAAGTTTCAGAGATAAAATAAATAAATAAAAAATATTAATATAAATAGTTCTAAATAAATAAATGAAACATTCTTGGATATCATGAGATTAATATTATTAATTCTTTTTTTATTGACAGATACAGTTCAAATTTCCCAGATAATATTTTTTTATTCACAAATGAAATGTAAAATATATAGCTGCCTTTATATTTTAGGAAAGGAGTTTCTTCCAAGGGGACCATTATATTTGGGGGTCCATGGCATCAAAAAAATGTTACAACCCCAGGTCTAGTAGACCTTATGAGTGGAGGAAACTCTTTAAAATTATATTGAATCATAAATTAGTACTGTCAGTTTTGGTTTGAGAACAAATAAAAAGAAAAAGTCATATGAAGGGCCAGTGCACCATTACACTCAACTACATCAAAAAAGACACAAACAGAAAGAAAGAGACCAGAACATTCCGGGTAGATGACAAGTTTTTATTAAAGAGCTATAGGATTTTATAGGTCCCCTTACTGGGCTGGAGTATATTATTTCTATTCTTTCTGGGGTTTTTTTCCTTTTCTTTAAGGGCTTCATTAGAAAAAGTGTTTGAGACCACATTAGGATTCCTGTGAGCTGAGAAACTAGGAGCGTGCTTAATGAGCAGTGCACCGCGACAGAGTGTCTGTGACAAACAAGTGGTTTAAATCTACTCTGAACCTGAGGCTGCGTTAATTACATTTACGTCTAAGTAAACAACAGTTTTATGCAGGAGCAGATGAATTTTTTGGAAATTGCGTACTTGTCTCCAGCAGGGCATTTGGCTTGTGTAAGGATGCTGACAGTTCAAATGCTACCTCAATACAAAATCCATCACATAAGTTCATGACACAAGCAACGTTAATATAAAAATATTCTTCGTATCCCAGAAAGCAGGTGTTACATCTCCTAGGAAAAAGTGAATTTAAAAACAACTGGAATTGGTCTTACTCCCAGAATAAGATTCCTTTGATTCAACAATACAATACAATTACACTTCATTACAGTAAACAATAAACCAATAAATATTTGTATTTTAATGTTTAATGTTAATTTATTACATCAAAATGTGTTGTCATATAAACTAGCAATCAGTAAATATACTGATGTAAGTTAAATATACACATCACAGTAACAGTTCTTGGCAAAAAAAAGTCAGTTGTGACCTGAGTAATGTTTCTGAATGATTCACTGACTATTTGACCGTTTGCGAAGACCCGCCCCCTTTAGTTACTGTTGCTATGTCCGACAAGCCATGACGCTCTCGCGCCACACGTTCTCACGCAGCGAAAAATACAACGCAGGGCAAAGAGGAAGCTGACTTCGCGTCGACAGTAGCGATGGGAAAAACAAAGCTTTTCAAAGCTTCGAATCAATTGAACCAATTGCTTCGCAAAATGATCCACTGTTTCGAAGCGTTCGAAACACCACACGCTGGTGACGCCTGCTGGTCAAAACCGTGTAAATGAATGCATAAAAACAGCTTTCACAAATCCATTGCAAATGTTTTATTGAAAGTATAATCTATCAGATGCAATTAACTATCCAATAATACCAATAAATATTAAGTTTCTGGGTGATATGTATTCTTTTATCAATTTTCAGGGCTTCTTTTGTTTATTCTGTGGATGAGTTAAACTGTGGTCAGTTAAACAGAGACTATTAATTACAATAATTCCTTTATATTATACACATACCTCATTAAGACGTTTACAAATGTGTAAAACTCATCAGAGATCAGGTATTAGACACTTTTAGACACTTAATACTCAGGTAATAGACATTTGTTCAATCATTCACCGCTGGGGGCGATATCAGTGAATTCGCATGATTCAAGGGTTTACAGAGATCGCCCCCAACGGTGAACCATTAAAATTTCGAAACGTTTCGAAACAGTTATGACCTGACAAAGCCTCGCTTACTGAAAAGACGTAACTTCGGCAGTTTGAAACACGCTCTGAATCAATGATTAGAAACAAAAGATTCGTAAAGGTTTCGAAGCTTCATGAAGCAGTGTTTTGAAAGTGCCCATCACTAGTCAACAGACAAGGCAGAGCAGGTTACTTTTAATATGAAAAACATTTTTTTGTAATTTTTTAAAGAAATTTAAACAATAAATACCGTTTTGTGGCTCTTTAATGTGTCGTGAGAGATCGCTGTAGCGCCTCAGATCAAGCGGCTCATGAACCGATCATCTCTTAATGTATATCATCAAATAAACGTGAATGAACCACATTTCAACCACAGAAAGATGTCAGTACACATCATTTTTCAAGTTCAAGTCCACCAACGTTAATCTACTAACTCACATCTTTGTCGGACAAAATGGCGGATTCGGCGTTATGATTGGTTAGATCGCCTGTCAATCAAACTCAAGTGTTTTGTGAATCTTTTTCTGAGTGATTCATTAATGTGCACAAATCGGACATACGACTTGTGCTGTGTTCGTTCGTTGCTGTTTGCAGGAAAACAAGTTTTACCGACTGTCACCAATGCCAAGTAGATTTTAAAACACACTGTCGCAGATGTTTATTTTTTGTAGCATTGGACATTTGAGTGGCAGCCTGATGACCTAGAAGACTAAAACCCATAAGTTTGCTAAACTGTTGCAGGACTACAGAGCTTTAAAAGGTGCAGTATTAAACCATGAGCGGATTTTAATGAGCCGAACAGATGCTGTGCCCGCACTCGACTGCTTTCATGTGGACAAATTATGGGGAGGACGCATACACGGCACAAACAAGAAGGGAGAGAGAGTGAGGGATTTCTTTCATCAACATTTTGTTTGCATCTGACACCAAGGATTGGTGCCACATTAAAAATGAGTACCATACGGCAGGATATTTATAGGGGACACGCTCAATAATGGTGCTCGCAAATGTCAAATGCTCCACATCTGAGTAGTAGTGTGAGAGTGCTCTGATAACCCAAACCAAAGATGTTCTGTCATTATAAGGCCCCACAATGCTGTTCCTGGGTGAAGATAAGGGCACAATGGAAAAAGAAAGAAAACACATGTAGTCATCATTTCTGGCTGGGTCGGCAAAACACAATGTCCGTGTGCTTGGAAAGAGTACTTAAAGGGTTAGTTCACCCAAAAATGAAATTTCTGTCATTAAGTCCTCATGTCCAAACCCATAAGACCTTCTTTCATCTTTGGAACACAAATTAAAAAAAATGTATGAAATCCAAGAGGTTTTTTTATCCTCCATAAAAAAGCAATGTAATTTCCGTCATTAAAGGGAACATCGGATGCAAAATTCACTTTTGCATGGTGTTTGGACATAAATGTGTGTTGGCAGCGTGTCTACACAACCACCCTATAATGGTAAAAATCCACCCAGTGCTTTTTTTTTTTAATCCCCACAAATCATAAGCACTTTGTCAGATCAAGCCGTTCACAGATTCTTGGCAAAGTGACGTAAATTTGCACAGGCCCCTCCACACGACTGTTGACGGACACTGCCGTTTCAGCAAAGACCCGCCCTGAGTGAGCTGTAAACAGACAGTCCGCCATTGTTTTGACACTGAATGTGTAGACAAGAATGTCTCCAAAGCTACTGAAGCGTTTTCTTATTGGATATATGAATTAACATAGCAGTTCTGAGCCGCTTAGGACACAGTGGATTAATTTTGTTTTTGAAAGGAATGCGCCCCCGGATCTACCTATGTGCGTTTATGTCTGCGCTAAAAAGTTTGTTTTGCTAAAAAGTTTGTTTTGCTAAAAAGTTCCTGAAGGATGGATCAGTACCTCCAGAAGACATGAGTAACTTTATAGATTTTTTTTATATATATATAAATCTTTGCAAATCGCCTTTCCTAATAATGTGCTAGTTAGCAAGTTTTACAACGAATGCGGCTAAAGTTAAAGACCAGTTCACACCACACAGATAAACGCCAACAAACACGTTTGTTGGATCAGGACGCAGCCTCCGTAATGAGACGCAGCTAGTGTGATACCCCTGTCGGCGTCTGTTGCCGTTGGTCAGAATTTTTTTAATAATTTACCAACAAACTCTGACGTAATCTGACCTGGCCACGAACCGTTGCCATGACGATGAGGCAAGTCCCTTGCAAAGACTGCTGTTTGATCGCGCCGGCGCCTCAAGCACACAACAAAGCACTGCAAATGTGACATCGCAGCTTGTTAATTATCAGAATAATACAGTCAAACAAACATATATGTCGTCATTTCTATTTAGAACCTTCTCACTGTAATTCATAACTGCACGTTTATAATGAACAATGCATTAAGGTGATTGTCTTATTACAAACTGTGTACATTTTATGTAAAGATAACATGGTAACACTACAATAAGGTTTATAAAGATGTTAGTTAATGACTAACAAGTAATTTTCAAATGTATTTTAATCGTTTTTGAGCATTTATAACTTCATAAATAAGAATGGTGAGTTCAATACAATACCTGCCAAATAGTGTTTACAGCCCGGCCACGGAAGATAGGGGTGGGGTGAACAGTAGCTCATTATCATTTAAAGGGACATGCACCGATACGGCTCGCTGTGAACAAAAGGTAAAAAGGGTGTTTTTTTTACACAACCCTTCAGAAATTTTTATCAAAGTATGTTATAGACTTTTCATGAAGACCCTAAAGAATTATACTAACTTGTGGAAAATTGGCATCCGATTTCAGGTACAGAGAAGTATTAAAGACATCATTAAAATAGTCAACAGTGGTTCAACCCTAACATTATGAAGCGACGAGAATACTTTTTGTGCGCAAAAACAAAACAAAAATAACGACTTTATTTAACAATTTCATCTCTACCCTTTCATTCTCCTACGCAGTTGACGTAGTGAACACAGTGAAACACTTCCGTGTTTACATCCGAATGCCGGCTCAGTATTATTTTAGATGAACGAAAGTTTTACAGGTTTGGAATGACATGAGGGTACTTGCTAACAGAAATTTTCGTACGAAAGCAAATCTTTCACGCAGATATGAGCTTTTCATGCAGCTGGATATTGTGATTGAATTTTCATGGTTTTTAACTGTTTAATTTTATACAACAATCATTTAAAACATAGACAGTTGGGAAAACTTTGTGTGCGTCAATATCTTGTTAGAGTTCACGCTGGTGTTTACTAACTAAAAACTAGTGAAAAATGACTTGGTTGAACCAGTTCTTTTTTAATGAGTTAGTCAAAAACATTCACAAAACAAAATCAGATAATTAATGGTTTGATATAATTAATAATTAATGCTTTGAATCAGGCTTACTACAAGAATAACAGTTTATATAAAATGTCCTTCAATATAGTACACAGCAGCGTTTGTTGGAAATGAACTGAATGAACTGAAGCACTTTTGAACATAGTAACCTATGTTTAATTTTAGGTGCTATTGGCTAGGTTTTTTTTTTTTTGGTCTGGAGCCCTGCTTTGGCTGTACTGCTGCGTCTCATGTTGTTTTTTAAACATCTCACCATGTGCATTGTGGTTTTAAGACACTGTGTCAAGTTAAAAATAGTCCTTTACTCTGTTCTGTTTAGCATCTTATGTAATCAGCCCCTGAAACGTGTCCGTTTGAGGTCAGATGAACCTTAAACTACAGTACATTGCAGTACTTTTTTTTTTTTTCAAACTACATTTGGAACACAAAGGGGGAAAAAATGAACATACTGTCACAGTTTCTCGTAAGTCTATTTCAGCTCTGATTGGAGTGAATTAAAGTTGGATTTAAAACTCTTTAGGTTTTAATGCTGGCACGGGGGTATCATACATACAGGACACATGGCATTGATCAGATTTCCTTCTTTCCTTTCCTGTCCCTCTCCACAACTGCTTGGGGCCACATGCTAATTTAAGGAGAAAATATTAGTCATTATTTGGAACGGAGGGACACAGGGAAAGGAAAATAAGAAGAAAAGAAAAATGAGCCATCAAAAAATACAGCCAGAAAGAGAGGGAAACAAAAAAGGAGAGAGAGAGAGAAAGGTTGCATAATAGCTCTGGACCCTATGGACCCGCATGCATAAATAGTCTCTCATATAACAACTCATAATAATCATTCCAGTTCTCCACCAATTCCACAGACCACTGACAAATGTAGCAAAGAGCAGATATCCTGGCAGTATCCAACTAACACACGCTCATTCAAGCAAAGAAACACATATACTGAAACTGCCAAACCTGCAATGAAATATATTGGGGAAAGACTGGAAAATGAGAAAAATAAGTTCTTAGACATTAAACAAGTCTTTCTAAATCGACTGTTGTAGAAGTTCACTTCAACAAAGAATGAGATTTGTGTATTATTCGTTAAAATAACACATAAACCTCTTTGCCCCTCCAGAGAGCATCCAAAGCTGACATCAGGACTTGGAAGACGCAGGACTGAACACAAATTCATGACCATTTGGAAAATGAGCGAACTACAGCTGGAAAGCAAGTGTATTCAGCCCTTCTGTTTTAAGAAATATAGTGAGAACACAACAGTAACCAGATCTTTCGCCAAGGGTTAGGGTGCTTATCTCTGAGTGAGGTCATGTGTCTGCTCCTCAAAGTGTCTGTTAAAACGCACAATTTGTTGTTGCAGTTCATATTAGGGCTGCACGATTTGTCAATTATTGTCGATTATACCCTTGAAATTGTAACTGCAAATATTAATTATGATTATCACAATTTACACAGAATAATGTTTTGAATAGCTTTATACCATTGTTTAAAGCAACTGCATACCATATTTTGTAAGAAAATAAACAAGCTGAAAACACTCTTTCTGAAAAACCTTTATTGCTTTTCTATAGCATTAAGCCTCAAATGCAAATATACATTGGTTTGGTTTCTTCTTTAAATAAAAAAAAAGTAAAAATATGCATGGTATTATACTAAAACTGAAATTAAAACAATGGGGGAAAAACCCTTAACATAACCTGTAGAAAGAAAAAAATAATTGTGGCATCTGTAATTGTAATCATGATTACACATTCAATTAATTGCGCAGCCCTAGTTCATATGAAATTGCATTCGATCTCAATTGTTTGTTGCACACAAAAGAGAACAGTTTACTGCCCAAGTACTTGATTCTGATTGGTCAATTGCAGCATTAAGTGGTCAGATATGTTTTGCATAATAATGATACTTCATTGTCCATGGCAAAATACTTTTTATAATTTTAATAAGTTGTATAATAAAGAAAAATGCATGTTACAGATTATGTTTACTGGTATACAGCAAAAGTAGTATATCACTCTGCAGTCTCCTCAAACTTAGAATAGCTCATTAAAATAGTGCCATCTTTTGACTTGATAAGCCTAATTATATGATAAATAGCTAGAATATATGTTAGCTAACTAGTCCATATAGTAATTAATAGCTGCAATAACTTAGATTGCAGATTAAGATTAATATATAAATTAATATTGTACTGTTGTTGCTAGGCTAGTTGTTGTATTATTTTCCTAGCTGAAGCTCTAAGCTAATCACCAAGTAAAGTAATAAAATAAAGTTAAACCAATATCTATTCATAAATAATAAATAGAATAATGTACACTCAGCCTGTCTTTATTGAAAAATAAAGCCTGATTCACCTTGAGTTTATTTTGCATTATACCATGATCTGTCTGAATACTTGATTCTGATTGGCTGGAAGGTGCTCATTAAAACCATTTGATGCAGAATGTGTTGCCTTCACTGAAGCACACCATGCACACATACAAATCACAATCACCTGCACACACATAGACAGTCGTGATCACAAAAAAACATACAGGAGCACAGAAACGTCAACACTTCCCTTCAACTTTTATCAATAAAATTGCTTTGCCACCAACAAGCTGTATTATATTTCTGAGTAACAGTGGTGTTTTTTAAGTAATGAAAATAACAGCTTCATAAGAGAGAAGCTGTAATTCAAATACACAATCTCTCACTCTCTCTTTCGCTAATTAATTCAAATTCATTTAAATAACTGTATTTTACTGTATAATTTTAAATCTAATGACCCATATATAAAATAAATATTGAAAATCATTCTAATCAGTCCAGTCAAATTTGGTGCTGCAAACATCAAGGATTAGTTCACTTCAGAATTAAAATTTCCTGATAATTTACTCCAAGATGTTTGTCTTTCTTTCCAGGATTCCAGGATTTTTCTCGGCTGGGATCATGTAGAGCCCTTTGAAGCTGCACTGAAACTGCAATTTGGACCTTCAACCCGTTGTATAGGGATGGGCGTATCGATATATCGATACTGACGTTGAGTATCGAAAGTATCGATACTCAAATAAAAAGATTGATACTAAGGTGGGTTTTTTTTTTTACCAGTGATTTTGTTTATTTAACAATAAATTTAATGCATGCAATATGCATTGAATTGGACAAATAACCTATGTTACCAAATAATTGTTTAGTAGAACTATTTTCCTGCTTATCTGAACACACGCAAATGCTGCAAATCAGAACCAATCGATCACAGAAAGCGGTTGCTCACTGCCGACACTACATACAAACAGGGCTGCCTTTAGTATCGTAAGAAACCATTGATGCTTTTGGGAAATGCAGCCCAGAACAATGCTTAACAGAAGACAGTTTGTGCAATTACATTTATTTAAATTAAACATTAAAAGTTCATATTGAAGTTTTATTCTGTAACTAATGTTGATACACTGTCAGAAAGGTTGCCTTTTATGGGTGCAACAGCCTGTCACTAGCAGTCCCTTATGAAAATGAACCACTACTATAGTGACCATAGTGCAGCTAGGCCTATAGTATTTGTTGATTTCCATGGTTAACACTACAAGTAAACATTTTAACCATGTGTAAACAGAAATATAATCTAATAAGTTGCAATTAAAGTGTATTGAATGTTAAAATACCTTTCAAATATAATGTTAAGTGGGTATCATTACCCATTTTACTCTTAGTAATTCAATAATTTAAGAAATTTTAAAAATGTATAAGATCAAATTAGAGGTATCATATCGGTATTGATATCGGCGATATTTGCCTTGAAAGTATCGGTATCGAATCGAAAACAAAATAAGTGGTATCGCCCATCCCTACCTTTGTATCCTGGTGAAGTCCACTATATGGAGAAAAATCCTGGAATGTTTTCCTCAAAAACCTTCATTTCTTTTCAACTGAAGAAAGAAAGACATAAACATCTTAAATGTTTATGGAGGTGAGTAAATTATCAGGAAATTTTAATTCTGAAGTTAACTAATCCTTTAAATTTGTCCATGCTGGCGAGTTACCATATAATAAACTTTAGTACAAACCTAGCTTTGCGTCGGGTGGTTCTTTGCCTTCATGTGTGCATCAAAATTGTTTAATGCACACCTAGCTGTGGATTATCCCTTACATAATCACCAGATTGTACATTATTGAGATAAACATTACATTAATCTTCAAAGCCAGAAAGAGACAGAGCTCATGACTCCAGTAACCACTTAAATTATAGCCAAACTCAGTTTCATCCTCATTCAACCTCAGCAAAACAACCTCATAAAAACATATCAACAGACTGAGATTGAGTGAGCGAAGGATTACTACAGACTATTATAACCATAGTCTGCTGCTGACCTGCTCCTGTTCTGGCAGTACGGTTGTATGTTATTTACCACACCGTTGTTTACCTTGCCAGAAAGAGACAGAGAGATGAGGTCAAGGAATAATGCAGAGCTGACTGTCATTTGACCGAAACCCCAGTCCTGGCTCAGACACACTAACTCCAGTTAAACCAGTAAATCTCAGTTACGGTAAACTGGCATAAAAGCCCCATAATATAAAACATCTGGGGCTGAATTTCAAAACACACTCTCAGCCTCCGCACCACAGAGTGTTTAGCTGGCTGTGGTCTGGGTTCAGTGTAGCACCACATTGTCTATGTGTCTTTAAGTGTGGGGGTAGTCAACCCCTCATCAGTAAACCAGGGGTTAGTGAGTCAGTACAATATTGTACCCCACCCGTTTTTCCATGTTTAATGCTTCAGTAATCTCAAAGACTGGAGATGTGTATTTCTATTATAAACGCTTGGGTTTGGCAAGCCCGCTGTATTTTGTATTATAGATTCATACTGTAAAAGTATTGTTTATGTCTCTACTAGAAAAATAATTCTCATGCCAAACGCTTCACAATTTTTGCTGGCTGGTTTTATGCAGCTTGGTGCAATTTTGTTTACCTACCTCATAAAAAACATTGCAGCCACACAAGAACAGCAGAGTTTGGTGAGATTGTGGGAAGGCGTCATATAGGGGCCGGGTCTGAACCGCCAGAATATCCACTTACGAGCCATACAAGCCATAATTGCACTGGAAAAATACATAAACTGGCAGCTAGTGGCTGTTCTGATGCATCTCAAGTGGCAATGGATAAGTTTCTGGGGTTCTGTTATTTTATTTGTATGTCATTATTCAATTATTGAAATAAATTATCAAATTTACATACATTAAAAATTGAATATATGATTTTAGTATTTTACATTCTTTTACATGTTCTTTTAAAAAAACGTAATAATTAAAAATGCAGTAAATACCAACATCTAGTACTAGAACAACAGAAGAATCTCTACTTTTGATGTATAGGAATAGCTGGAATGTTGAACTCTGAACTTTGAGGCCTTATTAGACACTGTTAAATTTTCACATACACTAATTTCTTCCCAAGCTTTATCTCTCCGCTTTAGACGGTCTGTTTTTACATTACTGTTTGAGTTATGACATACTGTAAATGCAGCAGCACAATTCACTCCTTTCTGCAAACAGCAACACGTTTCTGTTTTTTTTAAACTTTTAACAGAAAGACAAAACACAGAGCTTCAACGGGAATGGCCATTCACAGCACAGATGGATTTATAATACTGTTCTTTACAGTATGAGTAACAGAGGTCTCAAACCCAAACACTCTTAGCAGATGAAGTGACATGTTGGCTGCTGTCTGCCAACCCTTAAGCTAAAACACCCCTATACCCAGGTCTCACATGCTGTTGCCCAAATAATTGTGATGGAAACCATATAAACACTGCTGGAAAGAACTGCTTGAGAAAGAAAATCTGGATAACTAAACATGCCTCCTAAAATAAGCATCAAGTCCTTTTGTAAGACTAGCATTCTAAGTTTGGTATGTTTGTGCCTGTGCCTTTTATGTATTTTCTGTTTCAAAACATTTTGTATTTGTCAAGGCAAATTTTTGTAAAAAAAAAAAAAAAGTGCACATTTTTATTATTTAGAATAATTATCAAATTAACCCTCTGGTGTTGTTTGGTCGTTTTAGACCTCTTGTGCTGTTCGTGGTCAAAAATGAATGGGAAATAGGCAAAAATATGAAAATACAGAGATTTTTTTGTGTACAATCTACAAATCAGCCACGATGCAGAAAAAGTGCACAGCAATGAAGGGGTGACACTCTAAAATAGACACAATTCCTAGTAAAATTAATGCAAAAACTGACACTTCAAATCAACATTTGAAACAAAAAAATCTAAACTTTGATAAAAAGTCTTTGAGAATGTCTAATTATCCAAATCCACAACTTAATAAAAATAAGTATTTATGTCTAAAAACAACTAGAGAATAAATTTTTTCATATAGGAGTCTAGTGGTTACACCATGACATTACAGATGTTTTTCTTTTTTTACTCCAACCAGATGGCACTAATCTGCCGTCAAAAATTGGATTTTAAAGGCATTGTCTCTATTTTAACATGAAAAACAGCTATAATTGAAAGGTAATCAAAAATAAGATGGTATTATTTTCAATGGGGAAAAATGATCATACTTATTGCATAAATATTAAATAATACCATAAAATTCTCTCAAAACAAAAGAAAAAAATATTATTGAACAAAAATATATTACATTGATTTTACTGAAGAAAAAAAAAAAGTTTAACTTTTGACCGAGAACAACGCAAGTGTAACCCCCAAATGAACAATACCAGAGGGTTAAATTATCTAAATTATTTTAAAATAATCATTTTATATATGCATTTATTTTTTAGTACAATGCACAGTATAAATGCTATGAAACATATATTTTAGAAAGGTAATCTTTTACAAGGGGACCATCATATTTGGGGGTCTTAACTTTGAGTGAGGAACAGACCCAAATTTAAGTTATTTTCTGTCTTGAATCATTTGTCTTTTCAATGAATCAATGAATAATGGTCAATTAACCTGGAGTGCATTTCCAAAAGCGAACTATGGTCGCTAGTTCCGTCGTTACCAATAGAGTTCAATGGGACTTTCAATGGGAGTTCAATGGGACTTACGACCATAGTTGGATGCATAGAAACGATGCTTTCGGGAAACACACCCCTGAATGATTTTTTAATAAATGATACTAGTCCCACTTTAATTGTATGGAAAAGTGCAACTTTCCTCCTTTTGTTCTTCACAGAAGAAAGTGGGGGTGAGTAAATGAACATCCATTCAATTAATACTCTGTTTCAGATCAAGCTCTTGGATTCAGTGAGACTGACAGTGTCTGGCTTCGTTGGGTTTGGCTATGGAACAGAAGCTTATGTCATGCTCTGCTCTGTGGCCAGTCTGTAGCTTCTCTAAAAAGAGAAAAACAGGATATGTGGGGGCCCTTCCTTCTTTATCGCTCTCTCTTAACACTTGCCATCTCTTTGGGGTCAGACACCACTCTTCCACGCTCACACGGACCGTAGAAACCGACCTGGCACACATCAAAGAGCCTGATTTCAGATATCCATCAGAGACCACACCCATGCATCCGCTTCATGTATCTCCGAGGCAAACTTGACCTTGTGTGTTTGTGTTGGTGAGCCGTAACCGATTCTAGTCCTGAGGGTATTGCCCAGCTGGCTTATGTCATACCCGCTATATCTGCATGACCTCACGCCTGGAGGAAACTACAGTCGCACAGACACTACGATAAGGCTGCTGTCATCACAACAGTTGTGTTGTGGTCATACTGATGTATATTTTCAGGAAAGACGACAGTCCTCTATAAACAGAAAAAAGTTCCTCATCAGGGTGTGTTTTGTGATAAAAGGCAAGTCAGGTCAGTACGACCAAAAATGGACAGATGAAGCTTTATTTTTGGCTTTGTCTGTTGTGATATTACAGCCTGAGTGTTTTAAGTGGTGTTAAGTTTTCTGCCATTTAGAGACATGGAGCCGAGAGGTCCTGAGGCCTTGTGGGGGACCTCACAGTTTGACAGCTGGTTCCTGCTACACATTGTAGACCATATAACCACAGAATACATGACTGTGGCTTCACTGGGGTCTAAGGCACGTGGTGGCCAAGCAAACAAAACACATTTATATAAAAATACAGGGGTTTTATATTATGCGCATATTTATGCTTGGGTTTTTCACGTATAGGTGCACATAACCACAAAAAATAAAATTATATTCACATAAAAGCACACACTCGGGTTCACAAACCATGGTGAGTGTCGCAATGCTAAACCAAACCCTCAGAGGCAGAGAAGTTAAAGAGATGGGCACTTTTGAGGTTTGCACTCTTTAAAAAGACATGACCAAGCACCACCATAATTACATGGACCATAATTTATATGGCCCAGAACATGTAGAGGCAAAAACCAAAGCAGAAAAAAAACAAGTCTTTTTGTTTTAAATTTAATTTTAATGTTAATTTCGCATTTGAAAGTAATTTGATTAACTATAACTGTTATTATTGCCTGTAGATTTCTTGTTTAAAAAAACAGTGAAACATCCACCTCCATGACTTAAAACTATGGCATCTGGAGTATTTATTCCTGTTACAAATGCTTTTTCTGAGCAGGAATTTGATAATAATTTCAGTGGAATGATGATTAACACTGCAGAATGACTCTTTACATCCTTATCTCACCGGAAATGCTTCCTAGATTACCTCTTCCTACTCACTTCTTCCTCTACGCCTCCCCTTCCTCTCTGCCTCCAGTGTGGTCAAAGATGTCCACCCACAAATATCAAGACAGATGCCAACTGTGAGTGAGTCATTTAACCTGTTCATAACTGCAGAATCATTGTTCCAGAGCCACTTCACTATGAACTCATCAATACTTGACATATGTTTCAAAAGATGGTCTTGAAATGTATTTGTTTATTTGTTTCCTAGTCTAGCTTTCTAATAAAACCTGACATTGCACACTATGAATATTGTTGGCACTGTGACAATGTTGTTTTTATTTTCCCCTATTGTAAGCTGATTTGGATAAAAGTGTCTGCTAAATGCATAAATGTAAATATTCTCCTTTCCATACAAAATGCTGGGTTAAAAATAACCCAAGTTGGCTTCAAATGGACAAACCCAGCGATTGGGTTGTTTTGACCCTAATGTAAAATTTTTGATCCAACCTGCTGGGTAGTTTTATTTAACTCAACTATGTTTTAAAAATGACTATATTGCTCACTTAAAATGAACCCAAAATAGGTTTAAAATGAACATTTATATATATATTTAATAAATAATAATTAAATAATAAACATTTAATAAATTGCTTATTATTAAATGTTTACCTTTTGATTATTACTGTTGCATCTAGTATTTATGTGTCTGAATTTTTTGGGGTTCATTTTAAGCTAGCCATATAGTAATTCTTAAACAATAGTTGAATTAAATAAAACTGTCCAGCAGGTTGGATAAACATTTGACCCAACTGTTGGGATGTCCATATTTAACCCAGCTTGGGTTGTTTTTAACTCACATTTTTACAGTGTATAATCCCTCACCTCAAATCAATGTGAAATATACAGAAGGGCTTGTTTGTTAGTTCTTCATCAAAACACCATAAACTCCAGGGAGTTTTAGTATTAAGATATGTGAGCATTCTCAATCTAAACAAATGAGAAACTCATATAAAAAATGAGATCACAGAGGATGGTCCGAGATTTTAAGTTCCGTACACTGCTTTTGTTTAAGAAAGAGGCTTTGAGAGAAATTACAAGGATGTTTTTCAGTTTTTGTTTCTTCCCAAAGGGAGAGGTGAGATTACCCTCTTAATTTCAGTGACACAGCCAAACATGACATCATGACCGTTGCTTCAACATGATTTATCTTCCTTGTTTTTCCAATACACACAGCATAAACAAGCATGGACACTATTCTTCCATTACAGGGATAAAAGGAAAGCTGGATACCCTAAAAGTCTAGGCTCTTATAATCTTTTGCTTATTGCACTTGGGACTGTGACCCAGTTTAGTTAATTGCTCTCTGAAATTTCTGTCACAATGATTGTTAGGCCAAAAGCCGGATAAGGAAAAGATTGAGTTTAATTTTAGCTCCAGCTGTGCTGGCATGTCAATCACATATTCATGAATGATTGGCTAGTAGACTGCAGGACAGAGATGAGCTGCGTTTCCCCTGTCAGTACAACAAAGCATGCAGTATGTCATCTATAGAGAGGAAATGCTGAACAAATGTGTATGTGTGTAAAGAAACAGCCAAGCCAATCGTCACAAGCCTACATGAGCATACTCAATCTTGTATGCCTATATACACAGCTCTCTTAAAATGGGGGGTCTCTAGTATGACGCCCCCTCCTCTGCTGGCTAAATTGATTGCAGATTTCCATGAGTGCGGAGCTGGCTTTTTTGCTGGCTTTTTGTGTGTGAGGCCCTCTGTCTGGGCGTACTGTCAGAACACATGCGAGAGAGAGAAAGGAGGAGAAAAAGAGTGCCGCGGTCCCAATAGGACCCAAAGGAACATCATTCCAGGCTGGAGACCCAGAATCACAGCTGTGGAGTCAGCTGAGCAACCTCTCAGTGAGGGACATTTTCCTGAAAGAACTTCTGTCAGCACCATCAAACGTAACAACTGTGGAATTGTGCAGTGAAATAATAGGACCTAAAGAAATGTGAGCTCAAATCTAGAATTTTAAAGTGACATCATACATCAAAATGTGAAATTTACAATAGAAAACATGAATGCAGGTGATTAGTACTTCAGAAAGGGTTCCCAAAAATTACTTATCCTTAGTGATTTTTAAAAATCATTTTATAGAGATTTCATTTGTTTTATTATTATTATTATTATTATTTACAAATTTAAATATGTGACCCTGGACCACAAAACCAGTCATAAGGGTCAATTTTGTGAAATTGACTGAATAAATAATCTTTCCTTTGATGTATGGTTTGTTAGGATAGGACAATATTTGTCCGAGATACAACGATTTGAAAATCTGAAATCTGAAAGTGCAAAAAAAAAAAAAATTCAAAATATTGAGAAAATCGCCTTTAAAGTTGTCCAAATGAAGTCCTTAGCAATGCATATCCACTAACAAAAATATTTTTTTGGTATATTTATGGTAGGAAATTTACAAAATATCTTCATGGAACATGATCTTTATTTAATATCCTAATGATTTTTTGCATAAAAGGAAAATCGATAATTTTGACCCATACAATGTATTTTTGGCTATTGCTACAAATATATCTGTGCTACTTATGACTGGTTTTGTGGTCCAGGGTCACGTTTTAGATTATTTTAGTCATCAATATAATTTTATTTGAATTTTAGCTTTTCAGATTTTAAAATTCCTTGATATTTCCAGGTTTTTCATGACCGTGGGAACCCATTTTGAAATCTGGCATTAAAAAAAAATAGTACAGTGAATTTTTATATAAAATAAAATATAAAACATATTTCAATATTCAAATCTGGATATTTAAATAGAAGAAATAAATCTTGATATTATTTGTTTCCAGTATAGGTAGATAAAAAACCAACAACAGTATGGTCCATCTAACAAGGCTGCAAAAAAATTCCACATATGTAAATTAAAAAAATTAAGTTCAGTTGCTGCCTTAAATTTTTATAATCAAATTGGCTGTACAAGTTATTTCAAGTTGACTTTAAAAAAATTGAACTGAATCTTATATAACTTGTAACAAAGTTGAAATTGCTTAAATTATTTTGGAGTTAAATTATGACTTATTTGTCACATAATTTTTTACGGTGAATATCATTTAGTCTTTTAGACAAAACAAGCGTCCACACAGAGAAAACCTCTTTAAGCTTCACTATTCAGAAAAAAAGTAGTTAAGTACAATTCATTTCATTTATTTAATTATAATTAGCTGTTTGCTGCTCAGTTGACAGCTGTTCAGACAGTCCTCGTCATCTCCGTGAGAGAGGAGGCATCATATATCAGCAGTACACTAAAGTCCTCTCACTGTGTTTAGAAGATCACCATTTCTTTTTGCTTTAGTTTGGTTAATGAACTGCCACAAGAGTGAAGTGAGATAACAGACTCCAACCTCCCCTGCATCTGGTCTAAATCAACACGCTGTTGGCTGGCAAATTTATTTGCAAACACTAATATGGACTCAAGCTCATTCTGCGAAGTTAAGGAACTTTTCATATGTGTGCTATTTTCCCCTTCTCTGTGTTGTTTTATTGTATGGGTCTGGGCAGTACTGCATGTCCTGGGTATAGTAAAGCTGTCCCACACAGGAATTTACCTTTAGAGGCCCATTTATTTATGAGACAGAATAGCAAACATTTGGATCAGAAGAATGAGGAGACAGATGGACAAATTGCAGCAGGTTGTGCTGATGATAAAGCTAATGCCGTGATGAATAAATTCATGTACTTATCTTTACATTTTTATTTATTTATATTTTTAGTTATTGCATTTTCAGAAATTTGGACCAGGCCTGGATACATTCAATCGAGTGTGACATACAATGCCAAGCCTCCCCTAAGTGCAAAAAGGAGTGCAGCACTCAGAAAAGGCATTAGGACAGAATCCAGGTGCGTGATGAAACCAAAGCCCTCGTATTTTTCCAACAAAATATCTTTGCAAAGCAATGCTAAAATATTTTTCTGTTTGCCAGTTTGAAGATCTGCTATTTCTCTCTTAGCCTTTGACAGAATGTATGGGGATAATGCTTTGAATGAGGGAATTCAACACAATATTACTGCATCACCCATTTGCCATCACTCATCTCCCAAGAGGAAGTCTACTCGCTGCCAGTACATTCCTCCTAAAGCTTTCTGATTTACTCAACTGGCCATCGCTGCAGAGCCCTTCTGCAGAGTGAGGAGGAAGCCTGCTGCTTATTGAAACCATCTTTTTATCACCTTTTTTTACAGCTGAAAAAATAACCAGATGTTTCTGAATATGAGCATTTGAGAGTAAAAAGGTTTTCACCAGAGGAAAAGAAACAAATCACTCTCTGTCTGCCCCTAAAATGACTCCATAGAAATGCTTCTAGATTCTCTTCCTCCTCCTCCTCCTCTCACTCCTATCACAATGAAGACAATATTTTAACCCCAACCCATTTCTCAAATGTTAAAGAGTCCCTGGCCATAATGCATTTTCAGAACTCTGAATGGGATGTAAACTTTAAAGCCGCACTCAGTAATGTATTAAATAAATCAGTAATACGGTAAAAAAAAAGTGAAACATTATTAAATATTCAAATAACTGTTGTTTTTATTTAAATATATTTAAATTTGTTCCTGTAATGGCAAAGCTGAATTTTCAGCATCATTACTCTTAAGTGTCACATGATCATTCAGAAATCATTCTAATATGTGATTTGGTGCTCAATTATTGTCAGTGTTGAAAACAGTTGTGCTAGCTACTTAATATTTTTGTATAAACAGTGATACACTTTTTTTAAGGATTCTTTGATGAATAGAATGTTCAAAAGAGCGGCATTTATTCGAAATAGAAATCTTAAGTAACATCATAAACGTCTTTAATGTCACTTTTGATAAGTTCAATGCATCCCTGCTGAATAAAAGTAATAATGCTTTTAAACACTCAAAAAAATATGAACTTAAAAATGAAAATTCTGTTATTAATTACTTAATGATAACTGAGAATTAATGATAATTGTATCAAACTGCCAAAGTCATGTGAACCATCAAACGTTTCGAAACACTTATGACGTAACAAAGTCTCGTTTACTGAAATCACGTGACTTTGGCAGTTTGATACATGCTCCGAACTACTGATTCAAAACAAAAGATTCGTAAAGCTTTGAAGCTTCATGAAGCAGTGTTTTGAAATCGGCCATCACTAGATATTGTTGAATAAAGTTTTTTATTCAACAATTTTTGAAAAATATTCAACAATTATTTTGTTTTTTTGGCACACAAAAAGTATTCTCGGCGCTTCATAACATTAAGGTTGAACCACTGTAGTCACATGAACTGTTTTAAATATGTCTTTAGTAGCTTTCTGGGCATTTGAAAGTATTAATAATTATCTTGCTTTCAATGCAGGCCTCACTGAGCCATCAGATTTTATCCAAAATATCTTTATTTGTGTTCTGAAGATGAACGAAGGTCTTGCGGGAGTGGAACGACACAAGGGTGAGTAATTAATGACAGAATTTTCATTTTTGGGTAGACTAACCCTTTAATGATATGTGATAAGGCAGAAATAACAGGATGAGAGTTAGAAGGAGAGACAGAGAAAGAGAGCAGGTATTTGCCAGATGATGGACTCAGGATGTCCTGGGCACAAGCGAAGAAAAGAGGAAACAGAGGGGTAATTTCCTGTGCTGCCAACAAAATCTGTGTCAAAACTAAATTTCCATGTAAATCTTTCTTTAATGTACATTGTGTTTATAATTCATTGTCTGTAAGATAAACAACAATATCCGAGTCCTCAGGTCTCTACTGTCTCCTCCTCTCATTCAGCAGAACACCAGGGAGTTTAACAGAAACAAACAAAAGGAAACATCTTGAGAGAAAATACAGGTCTGTCATCCAGTGACCATTTCCCATCGGTAGACACTACACACACTCTCTCTCACAATAAACATGCATATAGTCAAATCTTTCTTTTTCTGTCTCTTACATATAAAAGACAGTGTGTCCTGACCTCATATTTTACCACAATGAATTTTCCGATTGGATCTCATGGGACAAACTTCAGCACAGTGCCAATATGTCTTTTCCATAATGCTAAAGCAAAAGGAAAAGATGAGGAGGGTTATTATTTTTCCCCTGTCATCTACCTGATTTAAAATACAACTCTGAGACGGCAGGACGACAGCGGTAGAATCGATCGCTTCAAATGTCAGTCCCAAATATGAAGGAGTGGATTTTTATGTGACAATGACTTTGCTCTGACTGATATAATAAGAAACAATTACTTTTTGTAACGACTCCTCAGATATAATGATTTAAGATCATAAACTTGTTATGAATCACAACAATCACAAGACAAGCTTTACTGCTGGCTGTCATTATCATTTTTCAAGAGTTCTCCACTTAAACACTTGTATAAGATTAACAAACACAGCTATTTTTTTATGTTTCACCCTAGATGGGTTGTTTGTCTTTTCTTCCGTGCAAACAGGCCCTTCAAAACAACATCACTTTCCCCTCTCCTAATGACTACCAGCACTGCGGCTGTGCTTCAAGCCTCTCCAATACCACCGACTTTCAGATCGGAGCAAAGATCACAGATCTTGTCACTGACTCTACAACTCTGTGGTGGCTCTGCAGTGAAAATAAACAGGGATTTGCAAACAAAAGTAAAATGCGAAACGAGTTACCAAAAATGCAAAAAAGTCATCATCATTGTCCAACTCCGTTTTAAACATAAAAGGCTGAACAGTTTCTAACATTTTCAGTGAGTCTGCGTGAGGTAATCGGCGCTGCTAACACGAGCTCTTGAAACTCCGCCCTCTTCTTGAGAGCAGCAGTTCATTTGCATTTAAAGGGCCACACAAAAAAATGGAGCGTTTTTGCTCACCCTCAAAAAGTGACAAATTTAACATGCTATAAAAAATGATCTTTGGGGTATTTTGAGCTAAAACTTCACATACACACTCTGGGGACATCAGAGACTTATTTTACATCTTGTAAAAGTGGCATTATATGACCCCTTTAAAAAATTACAATTAACATTTTTTAAGTACACTCAACACAAAAAATAAAGTTTCTAAAAGAAGGTTTTCACAGCGATACCATTGAGGAACCATATTTGGTTCCCCAAAAGAACCTTAAAAGAACAACTTTTTCTTAGTGTGAAGAACATTTTAAAAATCTAAAGAACCTTTTGTGTAATGAAAAGGTTCCATGGATATTAAAGGTTCTTCATGGAACCATCAATGCTAATAAAGGACCTTTATTTTTATTTTATCTTATTGTATAAAGAGATGGGAAGCAGAACCCTGCAGATCCAAAGCCCTCCTCTGTCCTCTGCCTGCAAAAAGCATGAGTTAGAGAGGCTTATGTAAGCATGTGGTGGAAATATTACCCACCGTCCTTATCCGTTAACAAAACACCCCCATCTTATCACCACTGACCTCTGTATGTTCTTTTCTCTATGCTTTTTTATGCTGAACTCATATAAAGTCACATTAAAGGCATTTTAGAGATTTGCAAAACTTAAATTCTCTTTTTTTTAATGTTTACATATCAGATTCCTTTACAGAAAACAATTCTAGTTTATTAGCTGCTAATTTACAATTAATATCATCACATAAATGATCTAATAACACAAACAGCTGTGAACTACTGAACCAAGAGGCGTAATCCGAAGAATTTCAGTTAAAGAGTCAGTGCCAACCCAGTGCTCATGACCCAACAGAGAAATCATATCAACAGCAGATGTTTTTTTATGAGGACCTTAGTATGCTGCTGTCAAGGTGAAAAGTTTCTCCTGTGGAAATCAATTAGAGTCTCTGCTCTCCAGATGTGGAACCATTGGCAGGTACTAGTAATTCTTCCTGCGCTCCTATTCATAAGTCTGTCCTGTTCTATGGGATATTGTGGTCTGGAACAAAAAGATGGTGAAACAAGTAGTGGACTCCTTTTAATTGTCTGGACTCAACTAGAACCAAGGTCAAGGTCAACATCTCCTGGGTGGGTTAATGTGCTTTTTGCCAATTATGGTTTTGCGATGCTGGGGTTTGCTTGTGTATGCAAGCTATTAACACTCCACAATGTCAGGTGGGGAAGCAAGCAAGACTCAAATAGGATGCAATGCTGCTGAATCAACCACAAAAGAGAAAACAAATCAAAAACATTATGGCTCTGATATGACTCAGAGACACAAAGAAAGATAAAATGTGGTTAGGACAGCGTGTCATTCCACCATTGTCCTTCACATTACACAGCCATGACTCAGATATTTGTATTATGACAAGCATCGAGCTCAGTTCACTCTCTAAATACAAAATATGTGCAACTTTTTACAAATATTAAATGTATTATTATGCAAATTATGGATTTTTGTCATCTTTGAGGACAAAAACACATGATGGATAAAGCAGCATCAGTCTTTCTACACCTGCTCAAGATCACATCTGTCCCTGATTTGTTCTGAAAAAAGTCAACGGACATTTTTGTTTCAACAGCTAAACTGCACCATAATTACAAGAAACCCATTATTTTTTACAATAAAAACAATGTGTGAGCTAACGAAAACTACCTATAAATCTACCTATATATGTTTACACTGTTGTGAAGTGTGCATTTACAGTAAACACCATTGATTATACAACTTTAGTTTGCATGAATTATATGGTTTGTTTGAACTGTATTAAATTTAAGAGTTACCCTAGAAAAAGCAGTCACATAATCACATCAAAAACAGACTTCAAGAAGTAGGTCAGGGAAGAAGATGGAAACTTCAGTAGACAAAAACTTCAGGACAACGTTGTGAATAAAAGTAGTCTTTACAAAATGTATGAAAGGTATTAAATTGCATTGAAGTTGTATTTTAGGTAGCGTAAACTTTCTTACCTTACTGGAGAAGTGGCATTGGACTTTATTAATCGAAGTTCTGGGGTGCTGCGTACTGAGGACAATGAAGACTCTCTTACAGAATACAGACGTACGTCCTTTTGTATACTTTATAAACCTGTAAAGTTGCAGCTGAGTTTTGCTCGCAAAGTGATCGCTAAACCGGTGTTCGCGTAACCATTAGATGTATCTCTATCCTATGAGCTGGAGAGCGCGCGACAGTGACAGAACTGCACGACGAGTCGCTGGTGCGCGAGGTACGCCTACTGTATTCTGTCCCTCCCACTGTTTAGTGTTCGATTTTAAGTATAGTTTAGAGTCAATTAACAGATAAAGAATCTATAGGGATATATAGAATATATAGAACTCACTTAAAAAAGCCATTACAAAACATTATACATTTAAATATTTCATTTTTCATGACATTTCCATACACTACACATGGTATTATAGGCTACACTAAAGTTTATAAGTGTCAACCCTGATGTTTTGTTGAGATGAACTCACTGTTTGTATGCTTGATATACCAAAGAGCCCAATGTGCTAAAATAATGGGAGTAATTCAGTAATTAATATTTTTCTGTCATATTCTTTTAAAACAGTACATTTCTTTGACCTAATAGAACTCAGTAGGAAAATATTAATGAAGGGTTTCCCCTCTATTTTAAGACAAAATATTCATGGACTTTTCAGAAATGTGACTTGTATCCATTTCTAGTTGCTTATGTTTGGGGTCAAACAATGTTGAACAATACAATAAAAGAAATCAAAATAAGAAATTGGCGGGAGTGTATTATAGTTATAGTTTACTGAAAATGATTGTTTTAGCATGGTCTGGAAAGTTCAATTAGGAATATAAATGGGGGTGTAAAATGGAAAATTCAGGATCTGGAATATCAACAAAGCAGCCCTCTTTCTAAATTACTATTCAGAATGTCTGTTCAAAAATAGCTGGCCAAAAGAAGGCTAACAGCTTGGTAAGCCACTGCACTAAAGGGTCCGTGAGGATGGTTTCCTGCTCGCTTTAATGATAAGTGATGCTCTAGGATATATTTTCTCATCATGCATTGTATTAACAGATAACACTCTGTAATTTAGGAAACAATAGAGAATGAAGGCAAACAGAGTTTCCGTTTCACTAAGACACTCAGCAAAAGATGGGCTGAGTCAGTTTTGGCATCAGCTTATCATCTGAAGACAGGAACTTCACTTGCACATTGTAGGTCTTGAAATTCCCCAGGTGATTTCCTTTTACAACTTATTGTTAAAAATCTTTAAAAAAAAGTATAGATTTTTTTATATGCTCTAATGCATTTCTAAAGAGGTCTAATGCATCCCAAATATTTTATATTTTACAGCAGTTAATTATAGTTCTCAATTTACAGTTAACTACAGTTCCTGTTTAGTGTCCATTTCTTCAGGTTACATCATTACGCTAGTAGATGTGGACAAGTAACTGTTTGTCATTGAATTGCTCACTTAAAGGGTTAGTTCACCCAAAAATGAAACTTCTGTCAGTAAATACTCATCCTCATATCATTCCAAACCCGTAAGACCTTCATTCATCTTTGGAACACAAATTAAGATATTTTTGATGAAATCCAAAAGGTTTTTTTTTTTTAAATCTCCCATAGAAAGCAATGAAATTACCACATTCAAGGTCCAGAGAAGTAGTAAAGACATTGTTAAAACAGTCAACATGACTACAGTGGTTCAACCTTAATGTTATGAAGTGACGAGAATACTTTTTGTGCGCAAAAACAAAACAAAAATAATGACTTTATTCAACAATTTTTCCTCTTCCCTGTCAGTCTGTTATGCAGGTGCCGCATTGAGCGCATTGCAGAGCTTCTGTGTTTATGTCCGAAATGCCGGCTAATGACAGAAATTTTTGGATGAACCGTTTAACTCTTTTAAAAACAGTGATGTATATAACATTGAATAGGCTTCTATACATTCAAGAACTACCACCACTACTCGAGATGAGTAATGTGTCTAAATTACCCAATATTGACTTTTGTTACATTAAAACAATATCACAGTTACAGTCAGACCTCGTTGAATATCAGAGTACATCTTATTCATAACAGCACTCTTGGTCCTGTGATATTTCTTAAATATTATATTATATTATATTATATTATATTATATTATATTATATTATATTATATTATATTATATTATTTAATATCTGTCCAGTCTCAACTGCCGAGTCAAACATCCTTTTGCCAAATAAGCATCTTCTGATATGATGCTTCTAATGGTGACCCCTAGTGCTAAAATAAATCACTGCATACCTTCTTTGTGTGTGTGTGTTGTTAAAGCAGAAAGGTTCACAAATTAAAACCAAAAGTGCTTACTAACTTTTGTTCATTGATGTAAATTATTGATGTAAATTTCAATTAATCACTGAATATTTAAATCAAAATTTAAGTTTTTTTTAGCTTTTAGTATGAATGCCTTAGTGTTATGAATAAGCTGGTGTGTTCCAAAACAATGACAAAATTCACATTTAGGAGATATAAGCATTCAAAACTTAGTCTCTCACTTCCGCTAAAATGGATCACGGATTTTCATGACATCACATTGCACTTCAGCTTCTCACAAATCTTCTGTCCAATCAAATGCTCTCTAGAATCTGAAGTTCCGCCCCCTCCTACACTTATCAACAGATACTGAAGCTGCGGTTGAAATCGGTCATTTGTTCATATATTTACTAGTTTGTACATGGTGAATGGCACATCGTGCACTATAGAGAACAGGGAACGATTCAGACAGTGTTAATATGCTTTCTATTAAAAATTAAGTCCCTTTTCGCGTTAGTATAACGTGAACCACCGCAGCAGGAGCACAGTCCGATATTACATTCGCCCCTGGGGGTGGGAGGACGTTCTTAAAGATCCCAACACATGTTTAGGGTGCAGCACATTAGAATACACAAATCACATTGTATTTCTGAACAGATCATTTATCACAATGATCTACAGAGTAGATTAGGAGGAGAAACGGTTAGAGATTAAAAGGAAACAGATGTTTTACTGAGTTTAACAGCTCTGGCCGAGCTGTGATATAAAAGAAACGCTATTGGCCATTTTAAAAGGGGGCGGGGCTGTTCGATATATCACCCTCAGAGCCGTTAAAAAAATATTTAATGGCTCTGATCGCCCTGTCTTCCTGTTTCAGTTGAAATTAGGTCAACACATTGAATAATGCTGCAAGTTCCAAGATACTTCAGTGGGCCTTTAAAAACTGTGCACTCTCTTATGCTATGTATGACATTAAAATACCATACGACTACTGGTGGGCAATAATAGAGGTCTCATTCCCCTTATCTGAGAAGCCTGAGTATGAGGACCTCATCTCAGGGCAGTGGTGGGGAACAGTAGAGAGGCAGGAGAAACTTTATGCCCCACATCCCTGGTCTTCAGTGATGCATCTGAAAGGCTCAGTCTTTGCACTCAGGCTTCTCAGATGCAACACTAAAGACCACAAAACAGCACAGGTCCACACAGTGAGCCAGTGAAGAGGGGTGTCACCTCATCCCTGGTCTTCAGTGAAGTATCTGAAATGGTCCCGCACTCAAGCTTCTCAGGTGCAACACTGAAGAGTTAAACTGCGAATCTCTAAGCATCTATGTATAAATATTAATACTATAAATTCTGCTATATATTTACAAATAATAAACAAACTTTCCAATTCACGTTTATTATTAGTATTGGTATTAGTTTGTTTATAGGTTATAGTTACAGTTCATACCAATGTGCTGAATTTATCAAACGCGTTCTGCCAGGAGAACGGAGCTTTTGTGGGCCTCCAGGCGACCCATACATACATCTGCTACTCGGCTCAGCACCTCAAGCTGCGGGGCTAACTTTATCATTCACGCGTCTCATAGTCTCCGCTGACCAGTCAAAATGCGTTTACCTTGGTTTATCATCTGTCTAGTATTGACTGTGTGGTGTGTGGAGGGCAGCGATGTGCTCGAGCTCGGAGACTCTGACTTTGACCGGAGCGCAGCCGTGCACGAGACTCTGCTAGTGGAGTTCTTCGCACCTTGGTATGTCTCATTGCCAGATGTTATAATTGTATAAAACAAAGCATAATTTCAGCTGCAGCCAGGGTGTATATTGGTTACAATTAACAATTTGTACAGCCACCAGAGCTTAAACTGGGTTAATGTTTATGTCTGGATTTGTGTAGAGAGTGACAATGGTTATGTTAATTGTAGTGCATGAATCTAAAATATTATTTTTGGAGGTGCATGAACCTAAATGCTGCACATTCACAATTCTCTGATTTAAACAATAATGAATACCTAAAACATTAGGGTTTAGATGCATTTTAACCTGAAACTGTCAGTTAAAATAGTACAATGCCTTAAATGTGTCATTAACACCCCTCATATGATGTTACCACAGGTGTGGTCATTGTCAGCGGCTCGCTCCGGAATATGAGGCTGCTGCCACAAAACTGAAAGGGACACTGCCTCTGGCAAAGGTGAGTGGTGATGAACCTGTCAGTTCCTGTTGCCTAGCTCCAATCTTTAGCCTTCTTTATGTTACACAGCTGACTTAATCGGCAAGATTATGTTTTTATACATATTTCTATAGTGAATGTGTCTCTTTCCTGTTCTTTGATCAGGTTGACTGCACTGTGAACTCAGAGACCTGTGAACGTTTTGGAGTGAATGGATACCCCACCCTTAAAATCTTCCGCAATGGAGAGGAAGCTGGATCTTATGATGGACCCAGAACAGCAGGTTGATACTTTGTTGTACTTATGCATACAGTACTGTTCAAAAGTTTGAGTTGGTAAGATTTTTTAAAAGAGGTCTCTTATGCTCACCAAGGCTGCATTTATTTGGTAAAAATACAGTAAAACAGAAATATTGTGACATATTATTACCATTTAAAATAACTGACTTCTATTTTAATATATTTTAAAATGTATTTTATTCCTGTGATGGTAAAGCTGAATTTTCAGCAGCCATTACTCCAGTCTTCAGTGCCACATGATCCTTCAGAAAGCATTAGGTGCACAAGTAACATTTCTTATTGTTATCAATGTTGAAAATAGTTGTGCTCTCTAATATTTTAGTGGAAACCACGATGTGTTTTTGTTTTTCAGAATTCTTTGATGAATAGAAAGTTCAAAAGGACAGCATTTATTTGAAATGGAAATATTTTAACATTATAAATGCCTTTACTGTCACTTTTGAACAGTGCATCCTTGCTGAATAAAAGTATACATTTCAAAAACAAAAAAAAAATCTTACCGAACCCAAACTTTTGAATGCTATTGTATGTTTTATTTTGTGGTTCCCTTTTTTACTTGCTTAACTTGCATAATCTTGATCTGAAATAGATGGCATTGTGAGCTACATGAAGAAGCAAGCAGGCCCAAGTTCTGTGGCTCTGCACAGTGAGGCAGATTTTGATTCTTTTGTAGACAACTACGAGGCCAGTGTGGTGGGTGAGTTGAGTTTGTAATACCTGCCAAAACATCTTAAATCCCTCCTGCAGCAGAAGATCAAAACAAATCAGATTTGACTTCTGCATTCATCTTTTGGAACTGAAAGAGGCTGAAGTTCTCTCCTTTCTTCTCTTGCCCTCTTGTCTCTTTGTTCATCTCAGGCGTTTTCTCTGGGGAAGATAGTGCACAGCTTGCAGAGTTTCTAAAGGTCTCCAGTGCCCTGAGGGACAGCTATCGATTTGCTCATTCCACTGATGTGGGAACAGGCCTGAAATATGGGGTAGATGGAGAGTATGTATGACATAGAGCATGAAGGAAACATCCATTTATGAAACCGAGCAAGCAAACTATGATCAGTATTTCATGTTAAAGTATGTTCTCGATGTCCCTTTTTCGAGATTTTCTTGCTGTCAGAGATTGCGCTGAACAAAAATGTCTCTACCAAAACCTGAAAATTATTTAGTCTGAAAAAATTGTTCAAATACCATACCATATGTGATAGCACAGATACTGTTAAGATAAGATTCCCAAAGGTAAAATGGGTTAAGGGGTTGTACACAAGTATGCTGTGAAATGTCCTTTTTAATTAATGGAAATTCTAATATTTGGTATATCAAGATGAAATATACATTTTGATATTTGATTTTATAGTTAAAGACCCAAAAGACCAGATATGATGAATGAAGACCTGGAGTCATAGTTTAAAAAAAAAAAAAAAAAAATTGAAGAAAATTTTATTGAAGAATAGTTTGCAGTTTCATCAGCAGAAGCCAGCTTTAAGTCTCACAAGTAGTTTGTAGGCCGCTCTGCGTACATTCACATTTCCACAACAGTTATACTCTAACAGAGACAGAGTCCACTAACTGCGTCATTACTTAGGTTAACTTATTATGATTGGCTAAGAAAAATAGACAAAATTAGTAATTTTCCACACATGGACTGATAGACAGAAGTGTATCTCCATCCATCACGATGCTGATGCTCGGACCCTGGATTTAGGCACAGGATGTCCTTCTAGATCATGACAAGGTGTCTGCAGGTCTCAAGCAGAGTACCAGTTGTCCACCAGCACCCATAAAGAACCTGCACAGAACACTTTAGTGCACATACACAGATACACAGGATTCACAGCTTCTTCAAGGTTGAAGTTGGCCCAGGCTTTAACTATAACAGGAAATATCCCCAAAACATACTGATAAGTTGTACTTTTCTCTCAGTGAGAGGTACAGACAATATTCATCTTTATTTTCTAGTGTTTGAATAAATGCTTTAACATATGTTGAAGAAGTCATTAAAATAATTTAATATTTAGAAGAATAAATGTTGATTAATAACTTGATTATAAATCACTCAAATGATATATATTGAAGCGGCAGTGGATTCCGGAATCCACCCCCTTCAGTACATTTGATATATTAAGATGAAATTTAATTTTTCATCAGGGTCTCAGAGATTTTGAGCTTTTTTTTCTTTTTTTTTTCTTTTTTTCGGAGCGAATAACAGCCATTAGCCAGGTTTTTCCATCCTCAGTGTGGCATCTAAGAAACCATTTGGAATGGCATACATCTGTACAATTTAGAGAAAATAAAAAACAATTGGTCAAAAATAGAGTATGACAGAAATGTACAACCCATTACTTGTATTGCAGCTACTGTTTGTTCTAATGTTGTATGCTTCTCTACGTCTGTTTTGCATTGCAGGTGTGTTCTGCTGTTTCGTCCCCCTCGCTTAAACAGCAAGTTTGAGGACAATGTAGTGAAATACACAGAATCCGTTTCGATCTCCTCTCTCCGTACATTCATCAGAGACAATGTGTATGTTTCATTTTGTGGGGGATTGGTCAAACAATTGTGACCCCACATACAAAAGTAATTTGATATATTGTAATTTGTTTGCCCATATGCTACTATTCATGATTTTGTTATTTTTTTCTCTTGCTTTGCTTTTAGATTTGGTCTATGTCCACATCTAACGACAGAAAATAAGGACAGTCTGAGAGGAAGTGACCTGCTTACAGCATATTACAATGTAGATTACTTAAGAAATCTCAAAGGCACAAACTACTGGAGGAACAGGTGAGCGACCAATTATTGGAACCTCAGTGAATTCTTTCTCTTTATATCTTTATATCTCTCTCAGAATAATGAAGGTGGCGACACAGTTCCAGGATCGAGGTCTGAGTTTTGCGGTGGCAGATCGACAGGAGTTCCAGGATGAGCTTGAGGAGGAGTTTGGTGTGGGTTCGTTTGAGGGAGGAGACATTCCCCTCGTCACCATCCGGACCACTGCGGGACACAAGTACTCCATGCAGGAAGAATTCACGTGAGTCTTGCAACACACTAGTCTCCACGTTGTGCTGTTCTGTTAGCATCCAGTAGGACACAATCAATAGATTTTAGAAAAAAAGGTTTTAAAACTTTGGCTTTTGTTTGGTTCTGTAGGCGAGATGGCAAGTCCTTGGAGAGGTTCTTGGAGGATTACTTTGCTAAAAGATTGAAGCGATATGTGAAGTCTGAATCTGTTCCAGAGTCCAATGATGGCCCTGTCAAGGTACATGGACCCACAAAGGTGTTTTGTCTGTAATGTTTTAAGATAATAATATTTTCTGGTATACATCATTCATGTGGTTCCATAGGTCGTGGTTGCTGACACATTTGATGAGATTGTGAATGATCCAGAGAAGGATGTGTTGGTTGAATTTTACGCTCCCTGGTGTGGCCATTGCAAGAACCTGGAGCCCAAATACAAGGAGCTTGGAGAAAAGGTTTTTTAACACAATTTATATACATTATAAATATTTCTTTTTATCAGGTATACACTACACAGGTATACATCAGAAATCATTCTGATATGCTGATTTGTTGCTCAAGAAACATTTCTTACCATTATAACAGTTGAAATCTATTGTGCTGCTTAATATTTTTGTGGAAACCATGGTACTTTTTTAGGATTCTTTGATGAATAGAAAGTTTAAAAAAAACAGCATTAATTTGAAATAGAACTCTTGTAACATTAAAAATGTTAACACTTTACAGCCTTGCTGAATAAAAGTATTAATTTCTTTAAAAAACCTTACTGACCTCAAACGTTTGAATTGTAGTACATGACAAGAAATAAAGCCACCGTGGACCTCATGCTCATTTTTTGGATTTTGTGTGTGTGTGTCCTAGCTCTCTGGGGATCCAAACATTGTCATTGCTAAAATGGACGCCACAGCTAATGATGTGCCTCCAAATTATGATGTCCAAGGGTAACATTCTGTGTCTCTCTTTATGTCTCTGATCTATTTATAGTCCATTAAAACAGACATTGTGATATTCAGCTTTTTTTTTCTTGATTCATCACCTGTTTTGTCTAAACTACAGATTTCCAACCATTTACTTTGTGCCCTCCGGACAAAAAGACCAGCCACGGCGATATGAGGTGAATATACAAAATATATAAAATCATGCACACACAGATTAAAAGACAAATTACTACAATGATGCTTAAGCATTTTTGTCCTGCAGGGTGGTCGTGAGGTTAGTGACTTCATCACCTACCTGAAGAAAGAGGCCACAAATCCGCTCATCTTAGACGAATCAAGGGATGAACTGTAAACAGACATAAAGATGCTGAATTTAGCAGGTGGAGAAATGCACTGACCCACATTGAACTTCAGCCAAATATGTCACACGCAGCTATTTATCATATCCATTGGGATCATCAAAGCACATGATAAAATTCATCACTTGTAAAATGTTAGTGAGTACACAACTGGACACATGATAAAGAATGTAGTTTACTATATTTATAGTTAAAATACTGTTTTTACATCAGTTATTATTTAATAATCTGCTGCCAAGTTGCCCTAGTTTTCTTTTACTCTCTCTCTCTTTTATAACAAAATGCACTACATATGTGAAATATGCTAATTTCCTGTCTCTTTATTTAAACAGAGACTGTTTATAGGTTACTTATCACATACATGTTATGGTAGCATCCCAAAGTGTTCCATTGACTGAATGCTTTTAAGTTAAGAGGATTCACTGCTCGCTGGCTTGTTTAGTTTACAAAATGTTGAAATGTGTTACTGTGTTGGTACTTTAGTTACACAATCCCTTCATAGTCCATTTACATATTACTATAAAACTTTGTTTCAAGTCTATATGATGTGTTAGAGATTCTGTAAGCAGTTGACAACTGTGTAATAACAGTCTGAAAAGAGTTGGGGTGCCTCTACTACCTCCTCATGTCTGTCTTATAAAATCAATCTTCTGTAAGGGCTTATCTTGGATCGCATCCTCCATCCACACATATGAGGACATGAGATGTTAACAACTGTCCCAGGCTATCTTTTAGAAGTTTGACACTTATTTCTTGAACTGTTTATGTAATCACAAAGGGGAGTGTTTTGTGTTTGCAGACACAATAAAGAAATGGACAGACACCTTATTCTGTGTATTGTACCACATTTTTTGTTATATATTTTATAGTACTGTTCTAAAGTACACAGCAAAATGAGCTTTTATGTTTGTAAATTTATGATCCAAAAACAGTTGTATATAAAATGTTTATAACAATATTATAACAATATTTAAATAATGTAAAATACATTTAACATAAATATTGAAAAATATTTTGATAAATATATTTTCCTTTATATATTAATAAAACAATATTGCAATATTAAAAGTAAAATCATATTTATTAGTTTATATTTCAGTAGATTTATTTTTAATGTTACCTTGTAATAGTAAATCACCTTCAACTTGGTTAACCATTTAACAGTTTTACTGTAATATTTTTCACATTAAAGTTACATTTTTAGTGTAGTCATACATTGGCATACATTTAATATATACAGTATGTATGTATATATGTGTATGTATGTATGTATGTATATATGTATGTATATATATATATATATATATATATATATATATATATATATATATATATATATATATATATGTATGTATGTATGTGTATATATGTGTATATGTATGTATGTGTATATATGTGTATATATATATATATATATATATATATATATATATATAAATATATATAATGTGTGTGTTTGTGTGTGGAAATGTGAAAATCCGGTATTGTATAGAAATGGTTTACATTTCACACATTTCCTAGGCATTCTATACATTATATGCCAGCTGGCCCTTTGGCGTTGTATAGAATGCCTAGGAAAAGTATACAACATAATCACAAAAACCAGACATTTCATACTTTGCCTACAAACTTCACGCATTCTATATATTCCCGAGGCATTCCATACAATACCTGCTTTTCACACATTGCCGGTAACATATACTGTACAATTTTTTAATATAAACTAGTATAATTATATAAAATAGTATAAATGTTTAACAAAACGTAGATTTTGGATTAACACTTAAATTGTAATTTTAATTATTGGTACGTTTATTTTTTATCTAGGAATTATTCATCTTGACAGCTCAGGATTCTTTCGAGAACATTTCAGTTCTGCTCCAGTCTAGTCCCACCTACAAGCATTGCTAAGCTCTCTTTGATTGGTTGAGCTAAGTGTATGTCAAAGGCGTCTCGATTGCTTATTGGTCCACTGTATGGCTGAATCCCCAGCCACGCCTTGTGCATCCTCTCCTCTTTCCGTTGTGCGCGTTGTCCGGTACCGGTGATCTAAACCACGCCGCAAATATGATGGGCCGACCGGTTCTCGTGCTTAGTGAGTGCTTTTTTTCCATTATTCCCTGTGCAAATGTGCAGTTGTGGCTTTCGTATGACCCACTTCTGGACTCGGTAACGGTTTGAATAAGAGTTTTATTCATGCAGCGATGCTAGAATGCTAAGCTAACTAGTGTGGCATGGGGGCCTCGCGTGTCTGACAAGCTCATGTCAGTGTTCAGATTAGTCATTGTGTTAGCCTCATAGCTAATTGCTTATTATTAGTAATATTATTTAAGACATTTCACTACAAGTTACACAGTCAATAGTAAAACGAACGCTGCTCAATTCGCAGTTAATTTGATAAATTTATCCGGCAATAGGTTCTGTCTAACGGACGTTTTAAAGTAATGAATAAGCTAGTAGCACGCTAACTGCGCAGAGGGTGTGCTGACCAGAGCTGCACCCTGTTCATGTTTAGGAATAGACAGATAGCAGATATTGTTTTTGTGTTAGATTGCAAAGCAGTGTGTGCTTTATAAACCATCTTTTCTTATTGAATAAAAGATTAAGAAGCTGATTTAATGCACACTGGCTCTATTAACAGGTCAAAACGTCAAGAGGGAATCTGGACGTAAGGTCCAGATAGGAAACATCACTGCGGCTAAAGTGGGTGTATTTTTTTTATTTTATTTTTTATTTGCTGACTTGCTGACATGCCAAATTGGACAAAATCGCTAACCTGCTGCTTCATCTTTCCTTTTCAGACCATAGCAGATGTCATAAGGACATGTCTGGGACCAAGGGCTATGATGAAGGTGTTTTTAATGTTCAGTCCATATTTGTTTTGGTGCATTGTCTATTGTGAAATGTGAGAAGTGATATTGCTCTAAAAAGATGTTTGAGGAAACAAATTGTTCTCTGTGTACAGATGCTTCTGGATCCCATGGGTGGTATTGTCATGACCAATGATGGCAATGCCATTCTGAGAGAGGTGATCATGAATTTCACTCCATGAACTCTGATTTGTCAACTAAGATGTCTGTTTTGTATTTATTAAATATTAACATAATGTTCTCGCTTTGGCATTCAGATCCAGGTCCAGCACCCTGCTGCCAAGTCCATGATTGAGATTAGCCGCACACAAGATGAGGAGGTTGGAGATGGGACCACCTCTGTCATTATTCTAGGTGAGGGTCATCTGTGTTCTCATTGTGAGTCAGTAGTACAGAGTCTGTGCAACCATAGAAAGATACAGAAAGAATTAGGTGTTGGATTAAATGTTTACTTGAATAATTACTTTCCTAATTTAGTAATATTAAAACAATATTATTGAAAATCAGTAATATTGTAAATCATAATTATTATATAAATAAATTGTATAGGTAATTTATAAAATAGTTAACAAATTCATTTCTAATAGCATTTAACATGCTCAAATCCTAATGTAACTTTCTGTGTACAGCGGGTGAAATGCTGTCTGTGGCTGAGCAGTTTCTGGAACAGCAGATGCATCCTACCGTGGTGATCAGTGCATACAGACAGGCTCTGGATGACATGTTGAACATACTCAAAGACATCAGGTAATCACACACACACACACAAATAGTTTAATTGTTCTGTATGAGCTCTCAATCATTAAGCAGCCGAGTTTGTCAGTAGATTGGTAGGTGGATAATTGGCTTTGGCGGGCTGAGATGTTCCTGTTCTCTGGAGTCTAATAGTTTCTCTGCTACCTCTTATCTCTCTCAGCACCCCAGTAGATGTGAATAATCGTGACATGATGTTGAAGATAATAAACTCCGCCATCAATACTAAAGCGCTCAGCCGCTGGTCCACCTTGGCCTGTAACATCGCTCTGGATGCTGTCCGTACTGTTGAGCTGGAGGAAAACGGACGCAAGGAGATCGACATTAAGAATTATGCCAAAGTTGAGAAGGTAGGACACAGCAGAGAGAATTTAATTTTGGGTTTACTTCTCTTATTTTAAAGTCAACATGAAATTAAAGTACATCATATACAGTAGTGGCAAAAAGTGATGTCTGGCCTAGGAAATTTGACATCTTCACCCTTTATTTAAATATTATTAAAAGTGTGTTAAAGATTTTGCAGTTAAACATGCCAAATTGTATGGACATAACTTTTGGCCAGGCTGTCATACAAAGAAATTATGAAATCGAGAGAACCAATGAAATATTAACAACTGGTTATGTTGTAGTCAATATTTTTCCCTATGAGATGTTTTTTTCTATCCTTTTTTTTTTTTTTTTTTTTTTTTTTTTGCATTTGCATTTGCTGTATAAAACCTGTAGCTGTAATTTGTCTTTTTTGCCAAATAATTTTGTCAGATAAATACCTTTTATAAATTTCACTTTTTTAACTTTAGTTAGTGTGTAATGTTGCTGTTAGAGCATAAACAACGTCTCATAAACAAGTTACGACGCCCAAAGTTCAATGCAAAGGGAGATCTTTACTTTTAAAGAATTCTGTTTAAGGACTACAACAAACAGCTGGTGGAGACTACAATGAGCTTCTTCCCGGGTTGGTGACATCACTAACCCTAAAATTTACATAAACCCTGCCCCCGAGAACACACAACAAAGTGTTGAAGCCATGTTATTACAATACAGTACATAACACAAATGCAATAGCATGTCATAAAAGCAAGATGACATGACAAGTTATAATCATAATTAAACTAAACTATACCTGTTCTATTTTAGTGCAGCATATATTCTCTGGCTCTGTAGGCATCTTGCTACAGTTCCCACATGAGCGATTTATAGATTATGACATCCACATCAGCTACATAAATTTATCAACTAACCATTCAGAAACATCCTGTTGCATTCTACATGTTGTCACTTCTTCTTGAGTCTTTCCATCATTGACCGACTCTGGTTTGAACATAAAAGGCTGAACAGTTTCTGGCATTTTCAGTGAGTCTGAGGTAATTGGCGCTCTTGAAACTCCACCCTCTTCGTAGGAGCAGCAGCTCATTTGCATTTAAAGGGACACGCACAAAAACTGAGTGTTTTTGCTCACCCTCAAAAAGTGAAAAATTTAACATGCTATAAAATTATCTGTGGGGTATTTTGAGCTAAAACTTAACATACACACTCTGGGGACATCAGACTTATTTTACATCTTGTAAAAGTGGCATTGTATGACCCCTTTAAACAATAGTCAGATCTAGACAAAATAAAATAAAGACCAATAGATGATCCAATTCCCAATGGATAAAATTAAGCCCAGTTGTTGTTTTTTTTTGTTTTTGTTTTTTTACAAATGGCAATTCACCTTGGCTTTAAACTGATCAATTAAGTGTTATGCTGTCTCTCTGTACCAAATTGCACTGTGTGTGTGTGTGTGTGTGTGTGTGTGTGTGTGTGTGTGTGTGTGTAGGTGCCGGGTGGCTTCATCGAGGACTCGTGTGTGCTGAAGGGGGTGATGGTAAACAAGGATGTAACTCATCCCCGTATGCGAAGACTGATTAAGAACCCCAGAATTGTTCTGCTGGACTGCTCTCTGGAGTACAAGAAGGGTGAGAGTCAGGTGAGGTTTTGTCTGAATCCATAAATCCCCTATGAATATGTTTACAGACTTGGTAAAACCCTAACCTTTGACCCTCTCTTTCCCCCCTTAGACTGATATTGAGATTACTCGTGAGGAAGACTTTACCCGCATCCTGCAGATGGAGGAAGAGTACATCCAGCAGATCTGTGAAGAAATCATTAGTCTCAAACCTGACCTGGTCTTCACTGAGAAGGGCATCTCTGGTACTTATGAGCAGTCATGCAGTCATGTGTTTGAGAAGGAATGATAATCCGTTCAGATCACATGTGAGTTGTTTGAATTTCTTTTTCATTTCTCTAGATCTGGCTCAGCACTATCTGATGAAAGCAAACATCACTGCAATCCGTCGCGTCAGAAAGACGGACAACAACCGCATTGCAAGGTGCAAAAATATCTGCTTTTGTCAATATATTTTATTTTTCTTCTGTAATTTATTGCATAAATGGTTTTGCCAGAGGTATATATATTTGCACAAAGTGAAATGTTTTCTTTGTTCTAAGGTTCCCATGGTTATGGGAAAACCTTTTTTTTTATTTTATTTTTTTTTATAATGGAAATAATAGGAAATTTAAAATGTAAAAATCTTTCTTTTAAATGAATTGGTCAATTTGTTTCGCATATCGGCACTGATTCATTAATGAATGGTTCTTTATATACAGCTATAATATTTATTCATATTTTATTTTTATATTTCATTGTAATTTGGTTATGTGCCTCTGTCATTTGTTAGTTTTTTGTCTATGTAGCTTTCATTATTTTTGTTTTAGTACTTCTATGTAAACTTATTTCAGTTATTTGCCATGGCAACACAAGTTTTTCATCTATTTATATTTCATTTTATTTTAGTTATTTAGCTTAATTTCAATTACCTAAAACAAATGTAATAGTTACAACTGATGGTTTTGAATCAAAATGATTGGAAACCCTGAACCAGTAATCAAAAACTACTGGAGAAGTTATGAAATTGTATTGGTCAAAAAGTGTGGCAACCCTTTTAAGTCTACGTCTGCTTGTCTCTCTCAGAGCATGTGGGGCACGTATTGCCAGCAGAACGGATGAGCTACGTGAAGAGGATGTGGGTATGGGAGCTGGCCTGTTTGAAGTGAAGAAGATCGGCGATGAGTATTTCACCTTTGTGACAGAGTGTAAAGACCCCAAAGCCTGTACCATTCTGCTAAGAGGAGCCAGCAAAGAGATCTTAGCGGTGAGAGACGACAAGAAGAGGGTACCAGAGAGATAAGAACTCTGGGGCCATTGTTAAAAATTCATGACAGTGCAGCGCTCCGAGGAAGATTAATGAGAATGTGTTTTAATCGTTATAAAGAGTCTCACAAAGGTCTCTATAGTCAGAGCAGCCCTCAGGAAGAGGTGCTTAGATATTTCAACAGGCTATTTGTTGAATATTTGATCAGCTCAACCAGAGTTCTCTGGTACCAGGGGATTTTACGCAGGTTAATTGACTTGTCATTATTTGACTGATGATCTTTCTCTGCTTTCTCAGGAAGTGGAGCGAAACCTACAGGATGCCATGCAGGTCTGTCGTAATGTACTGTTGGACCCGCATCTGTTGCCAGGAGGTGGAGCAGTGGAGATGGATGTGTCCCGTCGGCTGATGGAGCGTTCGCGAGCAATGACCGGTGTGGAGCAGTGGCCGTACCGCGCTGTGGCTCATGCCCTGGAGGTCATCCCACGCACACTTATCCAGAACTGTGGAGCATCAGCAATACGTGTGCTCACTTCCCTTAGGGTACGTTGATTCAAAAAACGCACATTTAGATTCTTGCATTTTTCTGTCAGCACGTTGCTGCCTCTCCTGAGTAACTGACACTCAATTAAAGTGTTTCTGATGTCTCTGTCTCTTTTCCAGGCCAAGCACACTCAGGAGGGCAACACCTCATGGGGTGTCAATGGAGAGACAGGAACTCTTGCTGATATGGAGCAGCTGGGGATCTGTGAACCGCTGGCAGTTAAAGCTCAAACCTACAAAACTGCAGTGGAGGTAAAGACAAACTGAGAAAAAACTGCTTTAACAGGGTCACTGCAGGTCCTCAAGTCTTAAATTCAGTTTGATCAAATTTAAAGGGTTCACCCAAAAATGAAAATTATCCCATAATTGACTTACCCGCAAGACATCCTAGGTGTATATGACTTTCTTCTTTCAATTTTATAATGGGAGTAAATAGTAACTGAGATTTTGAAGCCCCAAAAAAAAAACATCCATCCATAATAAAAGTAATCCATATGACTCCAGGGGCTTAATAAAGGCCTTCTGAAGTGAAGCAAAGCATTTTGTAAGAAAAATATCCATATTTGATTGATTGGATGTGCTTTTTTGTGCTTCAAAATATTGGTTACTATTCACTCATTATAAAGCTTGGAAGAGCCAGAATATTTTTTAATATAACTCCAATTGTGTTTGACTGAAAGAAGAAAGTCATATATATCTAGAATGGCTTGATGGTGAGTAAATTATGGGATAATTTTCATTTTTGGGTGAACTAACCCTTTAAAGCCACAAAAGATTTTTCTTATACCATTTAAGAGGATGTGATTATTAATCTTCAAAAGACTGAAACTTGCAGCACTCACATTTAATTAAATCAAAGTAAAAACACAATGCTGCTTCAGCATTATATTAATGTATATTTGTCTTCAGAAATCTTTCAGTGGCATTTTCTTTTCATCTTGCCTCCATATAATGCCCAATGTTTTGCATACAGGGGTCGATTAATTGAATAACCTTAATGATTATTTCAGAGCCGCCATCATTGGGGAACATAACCAGTGTGACAAATATGACCCCTTTAAATTATTTTTTTTTACAGTCACATTACGGTTTAGTATGTTAGACATTGTCCTACCCTGCTCACCTACTAATTTGATTTGTGCAGGTCTTAAAAAAACCTTAACTGTTGATTTAAAAAAGAAAACTACAGATACCTTGATTTTAAACACCTGGAGGAATGTTTTTTTATATGACTGATTTTCTCTTTTTATTTAGACGGCAGTCCTGTTACTGCGCATTGATGACATTGTTTCTGGTCACAAGAAGAAGGGAGATAACCAGTCGGGTGGAGCACCGATGGAGGAACAGTAGAGGGAACAGTAGAGGGAACAGGAGATACAGAGGATGAAGGAACAAGAGTACAGAAAGGACAGTAATGCAGCAAATGAAGAGCAAATATACACAAGCATTTATCTGTGCAAAACACCATTCTCCAACACAATGTTCTCATCAGAAAGCCATTTGCACTGTTGCTTTGTGTTGTGTCATTAGGCCAGAAGCTCTTCACTCTTTTTTTTTTTTTCCTCTGGCAAAAGAAACAACTTTGGATTGGATTAGGATGTTTGTGCTAGTATCTCTGTGCTTCACTTTGCTGGTATTGTTACTTTGTATTTCCTACCGATGATAAATTTCAATATCTAACCATGTTGCGTTGAATTTTTTGCTTTGTGCTGAAACCCCTAAAAACTGTACATAAATTAAGGTATTTATAACACCTTGATAGTTTACCATGATTCCATGATTTGTAGGGCAATTTAAAAAAAAATCAAGAAAGCTGCAACCTTTGCAAACAAAACCACACTATTTTAAGATTTATTTGACAAAAGTTTACATGCATCGAAGTTCTGAACTACCATTTTCCCAAATGCAACACTTAACAATTAGGTTCAATTCAGTAGTATGCATTAGTTATCATGAACTAACAATGAACAGTTTACTACATTAATGTAGGTTCATATAAATATACTATTCATTCGTGATGTATTAAACATTCTTAGCATTTGTATTAATATATGTGGAAACGAACATTAAAAGCTAACGTGAAAGTACATTGACTAACTTTATTAGATGCTGTAACTTTTGGTTAGTATATAGACCCTTATTGTAAAGTGTTACCAGTTTCTGCATTTAATATTTAACGCAGATATTTTGTCAACAAATATCATTGAGGCACCAGACATTAATAGAAGTATTGTTTTGAAAACATTTATATTATATTTTTTGCTACCAAACACAGTTGTGGCTGTAAAATAATGTACAATAAAAAACAACATTGAAATAGAACAGTTGAATAGGTTACACTTTTTGTTGGTCCACTTTGGACATTCTACTAACTATAAGTAACTTTGCAACTACGTGTTAACTAGCAGTCATTTGCATATTCTTAGTAGACTGGCTGCTTAATATCTGCTAACACTTTATTTTGATTGTCCCCCAATAAACATTCTACTAACTAGAGCTGCACGATTCTGGATAAAATCAGAATCACGATTTTTTGGGTTTCAAATAGAGATCACGATTCTGAATATACAACCAAACAAAATAACGTAATTTTCTAGAGGTTCTGACAAAATATAAATTGCTGGAAAATGTATGAATTTATTTTAAAAATGGTTTTGAATGAATTTAGTGACTCGTTAATAAACGCGTGTTTCATTGCTGGATGAATCAGTGTTTTTGAACGAATCTTTTAAATGAACGATTCAATGATAAATACATTTTTAACAGTCAGTTGTCGCCACCTAGTGGAATTAGATGTAATTTGACGTGCCAAATTCGTTTCAAAGGGTAGTTTGCTGTATTTTGATCGCTATCGTAGACATCGGTGTTTAAATACTAACTTAAAACATATATCAGTACAATGTACTATTTGTGAACTATTTGTAATGTACATTGTAGTACAATGTGAATATTTGTAACACAAATAACTAATGTGTGATTCAAAACGCCTCCCTTTGGCTCTGGCAGCACGAACACAGATTTGAACGTTCCGGTATGATTTTGTCAAAGGTTTAATAGACGTGGGAGAATCGTTAATAAAATAGGATCGCGTGGGTGCTTGAATCGAGATCGCGATCTTTTTACGATTAATCGCGCAGCTCTACTACTAACTATAAGTAACATAGTTGCTAACCCTAACCTAACAGCACTCTTAGTTGACATGTAGTTGAAAAGTTACAGTTAGTAGAATGTCTAAAGTGGACCGTCGAAATGTGTAATCACTGAATAAATTACAGTTCTTTCTAAATCATAACCCTTAAGACTGAAACTTTTGAACCCTTTTTACTGTTGTCCAATTCAAGTGTTCAGATTCCCCTAACTTCAAATCATCTAGAAGGGAAGAGCACCAATAAATGACATTAATCTACAAGTCTGCATAGGTTGCATGTTATTTGACAATATTTCAAATGCAAAAATTAAGCATTTGTGTCACTGAATGGTACTCAGACCTAATCGGTCATTATCACCACAAGTATTGAATCTGTCTGCAGTGCTTGCCTAGAGACAAATTACATTCAAATTTACCCAGACTATCAATCATGGGTTGCAATATCCAGCATTCACACCTAAGGACAGCATGCCATAGATTTGTGATCATGAGAGAGGGATGAGGACATCACCCCTGGGCTCGCTCTCCTGTCTCTGGGTCCACTCCACTGTCCAGATCTGACAGAAAAATAGGATAAAGCATAAAAAATGAACTTTTACGAAATATGTATCAGGCATATAAAGTGATCACTTTACATCACTGCCAGAGCCAAGGTCTGCTTCTCTTACCCATGATCGTATTGTTGGAGGACAGGCGCCGTTGGTGGTTAATGAGGCTGAAGTTGGAAGGTCCTGGATTATCTGATACTGTGTAACTCGGACCAATTGGTGGATCCATATCTGTGTCCATGGCTGTTCAGATGGAGGGAGAACAATAGCTTTAATAATAATAATTTAATACCATGTATGTGTAGCAATAAGGTTTTTTCTTTTTTTTTTTGGTGCTGTAGAAGATCCACTACAAGTCACATTTGGGACCAGTTAGTTAAAAGTCATTTAAAAACAGAAAAGCTGTTAGTTCTGATTTTATCATTTTAAATGCAATAAAACTGGACAATATAGAGGTCTCTCTCTCTCTCTAGCCTAATATGAATAAATATTTTAAAATGTTATATTTAAATATATTTCAGTATTTATATGAATTTAAGATTTTAATGTTTAACATTATATATATGATTTTAAAAATAAATGTATCTTTTTTTAACATTTTTTATTTAAAATTAAAAATAATTGCTGACGTTAATCAAGAAAACTGCTTGTTGTTGCATTCACGCTGACCTGAGAACAGGTGTGAAACAGACTGTGGGAGTCTCGAGAAGGTCTCGACGTCGACGGTTCTGTTGATACCGCAGTCTGACACGGACGGTCCTGCCTGAGGCGGGGTTTCACACGTTCGCCATTGGCCTTCAGTGGGCACTGGCGTTCTCCTGGAGTCTGTTCAATGTGATTGATAAAACAAGTGGCACTGCATAACTTGATAGGCAGCTGTTACAATGAACAAATAAATAGCTAATGCACTCAAGTATCAAAACGATCATTGAAGGTAAAAGCAGACTTATATTAAGACTACGATAAATGTCTCGCATACCAAACCATAACTTTATCCCTTCACATTTTTAATTATTTTTCCCCCGTTTATTATTTATACTTGTAGTGAGTTTTAATTGCGTGCATGAACTAAATAGCCTAATAGTTGATAAATCAAGCTATGCCATCGGTCTTCTTACCATTGCACATGTTTCTCCTTAGCTTTCGAAATGGGCAGTTCTCCCTCACCCGAAACAGACAAATGCTGTGTTTCCTTCGGCCTTGAGATGACATTCTGACTCAGACTTATACAGTATGATATAAATATATTATCATTAAAGTGCTGGTGGTCTGCCGTCAACATTCCATGTATTCGAACTATCAAATGATAACAGGTAGTAGGAATTTTTTTTTTTTGCCCTCCGACAAAAATTGTACTAGGACTTGTTGAACAGGTTAGAGAGGAACAAACTGAACTTCGTTTTTATATTTAATTTATGAACTACAAGTCATTCACAGAAAGGATAGTCAAGACTGGTTCTGTTTAAAAAAATGTTTATGAAAATATAACAGGAATTCCAGCTTAATACAGTCATTTACGCTAAACAGGTTTTATGTCCTTGCAGCTTCGATTTAATTACAACTATTTAATTACAAGCTCTTTCCAGAGATAACTAGTTATAGCTTTCTATACCTTTTTACAAATCTGTTAAAAACGTATGTCTACACTTTTCACAAAGTAAACATCACACTGCCCTTAAATTAGTAAAGGGAGATAAAGGAGTGGCTGTGGAAAATTACAAGTTTGAGCAAGCTACTAACTTCACACACCACACAATATTTTAGACTTGAATAAGCAAACAATGCCTAACCAAATAAAAAAAAAAAAAAAAAAAAAATACATACTTGTGGAATAAATATTTGGAATTTAGTTCTTCTTGTTGACATTAACATCTTAAAATAGATGAGTTTAATCCATGTGGAGCTCTTGACATTGATGAAGAAAGCTTATTCTACACCTGCTTGTTCATGTTTGGCTGTAATAAAGGGTAGTTCATTTTAATTCGCAGTTTAGTGTTCAAAGTTTCACTACACAACTTTATAAGTTAGTTCTAGAACAAAAAACAAAACAAAAACAGGTTCCACCCCTCCTCTCTCTTCTTTGACTAGACTTCTGGCAAATTTGACTCTCCTGGTCATGATATAGAAGTAATCAGGAAAGCAAAGAATAGGATTGAAAAATGAAATCACAGTTTGATTAAACATTCTCAGACACAAATGTCTCGTGGTCCAATTTAAGTTGGCTCTGAGCCTACAGAGATCTAGTCTACATTTGGCAGTAGCAGAGGTGCCAGATGTGGCTTGTTTAGCCCCAGAACCTCTGTTTGGTTTGAGGAACAGGTGGTTCTGGGATGTCCGGGGCAAAGATGGAGCCTGCGGAGTCGGAGAGGAAGATGAAGTAGAGGTTGGCCACCAGCATAGCCAACATTGGCAGAAACGAGAACCCAAAGCCAACACCTCTCAAACTGCTGCCACACGATGCTGCAACCCAGTACAGCAGCCTGTGATAGACACAAAGACACACACACACACGATTAAAAAATATAATAAAAAGTATTGTTAATACACATTGAATATCTGGGATTACCTGAAATCTACAGTATAACAGGGTTTCTTAAGTTTGGTCAATTTAAGTTTGAGGATGATTCAGACAAAACTGAGGAAAATTTAGGTGCCTTTCCAAGAGACTCCAAAATGACACCTTATATCCAAATGAAATAAGGAGAAATAAGGAGAATTTTATTCAGAACTGGCATGGCTGAGAAACAATCTCTGAATATGAAAGAGGTTGTTTTTAATGCTAAATACACACTGGAATGAATCATTTTTGAAACGGGACGCAAGTCTCTCCACCATTTCTAATGTAATCGGCCTGGGTTTTCTCTGCATTAGCGCTGTTTTGGTCTGACTGCTTGAATGCTTACTGGATCCTTGGACAGAAAACTTACCCAGAGTTTAGCGGTTTTAAATGATCAGAACTGCAACATACAGACGCTAAAACAACATGTTTCTTGTCAAAAAACCTGCTTCTTTTCGGTTTTTAAACTATTATTTCCACTATAAGCCTAATGTATTGACTGAATAACCAACTTTAAATGGATAGTTCACCCAAAAATGAAAATTCTGTAATTTACTCACCCTCAAGTCAGTCCAAACCTGTATGAATTTATTTTTTCAAAAGAAGATATTTTGAAGAATATGGGTAACCAAACAGTTGGTGGGCCACATAGTCTTCGATAGTATGGAGAAAGAAAGAAAAATACTATGGAAGTAAATGGGGTCCATCAACTGTTTGGTTACTGTTGAGTAAATGATGACTTTTCTTTTTCAGTTTCATTTCATTTTCATTTTTTGGTGAACTATCCCTTTAAGGTTTTTAGCTTTTAAAATGTAAGTTATATAGTTTATGAGGAGTAATTGATTAATTAATATAAATAGTATGAATGAAAGTATGAATGAATCCACCTTCATTTAAAGATATTTGTATTGGAATACTGGACAAATACTGAGGAAGATATTAATTTTTTTGCAATGCATGCAGCATTTAATGCCACGACTTTATGAATTTAAGACTTTTTGCATTGATTTAAAACCTCTTTAAGACCTTAATTTGTGCAGGGCGAATCAAGACTTTTTAAAAGACCTGCAGAAACCCTGGTATAAATAAATTAAGTTTAGCTTAAAAAAAAAAAAAAAAAAAAAAAAAAAAAAAATCAAAATAAACATGACAAAAAAAGAAAAATAAGTTAATTAGTCATTGCCAATCACTAGATATGGGAAATGTCTGAGCACATGTTTGCGGCCTTTTCTAAATCAGAGATTCAGTCCTGTAAGTTTAAGGAGGGATTCTGTACCTGCCAAAGGCAAAGACGATGGTGAGAAGAGGAATTAGTTTCAGCAGATCCTGATTCAGGTAAGCAGCCATGACAGCCAGTTGGAGGAAGTAAAGGAGGAAGAGGGAGATGGAATCCTCCACATAGCGCTGGTGAACTGCCACCTGCTTAACTTCTCTCTCCCCCTCAAACCGTGGCTTCAAGGAATGATACCACAGACGAGACACACCTAGTACCAACATACCTAAGAGTGGAAAGAAAGAACAGAACAACAGTTTCAGCTCTGAATGAATATACGAATGAATGAACACAAAGATATGCTGTATCTATCAATGTCACGTCATCTTAAGAGTTACAACAGCCTTGTATTCATCTGGGTGCCTCCTGCTTACCAAGGACAATAGGTATGACTGCAAAAACAGAGCAGCGCAGTGTGTAGACCAGCCTTAGGGGGGCACTGTCAAGCAGAGGGGCATCAAAGGGCAGGAAGACGTACCCTCCCCACACCAACAAGGGGAAGATCAAAGCTGAAGTGAACATGGACACACCCAGTTTAAGAGCATCACGACTAGATCCACCAAAGTCACCTGGGAGGAGAGGGAAAAAAAAAAAAAAAAAAAAGATTAAACCTTACATGCTTTTGTAAAAGTACATTAAAAAAAACAAACAAACAAAAAAAAAACAATGTTCCTGTCTTACAGCCCTCTACCATTCATTTTTAGGGCTGTTTTTGTGAGATTTTACATACAATTGGTCAAAAAAAAATCAGGGATGCAATACTAACATTCCTGTATGTAAATAAATTAAAAATAAAACTATAAAAACTAAAGTCAGTAAATGCAACAAATGATTTTAGGCATCATAATATCATAATATACAGTATAAATGAATATCCAAAATACATATTCATTTTGAGATTTGGCAAAGACCATATTTAACTGTGTTATTAAATTATTAATCTTTTAAAGTTTCATTTTAAATTAGTATAGATGATGGCAAAGGTCATAAAAATCAATAAGAAATAAGGGGAATGTGCATGCACAATTAAATAAATATAATTTTTATATTTAAATTTAAGATTTATGCTTTTCCAACACTAAATAAAGGTTCTATTTATTTATTTTATTTTTTGCAGCCACAGAAGAACCATTTTTTGGTGACAACCATTCAGTGAACAGTTTTCTTTGTGTGAAGAACATTTTAATAATTTAAAGAACCTTTTGTGCAATGGAAAGGTCCCATGAATGTTTAAGGTTCACATGGAACCATGAATGTTAATACAGAACCTTTATTCTTAAGAATGAATTGCATTCAAGACATACATTTTACCGCCATGCTGTTGTTTGAGCTACAGTAATACATGTCACCCTATATTGGGCTGATACAGTTAGGAAACACTTCATGATTTAACTTACAGCAGTGTGATTTGGATGTGATTGGCCAGTCGTGGTAATAGTCTTCTAGTGGTGTTCCATGTGTCCCATGCGTCCCGAGGAAGGGGCTTCTCTGTTCTTCATCATCTCTCCATTGGTCTGCAGCCTCCTGCTGACTGGTGGAGTGCAGGATGGTGATGCTGGGGCTGAAGACTCGGGCTGCGTTCTCTGGCATTATGTTCACCTCCTCCACCTCTATTTCTGAACAGGTGCTTTTCACTCCGTTTCTCAGCTCAAAGTCAGAAATGCTCTCTTTCCCCATCTTCATTTCTCTCCATTCTTCACCTGTCTTCCTCTTCTCTCCCATCCCAAACTCCTCCCTCTCACTCTCAGTCCGACTCACTCCGCCCCGGAGCGAGATACAATCTGATCTCATGCTAGCGCTCTCTCCATCCTGGACTGTCAGAATCTGTGGTACAGGTTTATTCTCAGGCCACTGTAGGGTACTGGATTCCATATTTGCAGACTTGATCATTTCCTCTTCCTCCTCCTTCACCTCATTGCTGTTCACATCCTTTGTTAACTTGTCCACTTCTGCTACCCATTCAGGGGTTTGGAGCACCACTGCTGGTCCAGGAGGGCCCATGTCCATTGTCCCTGGTCCTGAATACAGAAATTCTGGCAGTGAAAGAAATGGAGAAGCTGGAAAAAGTCTGACTGAGTAATTTTGTAAGAGGTTTATATTCTGTGAAAGGTCATCTCCTATAGGAACCAATGTGTAATGAATTATAGGGAGTATAAATTATGAAATGTATTCATACTACAGCAAAGCAGAGCAGAGCCCCCCCCCCCCCCCCCCCCCCCCGTTATGACCCTGTGGTTGTGCTTTGTTCCTAGACAGACACAAACACAGAGACCCTCACAGAAAAACAGAAACAGAACAAAGCACAACCACAGGGTCATAACAAAAATAAAATAGATAAGCTAGTATCACCTTGAAAATTTACCGCAGCTCTTATTATAATACATACAGTAGCTCTATAGTTAGAACTGTGATATTTTTAGGCAAGACTATATAAACCACATTTATTAAATCATGGATCATTAACAAAGTCAAATTAAAGTAACTATGTCCTGACATTTCATCCTACCTGTCAAATTGTCCAACCAAGGCTAACTGCAAATGCACACATCAATATTGTGTATTGTTTTTTTTTTTTTTATATTTGCATTGTTTTAAGGGTAAATTTAGGGTAGGGGTAGGTATGGATGTTAATAGAGCTTCAAACCACATGAATATGATGCTGGTAGCTCAATCTGATAGGTAGTATTTTTCGCTACCGAATTGTGCTACTTACTATTCTAATGGGAAGAGACTAAATCTGACAAGGTAGGACAAATAGACAGAATACCGGGTTTCACGGACAAGGTTTAAAGAAATAGTTCACCCCTAAAATGAAAATTCTGTCATTATTTACTCACCCTCAAGTTGTTCCAAACCTGAATATGTTTCTTTCTTCCACTGAACACTGAAGATATTTTGAAAAATGTGGGAAACCCAATAGTTAATGGGCCCCATTGACTTTCATAGTATGTTTTTTTTTACCCACACTATGGAAGTCACCCATATTCTTCAAAATATCTTCTTTTGTGTTCAGCAGTTTAAAAAAAAAAAAAAAAAAAAAAAAAAAATTCATACAGGTTTGGAACAACTTGAGGGTGAGTAAATGTTTGAGCGGTCTTAACTGAAAGCAACTTGCACTGACATATCTTAAAATATGTCAGTGCCATTGTTTTGTCTAAAGACACACACAAGTTTTTTTTTTTTTTTTTTTCTAAGGCACATTTTAAAAAAGCTACTTAAATATCCTAATTTAACTAAGGCCTACTCTTGGCTTAATCTATGCCCTGTCTGTGAAACCAGACCTATGATTTCTATAAAACAAAGTTCATTGTAGTTGTTATGAAAAATAGTTGGCTAAATAGTTAAAATTATAAAAAATACTAACTATAAATAAGCTATCAAAGTCGTAAGAGGAAGTTAAGTTCCCCAATTTATTAAGCCAATGGAATATTTATTTAGCATGAAATTAGGTCATACGACATTTAAGCCATAATAATTAGTGTCACTATACGTTACTTGTATTTAGCCCGATTAGTTCGCAGACGAAAAACTGAGACAACGCTAGCGAGGCCTCAAAACAACATGGACACATGATCACATAAACAGAGCGAGCTCAAAAGAACCACATAATAACTCTAAACGACAGCACTTAGACTATTCTCAGACTGTTATTGTCTACAGGACACATCTGATCTTCATTGTATGCAACGAGCCTTATTTTAATAATAAGAAGACGAAGATTCCTTAACCAGGCCAAAATGAGTGTATTTGACATGTCAAAACAGTCCAAACGCTAAAACGCGGTGCAGCGACACGGCTTCTGGAACATTTATCATGTGAAGTAAAACAGTAAAACTTTCTAATGTGCTCACCCAGATTTCAGCGCAAGATATTTTCTTTTCAGGATTGTTTTTCCTCGATTGAAATGAAAGTCCCGTAGCGGAAGTTCAGGTGTGTCCAGGTGAAGTTTGTTAAAGGGACAGACTCTTAAAGGGGAAGTTTATCTCTGTCAGGTTCTTACAGTGTCATCAGCGTGTTTGCACTATGCATAAACTCATTAAGTGAAGTGTGTAGCCCTGTTCATAAATGTGTACATACACATATATATCTATCCTTATTACTTAATTTATCATTTTGTGTTATTAACTCTGTAGATAAAATCCAAAGCAAACCAAAGGGTTTTGGCATGTGTGTAGATATTAAGTAGTCTAATTATAGAACTATGTGTACTATATAATTACACTAATTATATAATTATAGATTACTGCCGTTCAGCACAATTACAGAAACTAATTTCCCCTGAAATTTCCTGCAGAAACCATCTTAAGGTTGTTTGCTGGTCTTTGGCTAGCTGGTTTCCTGGTTGAAAAGTGCCTCAAAACCCCTCTAAAACCATCAAAACAGACCAGCCCACCTTAAAGGGATAGTTCACCCAAAAATGAAAATTCTGTCATTAATTACTGACCCTCATGTGATTCCAAACCCGTAAGACTTTCGTTCATCTTCGGAACACAAATGAAGATCTTTTTGATGAAATCTGAGAGCTTTCTGTCCCTGCGTAGACAGCTATGTGACTACCACATTGACGTTTATAAAGTTTATAAAGAGATAGTAAAACTAATCCATAATTGAACGGTTTAGTCCTAATTTTCTGAAGAGACACAATCTCTTTATATGATGAACAGTTTGAATTTAGGCTTCTATTCACATTCATCAACTCACATCAGTTGTGGTAAACAGAAGCTCAAGCATGTTTGAGGTTCATTGGTTCATTCTCGTGTGTTATGCAGCACGTTTGAGCTTGCAGTAGAGGTTTGTTTATATTCGTTGATCAATGTTTATTGATACCCCCCCAAATATATACAGGTGCTGGTCATATAATTAGAATATCATCAAAAAGTTGATTTATTTCACTAATTCCATTCAAAAAGTGAAACTTGTATATTATATTCATTCATTACACACAGACTGATATATTTCAAATGTTTATTTCTTTTAATTTTGATGATTATAACTGACAACTAAGGAAAATCCCAAATTCAGTATCTCAGAAAATTAGAATATTACTTAAGACCAATACAAAGAAAGGATTTTTAGAAATCTTGGCCAACTGAAAAGTATGAACATGAAAAGTATGAGCATGTACAGCACTCAATACTTAGTTGGAGCTCCTTTTGCCTGAATTACTGCAGCAATGTGGCGTGGCATGGAGTCGATCAGTCTGTGGCACTGCTCAGGTGTTATAAGAGCCCAGGTAAGAGCCCAGGTTGCTCTGATAACTTCTGCATTGTTGGGTCTGGCATATCGCATCTTCCTCTTCACAATACCCCATAGATTTTTTATGGGGTTATGGTCAGGCGAGTTTGCTAGCCAATTAAGAACAGGGATACCATGGTCCTTAAACCAGGTACTGGTAGCTTTGGCACTGTGTGCAGGTGCCAAGTCCTGTTGGAAAATGAAATCTGCATCTCCATAGAGTTGGTCAGCAGCAGGAAGCATGAAGTGCTCTAAAACTTCCTGGTATACGACTGCGTTGATCTTGGACCTCAGAAAACACAGTGGACCAACACCAGCAGATGACATGGCACCCCAAACCATCACTGACTGTGGAAACTTTACACTGGACCTCAAGCAACGTGGATTGTGTGCCTCTCCTCTTTTCCTCCAGACTCTGGCACCCTGATTTCCAAAGGAAATGCAAAATTTACTTTCATCAGAGAACATAACTTTGGACCACTCAGCAGCAGTCCAGTCCTTTTTGTCTTTAGCCCAGGCGAGATGCTTCTGACGCTGTCTGTTGTTCAAGAGTGGCTTAACACAAGGAATGCGACAGCTGAAACCCATGTCTTGCATACGTCTGTGCGTAGTGGTTCTTGAAGCACTGACTCCAGCTGCAGTCCACTCTTTGTGAATCTCCCCTACATTTTTGAATGGGTTTTGTTTCACAATCCTCTCCAGGGTGCGGTTATCCCTATTGCTTGTACACTTTTTTCTACCACATCTTTTCCTTCCCTTCGCCTCTCTATTAATGTACTTGGACAAAGAGCTCTGTGAACAGCCAGCCTCTTTTGCAATGACCTTTTGTGTCTTGCCCTCATTGTGCAAGGTGTCAATGGTCGTCTTTTGGACAACTGTCAAGTCAGCAGTCTTCCCCATGATTGTGTAGCCTACAGAACTAGACTGGGAGACCATTTAAAGGCCTTTGCAGGTGTTTTGAGTTAATTAGCTGATTAGAGTGTGGCACCAGGTGTCTTCAATATTGAACCTTTTCACAATATTCTAATTTTCTGAGATACTGAATTTAGGATTTTTCTTAGTTGTCAGTTATAATCATCAAAATTAAAAGAAATAAACATTTAAAATATATCACTCTGTGTGTTATGAATGAATATATTATACAAATTTCACGTTTTGAATGGAATTAGTGAAATAAATCAACTTTTTGATGATATTCTAATTATATGACCAGCACCTGTATATCATACAGTGCCCTCCACAAATATTGGCACACTTAGTAAATATGAGCAAAGGCGTCTGTGAAAATAAATCTGCATTATTTATCCTTTTGATCTTTCATTAAAAAAATTCACAAAATTCTAACCTTTCATTTAAGTAAAACAACTGAAAATGGGGGGAAAAGCTCATTATAAAATAAATGTTTTTCTCTAGTTCACGTTGGCCACAATTATTGGCACCTAATTATTGCAACGTCCGTTTACCAAGATAACAGCTCTGAGTCTTCACCTATAATACCTGATGAGTTTGGAGAAAACCTGACAAGAGATCAGAAATCATTCCTTCATGCAGAATCTCTCCAGATCCTTCAGATTCCCAGCTCCATGCTGGTGCTTCTTCTCTTCAGTTCACTCCACTCATTTTCTTTAGGGTTCAGGTCAGGGGACTGGGGCGGCCATGACAGAAGCTTCATTTTGTGACACATTTTTGTGTTAGTTTTGATGTTTGTTTTGGATCATTGTCCTGATGGAAGATCCAATCACAGCTCATTATAAGATTTCTAGCAGAAGCGGTCAGGTTTTGATTTTTATCTGTTAGTATTTGATAGAATCCATGATACCATGTATCTGAACAAGATGTCCAGGACCTCCAGCAGAAAAATAGGCCCATAGTATTACAAATCTAGCAGTATATTTAACTGTGGGCATGGGGTACTTTTTATCCATGTGTGCACCAAACCCATCTGGTGGGTTTGCTGCCAAAAAGCTCTTTTTTTGTTTTGTTTCATATGACCACAGAAACCGGTCCTGTTTGAAGTTCCACTGAATATGCTGGAGATTGTTTTTGGATGAGCGAGGAGGATTTTTCTTGAAACCCTCCCAAACAACATGTGGTGATGTAGGTGCTGTTTGGTCATTTTTTTAGGCTTTCTGAGACTCAAGACTCAACTAATCTCTGCAATTCGCAGCTGTGATCCTTGGAGAGTCTTTGTACACTCAAACTTTCTTCCTCACTGCACATTAGGACAATTTAGACATAGGTTCTCCTCAAGGCAGATTTGTAACATCTTTAGTTGATTGGAACTTCTTAACTATTGCCCTGATGGTGGAAATGGGGATTTTCAATGCGTTAGCTTTTTTCTTATAGCCATTTTCTATTTTGTGAAGCTCAACAATCTTTTGCTGCACATCAGAACTATATTCTTTGATTTTACCCATTGTGATGAATGATTAAGGGAATTTGGCCTTTGTGTTTCCTCATGTTTATACTCCTGTGGTACAGGAAGTCATGGCTGGACAATCACCCTGGTGTGCTAAATAAATGTAAATATGAATGAGAATATATTTCAGAAAGATTATACTCATAAAAAATTCTTCAATGAAAGGTTAGGTTTTTGAATGAAAGATCAAAAGGATAAACAATGCAGATTTATTTTCACATCTGCCTTTGCTCATATTTACTAAGGGTGCCAATATTTGTGGAGGGCACTGTATATCGGGTCATTTTTTTGTCCAAAGGCCTTAATAATAATAAAAAACAAAGATATGACATCCAAAGTATGTAAGGTATTACAACTTGATCTCTTATTGAATCCAAAACTTTTTAATTATTATTGTATTTTAATTTATTTTGCTACGTATAAAGGTATTTTAAATATTTTGAAGTTTCAAAAGGTCATTCGGTTTAACCATCCAAAGGCCAATACAGCCATTTCATTTGTGATTAAAATATCTTAAAATGTAATAAATATACAGTATATATTTTTTATTCTGGCATGACTTTATTACATCGTATATCAACATAGTGCAAAATGGTATTAAAATTATGTGTATAAGTTGTTGCTTTGTTGTGAGAAAGAATGTTCAGAAAAATTAATTTCATTGATGTCATTCGGAGTAACCAATATAAAGGGACCATTTTTGATCAAGTCATGCGGTCAATATCATGTGACAGGATGGGACATCATTCAGACACCTGCAAAGGACCACATGATCATGAAGCAAAGTAACTAACTCTCTCTTAACTATTTGAAAAATTAATGTTTTCACTTAAATGTCCCGAAATATCAGGTCATTCGGTACAACCGCTATAAAACATGGAAAATGTTGTAATATTTAAAAAACTTGTACTAAATATAAAATGTTTGATTGTCCTTTTGCTAGCTAGCTAGATATCAGCCTGTTAACATTGTTTGAAAATATCGTCATTCGGTATAACCAAAAGGGTCATTTGGTAAAACCAAAATTTTGGTTAAACTGAATGACTTTTTTGGTGACAAACTTTGTCCATCTCATAAAAAATGACAAAAGCAGTGTTCATTGATTATAAAAACCACATAATCTCATTGTTAACACTTAATAAAACTTCAAAAGTAATTATATCTCCATTACATTTTTTGACACTTTTAAAAACCTTATTCGACAATGACCCATTTATAGTGTTTTGTAAGACTACATTTATTTATAAAGTATTTCCTTTAAAGTCCATCTAGAGAATCAAATATGGAAGGGGATGGAGACTTAAATATATGATTTATTTGAAAATAAATTTATAAACTAAATAACTTTAGGTACTATCATCATATTGGTACGTCAGTGATTGTCACAGTAGCCAGTGTGTTTGTTTTCAACTACAAGATAAGGAAAATGTCCCAACAATACTACACTTGTACTCAAGACATAAGGAACATTGGTAATATTTTGGCATCTGCCGAGAACATAAATGTAAATATAAATTATGATACTTCAAAAACAAATGAGGCTGAACAATATAGCACAAAAGATTGATTCAGTTCTGCACCGTTACAACGTTGCAATGAGAACATGATGTCAATGAAAGCCATGACCGTAAATGGCACAACATGCTTGATGAAGTAGCACTCCTCTCTCTACATTACATGTCTCATTACCTTTCCCTCTACAATAGGCCTGATTCATTTTGCACCACAGTACGCTATTCTGAGCTCAAAGAGCCCCTGTGCAATGTGGTGCTGTAAAATGGAGCCGTCACTGTTTTCCTGAGGTTGAGTGAAAGCACATCTGTACATGGTGGCATGAGAACATGAAGACAGATGACTTTGAGATGTTTTCTTGCTGCACACTCCCTCCTGTGAAAGCTGCTGCCAGCACGTGTGCCTGCTGTTAGCATAATGCTAATGAAGGGGTTAAGGCTGTTTGCATGCTGTTCTGGAGGGTCGATCTGATGTCTTTCTCAACAGGAAAAAAAACGTTTTTGGACCAAAAAGAGTCAAAGTGAAGGGATGAGTGTCCCCTGCCATCTGACCAGGCCTTTGAATTGGAACTTAATGATGTTATATGTGTGGTTTATGGAATTGTTCATGAATAATGCATAGAATTACATGAATCAATCAATAATTGCAAAAACTCTTCTCATGCACCAGGGTTGTGCAAAATTCAGAACTGAAGAATGAAAAATGGCTCCCTTTCAATTCCTGACTGAGAATTTGAATTGAATTGGCAACACCCCACAAGAAGTTGAATGGGAATAACAGAATTTACTGAATTGTGTTTTTAAAGATTCAACACTGGAAATACATTCTGGGGAAAGAGGTGTTCTTCCACCTCACTCATAAAAGTTAATTTATAAACTAAATAAAAATTTCTATAGGTGACATGACAACACTTTTAAAACGTTTGCTTTTCTAGTTCACTTTAATACTACATTTGAATTACAGTTCTGCAATTTTGCTACCTCAATTCAAATTCAGCAGCTAAATTGGAATTTAAAAGTATCAATAAACATCCCTGTCATGCACATGTGCTTTCATTTCCATTTTAATGTTATTTTATGTATTAAGACACTCACTAGGGTGAGATGTAAACATATCTTTTGTTTTATTTGGAAACAAATATAAAAGCACATTAAAATGCAAAAGCCACTTGTAAACTACATGGCACATTTTCTCATAAAGTCACCAGCATCTCTCTGCATTTTAAAGGCTCAAATAGACTGTACACACCACTCAGCTAAGACACAATGTGCATTGTGAGAACAGCAGGTCAGTGTCATTAAGAAATAACACCACCGCAATACTGACTCGAAAGCAATAGCTAAGTTGCACCTAAATGGCAATATTGACCTCCTCTGCACGTAAGACACATATCGCGCCTGTTTATTTCAGCTTCATTTCTATTGAACATGTAAGTTAAGCAAATCACAGGTGAACCAGACTTTGAAAAGGAAAGAAACACTGCGCCGATAGCCCGGGCAGAATGGCAAACGTTTGATAGAACAGTCCATTTTAACATCAGCAAATACTGAAGAACAACAGAGAGGAAATCCAACTCATCCTATTAAGAACACTGTAGAGAGAGGTGGGGAAAGGACCTGGCAAATCAAACATTCAATTTGCCCACAGAGGCTGGTAGGTCAGTACATTGATTGACATTTAGCTGAATAACAGCAGGGCCAGTTTCTCTGGCTGTTCTGTAAACACACGGATTTATAAGGCGCAAAGCTCAAGAGTCCCAAACCGAAGAGCTCAGAAAATGTAATCATCCTGGAACCAATGCACTGTGCTTTTATGATAAGTGTGGAATGAATCATTGAGAAGTGGATTACCCTACTTTTTTAATTTCCAATTTCGGAATTGTTAATTTGTCATTCTTTGGACATAGAAAATAATTAACCATATTGTTTGTCTGTAATAAAGCTATTTGGCTGGTTTCGAACATAAAAGATTCATCGCTAAGACTTTTCAGCCATGCCGAACGTGACATCAGTGGTGGAAGCTATGAGTTGAAAAACCCTGTCAGAACACATGAGACATGAAAGTGGGTTTAAGTGCAGTTTTCAAATGGAAAATCCAGACCCACAAGTACACAAAACCACCATCACGGAACAACAACACTTGAGGGATACAGTCGGCTCTGAGGTGGAGGAGGTGTGGTGGTGGTTGTGTGTGTCGGCGTGTGTGTGTGTGTGTGTGCGTGTGCGTGTGAGGTAATCATCGCATGTCTCCTAGCCCGAAATCTGGCTAGCAGCTCAGGCAATGCGGTAGTCGAACGTGTCTTTTTCCATATAGTCTGTCCATGTGGAACTCGGCATGCTGCTGTACGGATCCAGAAGGATTCGGAAACAGCGCACGATCAGCAGCCCCAGAAAGATGAAGAGGAGGAGGACGAAGACGAAGGCAGCCTTCTGTTCCAGCGTGAGGAAAGGGATGGGCTGGTTGGCCCCAGACGCAGACAGCGTGCTGCTGTGAAGATGCTCGGCCATCCTCTCCAGTTTGTCGGCACGGGTCAGGGGCACGCGGCCATTTTCGCCACATTCGTGATCAACAGGTTCTTGTTTAAAGCCATTCTGGAAACACACAAGATGATTAGGAAAAATCACAACAAGAACATGAAATATCATCAATATTACATTAATTTCAAAACAAATACTACACATACATTCAGCTTGAGGACCTAACAACATTACTGAGGATTCAGAACAACAATTTCACAGTCGGCGCAGGCCTCACGTTCAAAGACATACACCATCACTGTTATATAAGATTAATGTGTACATGTTTTACGGAATTAAATCCTCCAGCTCACATTACTGAGTGGAATGATTCAGCTCGCTGAGGACAGTAAGTAGCCTTGAGTGAATTATCTCTCTCATCTTAAGGCGATCGAATCCATTTCTGACTGTGGTTTTGTCATGCCCCCTGATTCATTCTCTTAAAGCGTCAGTTTCTGTGGCAGTCGCTGACCCTTTAATGGTTCACTTCTTTGATGCCAGCGCTCACGATCTGCCCTGGCACTCCCTATAAAGCCTGGCTCAATTTCCCCAAACGTGAAGATTTCTCTTGAACAACGTGAAGTCGCACGCATGATATGGCAATGTGTTGTTCACAATCCAACCACATCAGCATTGGGTACCTGGTGTTTGGATTACAGAAACAAAGTGCCCGACATGAACACGTCTCCATTTGTGATTTTATTTATCGAATTTCCATGTAAATATCCAATCGATCCCTCCTAAAATCGGCTAAACTGCATTCTCACCGCTCTGACAGTTGAACCGTGACGTCTGTACACACACACACAGGGCTGTGAATGTAATGTAAGCATTAGTTTCTCACCTGTTGTTACTGAAGAGGATTCATCAGTGGGAGGGTGATGGAGACCCAAAATAAGCAGGGAGAGAGACGGCTTCCATCACAGCTGTCCGCCCAGAGACAGATGGTTGTCACAACTTTTTCAACCCAGCTCGTCGATTTGTTCAGCAATGAAAATAAAATCTGCGACTCTCCGCTTCCATTCCTCTCCTCTGTGGTCCAACTCCCTCTTTCCCTCACCAAGATGAGCATGTAGTGGTGTCACATCACCCATAGCAACCAGTTGCCATAGCAATCCCTCCAAGTGTGTTCAGTAAAGCTGAGCTGGCGAGAGACAAGTGTGATCCAGCCAAAGCGCAGTGTAAACGTGTGTTTCTGTGAAGGCGGAGGATTTAATACAGACCCACTGATGTGTGATAACAACAGTGGCTAAAAATAGTGGCCACTTTTAACTTTGCAGGATTATAACATTTTAATACGTTTCTATTACAAGCTGCGCATGAATGTCAGCCAATCAGCTTAAATGGGGAATGTCATGCTTTCAGACATGCTGCTGTCATTTGATATGTCTGTGTGTACGTACACCCAGTCTCCATATCTTCAGCACTGTCAATAGAAACACAGTCTGTACGAGTTCTATAAATGTAGGTGTATAAACTGGATATATTTAAACATTAGTGATAGATCAGCTGACTGACTGGTTTATTTATTTATTGTGTGATTGATGGCTGTGAAGTGATAACTGTGAAGTCTTGGTAATATCCAGCCCTGAATGGTGCAGAGAGGCTTCTCCATCATAGTGAATGAGGTTTTTAAAAATATAAAATGTTTTGGATGCATGTGAGATGTAACTTGATGCACATAATCTTAAATAATAGGTAATGTTTGTGAAGGAATAAATAGTGTGTAAACCACTAGAGAAAGATAAGGTGGGACTATTATTGGTGATGTTATTATTATGAAGATAATAATTCATGACTATGATTCAGTGGTTCTTAGTCATCATGGTTTATTTAATGAAAGTGAATTAAATTGATAAGCTGTAGGCCTATAATTTAGAATATATATATATATAGGCTTATATATCACAGAATATATGAATAATAATAATTATTATTATAAATAAGTAAATAAAACTGTATAAATAAATATGTATTATTTACAATCTGTAAAAGCCTCCGAGGACAATACTATTAGTGTTATGAACTAAACTGATACTATTGATTCTGATGATGCACATCATGAATACAGTCTGATCACTATAAATATTATGGGGGAGGGGGATCAATATCTGAATTATAAATGGGTAATATTAAATAGTTAAGCATATTGAAAAGTCTATTTATTATAAATAATTATAGATATTATACAAATTACTGCATGATGTCCTATAACTTTTACCCTGTAAAAAAAATCGAAATTATCTAAATTTTAATGGTAAATGCTAGACTAAAATTGCTAGGCTACAGTAAAACTATATACTATATACAGTGAATAACTGTAATAGATCTAACCTTATTTTTTTCAGTAAAATACTGTTAAATTTACAGTTTTGGGAAGTGAAAAAGAACAAGTCATTAAAATTTAGTGAAAAAGACGTAAATTGACATTCCATGCGTGACACAATTGATGTGTTTTTATAAAAATAACTGTTTATAACTATCTTTTCTTTTTCCCCCCTAATCATTTACATTAGGGTTTTATGTTACATCTAATGTTGTTAAATGAATGTTAATTAGCTACATTATTAATGTCACCATGATGTTTAGTAGGCCTATTTGTGTGAATGACACTGCAATTTTTTACATATTAGCATTAATAATAGCATTTTACATAGCACAGCGTGTGGAAAAACTGCTTGTGATGAGCTATGATTCATCTTTCTCATAACCACCTGTTTTTGGTGGTTCTCAGTGTATTATAAAAGTACAAAACAGGTAAAACCTGAAATATTGTTACTGTATTTTTTATGGTAGGCCTAAATTCCTGGCAAACGTTTTTTTTAAACCGTAGAATTAACGTTATTTTCTTACAGTGTAATTTGACAGACCTTTTTTTTATTTTTCGACATACAAAAATGTCCTATAACCTAGCTATCCAAACACACAGCATATGCTGTATGTCGTTTTTTAAAATAATAGATATAGATCGTTTTATTCTCAGATGGGCGATTTAAAAGTTCTTTTTTTCATTTTTTTTTTTTTTTCATTTAAAACATTTAAAACCTATCACCTTTGAATAGGAATAAACTTTAATAACTTACCTGAGATTTACGTCTTTAAACCATATCTTATAAACTTCAGTCGAGAATTTCCAGTCAAAGAATGGCCATCTCAAAACTCGGGTCTATTCTCGTCTAAATATGTTGAAATAGCGCCACCTACCCGATGTCCGTTGTAGTTCACCTGAACTCATAGTTTCCTCCACAGGGGCACAGAGAACACCTAAACAATGTATAGCTTATATGGCCTGGTTTCACAGACATGGCTTATTTTAAGCCTGGAGAAGGCCTTAGTTAAATTAATAGCAGCTTTTATAAACGTGCCTTATAAAAACATTCTGGTGTGCATCTCTTGAGACAAAACAATGACACTGACATATTTTAAGATATATCAGTGCCAGCTGCTTTCAGTTAAGACAGCTCAAACATGCACTTTAGTCTGGGACTAAGCTTAAACCTTGTCTGTATGGCTGTGGTTGTCAACAAGTAAATTCATTTTTACGATCTTCTACCTAATCAATCTACCTAGGCTAATCAATCATTCAGAAACTGGTATTAAACTCACCAGAGGTCTGATACAACTAGATTAATGCGTCAAATCCAAAAATAAGAAGCTTTATAATGAAGCATTACATGACTTTCCTATTCCTGACCGCTGGGTGGCAGTAGGGCACCACCTTTGGGTTCATTTCCCCTCATTGTTTTATAAAATAGAAGATCTGTAGATGGCGCTCGATATCTCTGGATTACTTCTGTGCCAGCGTGTTCCAAAGACAAAAGAAAAACAACTACATGAAAACAAGCCTTTAAAACAGACTCAGATTTTATGTGAAGCCTATAGTTTGTTTTAAAAACAAGTATGCTGGATACTGTAGTATAGGTTGTAGCCTATTTAGTTAGAATCATAGTAAATTGATTGTTTAGTAACTTTGGCATAGTGAATTAATTAAATTAAACCAAGGTTGTACTAGTTTTTTGACTTTATGGTAACAACAAACACACACACACACAATAACCATTCAGTTAAGGCTGAGTAAGGCAACAAGTAATCACTGACCACAATTAATTAAAATCCTAACATCTGCCCAGTCAAAAACAACATAAAACCAGTAAGCTTTCAATCTTTGCTTTCTCTCTCTCTTCTTTGTTTTAAATTATGAACACAGTGAGACACTACTGCTGTACATCCTCAGCAGAAATATTACAGTAATGAAACATTTGACTGATTCATTCCCATTTATTCTAATATGAATGCAAATGGCAGAAAAGCGTGGGTTGCTCGCAGATATTTGATCATATATTCCAAAGATTAATGATCTTATCGATCGTTATTATTCAGCTGAGAGTGCTGAATTAATGAGGTGTGAGGCATTCAATGTGGAATGCTAAAATGAAAACACAAGAAAGGAACATTTAACACCATAATGTGTTGCATTTAACGACCTACATTTATTGTTTTTGCGCTGTAATGCACACAATATTTTTGTGGTTGCTTCTTTCTTCTTGTTCTCCATATCTCTTAGTCTATTTAGCCACAACCACAGCCAAGCATCCATGTGTGACACGCCTGCAGTGACCTTTGACGGATTTCCTCTCAAGAGGGTGATGAAAGACAAAATAATTGCTTCTTTTCCAAATGTTTCTAGCTCAAACCTCTCTGATGCTTGACACTTGTGTTCATTGCAATCAACTGTCCTAAACACATCTCCCTCACCATCAAAGCGCTGGATAAATGATGTGTTTATAGAGAACTCAAATGCAGCTCTAGCTGAACAAAAGTGTGCAAGCCACTTTGAAATATTTTAGCTTCGTTTCATCAGAGTAAAATCTTTTGAAAGAGGAAAGCGAGAAAGGAAGCGGCAGTCGAAAAGACGGGGAAATCATCTCCACGCTCTCGCGCTGACTGCGATGACCCTCAGGCCATTTTTTTCTGTCTTCCATTTTGAGACAAGTGATTTAATTGAAAAAAAGAGGAAAGAAATGATACTTGTGGAAGATTGTGGTTCTGAGTCATTAACTGCGGGGAGGTGCACTGGTTAAGGGAACTAATTGAATGTCAGCATGAGCCATTGAGAAAGAGCTCAGGTGCAGTGTCAGCAAAACCAGGTGGGCGGGTGAGAGGGAGAAAGTTACAAAAATGAAGACAAGAAGGGTTTAATCTTATTATAGGAATAGTTTGCCCAAAAATCATTTACTCACCCTCATGGCATTCCTAACTTTATTTCTTATGTGCAACACAAAAGAATGTGCTTTGAAGAATGAACTCTTTTTATGCATGCAATAAAAGTCAATGGGGTCCAAGTACAGGTTTGGAATGGCATGAGTAAACGATGACAGAATGTTCATTTTTTGGGTGAACTATCCCTTTAAGTGTCTCAGTTCTTCTACATGTGTGCATTTATGTGGTTGCCAGTTCACAAAACTCTCTTTATGTTGGATCAAGTGCAGCTTCAAATGCAAGAACAATGTTTACAAGAGGAGGTGTGAACTCTTGCTCCCTCACACACTACATTATCTCACTCTGTCTGGACCTTCTTCCTCATTCACTGGAAATCCAGCCTGCATTGTCCACAGATACGGAAAGGGAGTCTCAGAGCAGTATCTTCTCTGCTTTATGTCTTCCCTGTGCTATGTTTTTTGGCGCTGTTCCACCATTACACACGCACAGCAGGAAGAGAACTCTTCTCCAGATGCTCCCCATCTTTCACTGATAGTCGCAATTCATATTCAAGAATACGCAACCAGATTGTTCCATTTTTAGCCTGTTAGAATTTCAAGCTAATGGGGCGCAAAACCAAAAGCACCCTAGAAAGTCTCATGCTGCTTCTGGATTACTTCAGTCTGTGGAGTCTAGGCACCTGGTTGTTTTTCAGAGTCTCCTCAACAGGGCCCGCCTCAGGGACCACCGCACTGCAGACCGCCTCTAAAAGCCTGTGATAGGAACATTCAATCTGTCTGCTCTCGTTTCATCAGATCACTCTTTTTTATTTCCATCCCCCTCCTCCAGTCTGAGCTTTAATGGGAACGAGGAGAGAGGCAAACAGTGATTACAGGTATCAGGAGTTAACGCCGGATCTGGAGTATGAGATAGGACCCTGCGAGAACCAACAACAACTTGGCACAGAGGCCATTACTCACTGCTTGTTTGGACTCTGAACTGATACTGTTCTTTAAAAGAAAAAAAAAAAAAAAAAAAAAAATCCAATTTATCTTTCTAAGCACTTTTTAAATACATCTCACCATCAATCAATACAGTAGGGAAGACTGGGGTTAAGATGTGTCAGTGGGTAAGTTCTGTCACCCCTTTTATTATTATGACTTCATTAAATACAGAAGCCTGTCATGGAGTGATAAACATGTTTTATGCTTTTATGATGTCAAAGCAACCTGGCTAATGTCTAAAAATATGTTTATGAATTCTGAAGCTTTTCCTCCAATTGCAGGAAAATATTAAAGGGTTAAGACAATCTGCTGAAGTTCAAACTGAGCATCAGAATAGGGAAGAAAGTTGATTTAAGTGACTTTGAATGTTTCATGGTTGTTAGTGCCAGACGGGAAAAGTTTTAGTATTTCAGAGACTGCTGATCTACTGAGATTTTCACACACAACCATCTCTAGGGTTTACATAGAATGATCAGAAAAAGAGAAAAGTTGAGTGGGGGTTCTGTGGGTGAAAATGTCTTGTTGATGCCAGAAAAGAATAGCCAGTTCAAGCTGAAAGAAAGGCAACAGTAACTCAAATAACCACTTGTTACAACCGAGGTCAGCAGAAGAACCTTAAGGCAGGTGGGCTACAGCAGCAGAAGACCACACCGGCGCCACTTCTGTCAGCTATGAACAGGAATCTGAGGCCACAATTCACACAGGACAATAGAAGATTGGAAAAACATTGCCTGGTCTGATGAGTCTCGATTTCTGCTGCGACATTCAGATGGTAAACAACATGAAAACATGGATCCATCCTCCCTTGTATCAATGGTTCAGGCTGCTGGTGATGTAATGGTGTGGGGGATATTTTCTTGGCACACTTTTGGCTCCTTAGTACCAATTGAGCATCATTTACATGAAACAGCCTACCTGAGTATTGTTGCTGACTGACCATGTCCATCTCTTTATGACCACAGAGTGTACCCATCTTCTGATGGCTACTTCCAGCAGGTTAACTCACCACGTCACAAAGCTTAAATCATCTCAAACTCGTTTTACTAGTTCACTATACTCAAAGGGCCTCCACAGTCACCAGATCTCAATCCAAAAGAGCAACTTTGGGATGTGGTGGAATGGGAGATTCACTTCATGGATGTGCAGCTGACAAATCTGCAGCAACTGTGTGATGCTGTCATGTCAATATGGATCTCTGAGGAATGTTTCCAGCACCTTGCTGAATCTATGCCATGAAGAATTAAGGCAGTTCTGAAGGCAAAGGGGGTTGAACCCGGTACTAGCAAGAGTGTATAAATAAGACATTGTGCATTCATAAATAGTTTTTTTTTTCTTGTTTATGTTCATACTTTTATTTACAATGTAAATCATTCACATATGATATTTCACAATTATTCAACACCTTGACATGACACATCTTACCCCCTAATGTGGGGCAATATTGTCTCTGGACCACTTTTAGAAGTCCTATTTCTATAACCTTATGTTATGAATGCTTTCAGCTGATAAACATCCTTAACATGATTATTAGGAATATTAGTTTAAAAAGTGGTGCAACTTACTATTAAACTAAAAAAATATCACCGGCACCAGGTGACAGAACAGATGTCTTGTGACAGCTGGTGATGTACGTGTGCCCTGCAGAAGTTATTTAGATGGCTGGTGCTTAGACGGATGCCAGTCTATGGCAAGCTGCGAGTGTGTGTGTTAGTTGGGATGGGGGTCATGCTTTGTAGGTTAATTAGGAGTGGGTAGAGAGACGAAGAATGTGTATATATGCGTGTGTGGGCTGAGTTTATGTGGCTAATTAGGCTGGGAATCATTCAAGCTTCTGGGGGACAGATGCACATGAGTACATGGTGAGCAGGTTGGGGCAAGTAGGCAGGGAAAGCTGCCAATTTAGTGTGAGATGATCAGGGAGAGTATATTTATATATGTGTGCGTGTGTGTCAGAGTGACCGGCAGTGGCAGGTGTGTTACTGTGTCTCTATGTAAAAGTGCTGAGTAAAGGCATCAGGGCACCAGAGAAAACTGGTTGAAACCAGTCCTGACTGTAATGGGGGGTGTGTCATGGCTGTCTGGCATTCTGGACATGCCGGACAGCACATAATCCTCCACTGACCTAACAGTTACTGTACTACTGCTCGGGACTTCCCCATTCAACGCACACACACACACACACACACACACACACACACACACACACACACACACACACACACACACATACACACACACACGTGTTGGTTTCACTCTATTAGTAAGGACATCTCATAGATGCAATGGTTTTTATACAGAGGTGATGGTATTTGCTGAACCCTAAACCCTTAAAATAATCAAACTATTTATGTTATGGTTCATAACCGATAACTAATATTAAAAATACTATTTTGAAATATAAATAAATTAAAAAATAAAACTCTAAAATCACTTGTCAATTCAGGAATTACAACATTATAATGTAATGTATGATAAATTTAACTTTTTTTAAGATTCGCTAGAGATTACATTTAACAGAGTTATTAAATGATTAGTGTTTTCAAAGATTTTCCCTTTACGGAGTGTCTATTTACACTAAGTGCAAATAGCGTCCCTTGTTGGCAAACGCTATTTACACTAGCTCTGCCCACCAATGTCTAGTTGGGCCACTCAAGTTTTAAAAAAGACGAACAGAATTCAGCATCTTCAGTGGTGCAGTAGTAGCGAGTAAGACTCGCAAACCTGGCTTTTAACGCAAACAATGTGGGTTAGAATCCACTTTTGTCAAGCTCGCAATAAGGCAGCATCCATTTAATAATTTTTATAAATATAATGATTTACACTCACTGATTTTATTGCATCCTGTTAATGTACAAAAATACTAAGGTGCATATAGTATCTGCCAAAATAAATTATAGATAGCATCTAATTACTATTTACTTTTTTTGCAAAGAACTGATACTTTTACATGGTGTAAAGAGAATCTATCTTTCACCTAGTGTAAATAGCATATCGCTAAAAAAATGCTGCTATTGTCACTTAGTGTAAAAAATATATATATATTGCTATTTGCACTTAGTGTAAATAGCATTTACAGCTATTTTCACTGCAACTAGCAGCTGCCTTAACTTTAAGGGAGCATTAGATGACAACATAGGGAATCTAAATGTAAAAAAAAAAAAAAAAAAAAAAAAAAAAAGGAAATTAGCATGATTAAATATCCAATAGTGACTGACACTGATAAATTAAAAAAAAATACAAATCTAATAAGGGAAATAGCTGCTATGGTACAGTACAGATATACAGTGCATCATTAGTTTCGAATGTTCTCATAAGTTCGTTTCGCATGTCATTTTCCATTTTCCATTTTCCATAGCCAAATGGATCATATGTATGATAGAGCCAGATTAAAGTCAGTGATATTTACAGTTCATCAGAAAGTGTAAACTTTTTGCAGAAATATTTCTGCATTTTTTTAAAGCTGTAAAGTTAACTTTTTTTTTTATTTTTATCCATAATGTTTAGGACTAGCATAACTCAATTGTATCAGATTCTGACTTTAATGTGATTTACACAGGTAGAACATGTTCCTGGATCAGCATTGGTTCTGTCAATCAGATTTACAGTTAGGAGTTTCAAAAACTTTAATATCAATCCAAAATGTACCTTTGCTGTTAGGGGCAGGTTATGGCTATAGATCACTCTTATGGCTTATAATTGTTTAATAAAAATGTTGTTTACTTAGCTATTATGTGCAACTCTTCTAGTCATTGGAGTTCCTATAGTTCTAGTTGAGATCCATATGGCTTTCAGAGAGAGACTCAGAATCCCTGAGCATCACTGTGGAGATGCTAGAGGTGTGTTATAGAGGGCAAAAGCATTTGTTGATTTTAAAAAGGCTTTCTTCAGCCATGTTTGGTCTGTAAGTCTATGGACAGAGGACATAGTGGGACAAGATTACCATGACAACAGGAAGAGAATATGCTGTAGTGCTCCATTTTTTTGGGAGACATACACTCATGAGGTTATTTACTCTGTCACATGCATATGTCATTTATCTTCATTCAGAATAAACTAGAAGAGGTGATGACTCTTTTAACTCAAACTAGTAAAATATAAATGAGACAAACATCCAGCAGTGAACAGAGTCTTATAACACCATATTTTAACTGCAATTCTGAAAAGCCATTTACACAGCAAGGACACAGTCCACTGGCTGTCTGTCTCCTAGTACACTTATGGAGCCATGTGGTTCTTTTTAGTTTATGGTTTGTATAAATGTATCCAAATGCTGTGTGGTTTGCGGTGCTGCAGCATGTAAAAGTCTCTCTGAGAAGGGAAGCCAGACGAGAATCTGCTAAAACATTCAGGGATGATACAGATGCTTACAACTTTGTATTAAAGATAAGTTTGAACACAGACCAGTGCTGTGTATTTTACTTCTAGAGCAGTGCAATTCAACAAACCATAATCGCACATAGTTAGGATAACAAAATAATAGGATAATTTGATATTAGCGCGATAACGCTTTTATACAATAGTTTAACAAACAAGATAGTATTGAGTATTGCAGTTTTGCAGATTACCATTGCTCTGCCGACAAAAAAAATTCCAAACAAAGTCAAAGCAGATCTGGCACGTCTCCGAGCAACACACCGTAGTTGTTCCTTCCTAAATGAATCAATATTTTGAATTATTAGGTTGAGTAAGGTGATTCATTAACTCACTCATAACTCCTTTTGTTCCTGACTAAAATCAGTATTGTTGAATAGGGGTGTAAGGGTTCAAATTACTCACGGTTTGGTTTGTATCACAGTTTTAGGATCACAGTTTCAGGCATTTTCAGGTACAGAAATTGAATAAAGAAACAAATGTAAAATAACACTGCATATAATCTTCACTGTATTAATTAAATAGAGATTAATTTATCCCCATAGGTTGAAATCACATTCGGTTTAGATCGCGATTCGGTTTAAACCACACTATATCCCTAAACCTAACCCTACCCATAATGTATCCCTTAAATCAGAGGAAAATGAATAACACCGATGTAGAAGCACCTTACAACTCTAGTTGTTAGCCTAAACTTGACATAAACTGGAAACTTTCCCCTCAAATCTGATTGGTTGATTGGAATATTGTTCCAGGATCAACAAAGATCCTAGAAATCACGAGTTCATCGTAAAGAATGTGTCATATTGGAGCATACAGCACTCGTCTTTTTTTTTTTGACCATCACTGTTGTAACATATTGGGAAGCCAGAATGTTCCCAGGCAGGAGGTTTATATGTTGCAAATAGTGGCTCTATCAGTCTCCTTCGCTTGCCCTGCTGAACTGCAACACACTAGCAAGTCAGGAACTGTGATGTCAATAACAGATCTAAATACTAAAAGTTGATTGGACAGCTACACTCATGTGAAACGCATGCAGAGCGTATCTATGCTGTCTGAAATCAAATTCTTCTCTAATATGTCCGAATACACATTATTCGAAAAACAGTAGGTAAAATGTAGGACGACCTACTACTTCCATTGTGATTCTGAAGTGAAGACACTTTACTATCCTATGAGGCCACGGGAGGGGATTTATGAGCGGTGTTGTGCCAAATTTTGACTCCCTGCCAAATTATTACCCCCCTCGTTGAAGTCATTACCTGATTGCCTAATCCTAACCCCACCCGTAATCCTAACCCCTCCTCCACACCTAATACTAAACCTACCAATACTAGGGGGGTAATAATTTGGTGGGGGTAGGAATTAGGCTCAACAATGGAACTGATGCTGGTAGGTCACTTGACAGTAACAACATGGCGGATGTAATACATCCGAATTTCATTCATACTATATTCATACTACATAGGGCATACTTTTTTAAGGGTCGCAAAGTAAATTCAAATGGTACCTACTCAGAAAGTATGTGATTTTGGACGCAGTGATCTGTTTTACGCATCGTTTTCTTTCAACAAGCCATATTATAGATTTCATCAGATTTGAGATTAACCTTGGTGCAAGTGTGTGCTGAAACATGGATGGAGAATGGTATGGTTCGATTTCTTTCTTTCTTTCTTTTTTCTTTTTTATAGAGAACCGTTACACCTCTATTGTTGAACGAATCAGTTGATTAAATTAATAAATGACTCACTCATATAGAATGTGTGTTCGTTCGTTGTACGACATGAAAATACTGCAAGAGCGATTAGAGAGCAGATGGCTCCGTACCTACGGTCGCTCTTGGGGTACTTTAATGTCATACACCGATTGGCCTGTGCAGTGCTGCTTCAAGTCAAAAACACCTTATCTTAGTTACTTGTTACTTTACTGAATGGAAAGGTTTTGAACAAATCAGTTGAGTGATTCAATACAATGTTGCTGTAGCTGTATAACATGAATCAATAACCTTTTATAGAATATAAGTGAAGGTGAACATTAAAAAAACTCAGTCTGAGGAAACACAGATAGGTCTATTTAATATCTAACATCATGTGGAAGACCTCAGCAAAAAATATATTTCCTGACTAAAATAGCAAGTTCAATTTCATAAAGCATGAGTTGGAGTAGGCTATTTTTAATGTTTTTCATTTACAGTAAACACTATGTATCAACATGAATGATACAACCCATATTCTCAGCAGAAAACAATAACAAACAATAAATGGGAGGCATATTAATATCAGAACCATCCATCTCTTTGTAATAAAAATAATGCAAATGAAGGAGTGTAGCACTGTATATTTATGCCAAACACGGCAGCAATATCATAACCATGACTATCAGCTAAATCTTTCAAGATGATCTCGCAGATATAAGAAACGGACCCAAAAGTAAAAGAAAGCATATAGAGAAAGAGAAGGGAAGATGAAAAAAGATATGAAAGATTCTGAGCACAACAGGGATTTACTAATTTACTTTTTCCTTGAATTAAGATACCAGAAATGTCAGAAATTAAGCAAAAATGTAGCAAATTCCTGTTATTTTTTAACATCTGATTTTGTTTTTATTATATTCTATCTATTTTATGTTCTAGGCACATATCACATAAAATATGTTGATGCCGAGTTAATTTTATGGGTAAGAGGTAATAAATTCCCAGTCCAATTATTCAGATTGAGAAATGAGGTTATTGAATTTATTAATTTATGTATTTGACAAAAATATGACACACATTAGATTAACTACGGAGCATATTGGAAAAATATATAAAAACATACACCTGGCATATATTAGAGAATTTAATGTTTTGACACTGATACCAACAATAATCAAAATCAGAAAAGCCTCCACACTCCATAAAGGGGCAAAATAATGTTATCCATCCACAGCTAAATAGTGCCCCATATTACACAATGAGCCTATGAGTACACACACATACAGAGACACACACAAACATATGTAGTCAGCAGAGTTGCATGTCGTAATGTCAGCAGTGTCTATTGTCATACATGGTTCTGTATACATCCTTTCAGCTGTGTTATTGTGAAACACACACACACACACACACAAAAAGAAAACAGACCATGCGCTGACAAACAAACTCAAGGAGCCAAATATATCACTACAAACCATCACAGCATTTTTACAAAAACCTTTCTAGGTAGAGTGAACAGCAGATGTTGAGCAGGTTTAAGGTCATTGCTAAAATTCAAAGGGCACAACATTTTTTCTGGGTGGTCCCCTTCTTCTTCGGATCCAATGAGCAGGTTATATAGTGGTTCTCCTCCCATGATGATGAAATATATATTGAACATATATATTGAACAACAAAATGCATGCAATGTTATCTACAGAAACATTCGATTGCTCCTGACAGTTCTAAGATGAAATCTGTTCATTCCATCTCCCAGAATACATTTCTCTAATGCCCTCTCACTCTGAGCTCTGACAACCAGCCAGAGAAACAAAGCCAGTGAAAGTGAGAGAGGGCTAAAAAAAAAAATGATGGAGGAAGAACCAGGAGACGTGAAAGTGTATTCTGGTGTGAATTTGATGATTCTCATGGGGGTGATATCAGGTAGTAGCGCTCTTGATGACACCTGATGAGTACTGAACTAAGAACTGTGGGTAATAACTGAGACTGTTCAGCTCCACCTGTCAGACAACCTGCAGTTAGTGTGTCCGCTGCCTGAATCCAGAGCCACTTATCTGCACTGGAGTCTTTATGGATAGAAAGAGGGGAAGTGAACACTACATAGAGCAGTTATTGCAAAAATACGACGTAAATCCATAGATAAATAAATCTAATAAATCTATAAATAAATTCTGGTGTGGGATGTTGAGTGTTTTTGGGAACTCCATTCCCAAGTAACTGTGGTTCTGCCTTGCTTTCATTGGCCGGATGGGTATGAGCAGTCTCTTTTGGACCCGAAGAAGCTTAGGCCCTGTCTACACGAACACAGGTATTTTCAAAACCGCAGCTTTTTCTATGTGGTTTGGTCGTTCGTCCACACACAAACGCAGTATACGGTCACTGAAACCAAACTTTTTCGAAAACTCCTGCCAGGCTGAAGATTTTTTAAAAACTCCAGTTGCAGTGTTGCCGTGTAGACGGTGAAACTGGAGATTTGGGTTCGTGATATCAGATGCGGAACCGGTATTAACTTTTTTCCCAGGCTTTTTGATCGGCCAACATGACTTTACGGTTAGGGTTATATCGCCACCTGTTGGTTTGGCATGCTCTTGACAGCGCTTCATAGCATGTTTTTGTGTTTTCATGTGGACACAATTTGGTGGAAAAACTTTGTTTATAAAAATACCAGTGTTCATGTGGACTAAGCCTTAGTTACAATAGCAATTCTGGTAAGCTTTCATCAGTCTTTTTTTAGAGACAGAAATTATATAAAGCAAAGATAAATGCTAATGTTACCAAAACGTAGCAGTGCTGAGCTGAACCCATGAGAGGAGAAAGAAGCCACAACAAATGCACAAATAACAACACAGATTTACAGGGAAAATATCTTCACTTTCTCTCTGAGAAAGTATTCTCTGTATTCATGGAAGTGAAATCTTAAATTTAAAAGCGAGGCACACTGACAAATGCATGCAGTGAAACACAAGGATTGTCTTGTTTACTAGTGGAGGATTTTCACATGTGAAACCTACTGTATGCATTTATCCTGGAGAAGCAGAGGCTCTATTTTCCAATAATTTTCTTGTAGAACTGCGTTGTAAACTTGGCTAGAGAGAGCCATAGATGCTACTTTTAATATATATTCACCTTCAATTCAAGGGCCCAGAGGAGCTAATTGGCTATTAAATAAGTCATGTTTGGTGCTTAAGCTGTACGGCAAACATCATCCATTGCATTCTTGTAGTGCAGCTGGGGTTGGCAAACAATGCCAGAATCAGCTGTGTTTTACATCATGAGACCCCTGGCTCTCCTTGACTACACCCAAACATGATTATTTATTTATTTTGCTGCAAAAAAATAGTCATTAAAAAAAATTGGATTTTGAAGGAAAATTTAACAAGCCATCTAAAAAAGTGCCATAAGGAGTGTGCACGTTGAATAATAAGAAAAAAGCATGTAAGATCAAACCACACAATCATTAAAACAATATGCATGTTATGATCTCTCATTTATTTCTGTTATAAGGAAAATACAACAGTATTCCATAAAAGCAGAAGTGGAGAATCCATGGGGCTTTGCCCAATAGTAATCATAACAGAGCACTGAATCCTGGGAAACTCCAGGACTGTATTTACACTGTGCAATAACAGAAACCTCAATGGTTAAAGCAGATAAAACAGACACACGCAGTTCCCTTTCCATCATATTATCTATAGAAATTCAAAGAAACTACTTCAGTCTCTTTCCACTCAGTCTACTCGCTCCGGTTTTTTCCGTCGAGTACGATGCAGGGATTCAATCCTCAGTCCATTTTCCACCTGGGATGCATATGATGCGGTAGCCGTTTATTAAAATGTGACATTGCATTTGGTTTTGTGAGGGGCAACAGAGCACATAGTTACAGGCAGCCAACTTGAAAGGTTCATTCAAGTGTACATGATAAAAACTGCATTTCAGACCAGCACCAAGAATTTATGCAAAAGCAGACACATCACAGAATAAGATGATGAAGATGACTTTGAGCAGAGGAACTGTTCTGAGTTACTCTGCCAGACTGAAGTACTGGGAAAAAGCAAAGGGAGGTATGTGTTTGAACTACAGCCAACTGATATGGTCTCCCCATGAAGCACACACACGCAGAAGTCTCTCCTCCAGACAGAGTGCAAAGCCTAAGAAGTCTTACTCTCGCCATTAAAAGCAAGATCTGAAGATATGCTGCATTGTAAAAGTTTGTATCTTACATCTCAGAACAAACCCATCAGTTCTGTGAGGGCAGGGGTTTCTTAAACTAGTGTTGAGTTAAACAAGAAGAAAGAAAACAAAAAAGAGAAAGAGACAGACAGAGAGATGGGTAGACAGACAGACGAATAGACAGAACGATGGATAGACAAAACTATGCAACGATATATAGAACATTGGATAGATAGATAGATCTCTTTGGAGGGAAAACTATGTAGATGCTGATCCAAATGCAAAAGCCTCACACAGCCTGGGGATATCAAAAGTATCTAGAAATATATATCTACAATAGTTATGACACATACAGACAACCAAGCTTAAAAAAAATTACAAATGTTAAAAATAAAAGATAAATGACGGCCTCTTTGCCCTTTTCTTATGTCCCCTCTCCCACTCTGCCGCCACCCCCCCATAACACATCATATTAAATAAGGCACAAATTTACACAATTAAAATTTGGCTAGTTATTGTTCATCTATTTACACAAACAGTTTTAGTGTTAATATTGATACATTGTTTGTTTTAACATAATATAGGAATAACTCAGGACAAAAGTAAGAAATTATTTTGTTCTAGACTTGCGGTGTCTTAGCCAGGTGTGACCAGTTTCAGTGTGTCAAACTGCTTCATTGCGCAACACATTTAGAGGCAATCAGCAGGTATTTTTTTGATGTTTAAAACACTGCTAAATGGAGCAGAAGTATAGACCAATCAGATTGCATTGTGTGTGGGGCTATATATAATAGAAAACAATAAGTGGTCAGGGTTGGACTCAAGATTTATATAGTAGAGAAAGCTTTAATCACTTTACCACACCTGGTTAGGACAGTGTTCATTGATTCCACTGTAGAAGATTAAAAAAGCTGATTCACTTTCACAGATTAACTGATTTTAACAGAGGAGACAGAGGGTAAATACTGGAGCACCTCACACTGATTCTGCAGCGTATAGACAAAGAATACATTCCTCTTAGGTATATACATACATCTCCTTCATAACACTAAGGCCGATTGATCTCACTGGGAACAAAGCATTTTGATGTAACTGTTTCTCTAGCCACATTTAATCATCTGAATTTTAACTTTATTGAGTTTGAGATGTCTAGCTGCATTACACTGGAGTGGACAGGATGGGGTGGATATTATTGCTTATGGTTTTTACAGAGATCTCTTTCAGGTTGTGTGGGCATTTCACAGCACATCTGCTTTCAAAATAAGGCGAAGGAACTTGTTGAGGGGGCTAAACCATTTTAGTAATCTAGATACATACACTGGGTATGTATATGTACATACACACACATATATATTTTATATATATATATATATATATATATATATATATATATATACACATACATATACACACACACACACACGCACACACACATGCATATATACACATTTCTAATTGGGATCAGCACAGTTCATCAACTCTACATCAACAGAATAGTTAAGCCAAAGCAAGAAATATCAGAATATCAAACAAGATGTGTACACTTGTTTGGATAAAAGTTCAGGTCCGGAGTTTAGGATCAGTGACACCAGTCTAGACAGTCCAAAGTAACACCGTAAAGCCACACACTTATCACTGTGGCAGCCTAAATCTATGTGGACTCTTGTAACTCCTCCCCTCCTAATGGCCAATAGCTGAGCAATACCAATATGGTACAAATATATTCATGAAACAGAAAAACAGTTCAAATGTAAAGTCGACAACACTGGCAGCCAATCTTTCTCCCCTAAAGGCAAGTTTTTTGTCCAGTCTTTCAATTGTTCTTGACCACAATCAATTCTGAGAGGTCACGTAGCCTTTTCCGAAAAACCACAGGCTTTTCTTTTCCATTGTTCAGTAGTTGAACTTCCCTGCCTGGTTGACAGGCGAGCTAGCAGGGATGAACAGTGGTTTGGGTGGGACGTCAGGCTTGAGCGAAGCTGTCCGACGGACAATAGCTCCACGGTGGACTTCCGGCTGCTCGCTGTAGCTATGCTGGCGAGTTAGGTATCCATTAGGGATGAGCGGGTGCCGTACATCACAACCTGAACTGCTGCCGTTAGAGTTCATTCGGGAGAGCAGGAGGGGCTGATGAGGGCTGCGCTGGTTGAAGCTGTGCTGCCGTGGCACCACGCCCCCGCTGGGCATCTTGGGGGTGGTTATCAAAGAGTGCCGTTGTGACGGGTGACGGGACACTCTCTCCAGGGTGGACTGATGATGGGGAGGAATCTCCGGTGGGACGTCCATGCGGCGAGTGAGACTGTCCCGTGGAAGCGTGGAGGAACTGTAGTACGGCGCAGACTCTGTTTCTGGGATCTGTGGCTGTACGCGATTCGCAAACGCCATCTGACCGGCGTTAGCTGACACGGAAGAGGTGAGTACAGTGGGACTCTTGCCCGTGGCCACGTTGATTTCGTGAATGTGTTTCAGAAGCTCGTCGAGTGAAGTGACGTCAACAATCTTGTGAGGGTAGCAGTGATACGGCTGGCTTACCACACGCTCCGTGTTGTGGACTTTGCGTTCCTCCATGTGTGCTGAGCTGCCTAGTACCTGTCCGTTGGTCAGTCCTTGGGAGAAGGGGAAAATCTGATGCTGCATCCCAGTGGTCGGCCGAGATGCTCCCATGTTATGGGACTTGGGTTCTTTAGCATTATTGCAGTTTTGATTCTTCTCCCATTGGTTCTTAAAGGCCTTCATACTCTTGATTGGGAGCTCTGGCGTCGAATCAGGAGTGGGAAGGCCGGAGAGCTCAGCAGAGTGGTGATGATGTGGATGAATGAGCTCTGTCATGGCAGCATGGTGGGCATTCCTGCGATGCGCCTGCTCTTTTCCATTAGCAAAGAAAGAGTTGTAGAGTTTGGGTGAGGATACCTCCAGCTTGTCATCCTTGCTTTGGCTCTCTAGCAAGCCGTTTAGCTTGGCTAGGCTGCGCAGGGATAGAGCATGTGGGATCGGTGCTTCTGGATCTTTCGACAGCCTCTTGGTCTTGTTAACGTTGTGGTTGCAGTAACAGGAAACGAGGAATCCGGAGAGGAAAGCTCCAAGGACAAACGCCACCAGGACACACGCAATGAGCAGAGTGTAGTGAACACTGTGGTTGGACTTATCTACCTCAGGGGGTCGGCGCACTCCTGCAGAGAGGGGAAGAGAGCAAGATGAGTGCACTGTAAAAACACAGCGAGGTGCCAGTAAGGTTAGCTTTTAACAGTGAGCGAGACTGCAGAGTTCTTAGTAGACTTCTATTCATGTTAGAAACTGCTGACAAACAAAGCAGAGCGCTGGCTGAGCGGGCCATTCTGAATCAATCCGCAAATGTTCATTGGTTCAACATCAAATAATGCGAGAGCCTCAAGAACAATTGCTAATGGTCTTGGAGGGAGCTAAGTGGTTCTCTCATTAGCCACAGTCTCAAGAGCAGCAGCACTATGTGCTTGACTCACAGCTGATTGTGCTGTTCTACACTGAGCTGCATATGGCGTTAAGGTGGTGCGAAAATGACATGGAGATGTTTTCAGTGACTACAAATTAAAATGAATGCACAGACCACCTTACGGTCTTAATGAGCTGAGGGTAGAGGTGATTTTGCTAACATGTGCGCGCTCAGATAATTAGTAACTCCCACTGCCATCTGCACAGACAGCCTTCCTTGTTTTTCTCCTTTTTCTGTATTTCTTTCTGTTTCTTCATTATTTATAAAGAGCGCCAGTAAATGGAAAAATCTGCTGTTAGAGATTTTTTACATAGAGAGATATTTTACACTGAGCTGTAAGCTGCTTTGGTAAAAAAGTGTCTGCTAGGAACCTAAATATTTTGTCTTAATTTTAATTTACCTCAAAGACCCCGTGAAATAACTTAAAGAGCACAGATTCCTTTACAGTGTTGATGCTTTAGCTATTGAAACTGAAAGTTTGGGTGGGACATATAAAATTGAGACACATCACAGCCATGAAAGTGAAGAGAGGTGAAAGCAAGATAGATAGATGAAAATAAATAAATAAACAAACAAACAATCGCTGCATCCGAAATCGCATACTGTCTGTGTAGGTACTACAATTGAATTTGAACTTACTTTGAGCCCGTATAAAGTATGCTCTATATAGTATGAATGTGGGTAGTATGAATGAAATTCTGATGTACTACATCTGCCATGTTGTTACTGTCACGTGACCTACCAGGCATCAGTTGATTCGCTTCACTGCCATTCATAAATCCTCTCTCGTGGCCTCATGGGATAGTCTATGAATGCACAGTTCAGAATCTCGCCGGAAGTAGTAGGGCATTTGGGGACTTTTCACCTACTGTTTTTCCGAATACTATGCATTCAGACATACTATTGTTTTGGCGTACTGTTTTTCACATACAATACAGTAGGGAAGTATTCGATTTCGAATGCAGTGTATGATTTGCTAAAGATTTGCTAATTGTGACTTGATAATCAAAGATAACATACAGGAACTTAAAGCCACAGGAGTCTTATTTTGAGTCTTAAAAAGATATTCATTAGTGTGGAAACACTTTGCAACATGGCAAGCAAATTTAATACAGCTTTATCTTATCAAATGAAAATGTTTTAAAGTCCCCCTGTAGTCAATCATTTTATCCCTTAAAACTCATCTTTGATCCGCAAAATATCATATATTTAAAAAAAATTTCATGAGAAAAAAAATGTCTTCATGCCTTAAAATAGCTTGAATGTAACTCTAAACCCTTGCTTCATTTAGTATACACGGATCTATAAATACGCAAATTAGCCCCACCTCCACTCAATCACACAAGCTCGGAATACCTTATGCACTCAAATTTACTGTAATAAAAGCTGCACAATGGCAAGTGGAAATACTGGTTTAATTCAGCCATATATGTTTGAACCAGAAACTGATTCAGAAGAAGAAGTGGAAGAGTGAATTATACAGGCTTGTCTACAAATCGATGTATCAGAATGGTAATGCGCTTTATGTACCGCTCTCTACAACGTCAGACACATCACGGTAATTAATATGATTGGCCTTTTGCTTGACTATGTTATCAAACTCCTACTAATGTGTCGCTAATGTTACGCAAACCATGTTTCCGTTCACCATCTCAGTCTGCCCTCTAAACATCAGTATCCTTAGAAATGCTTTGAACAATTTAGAACGTCAGTGGAGAAAGGCATATAGTTCATCATAACATCGTAATATACATCATGCAATGTAATTTGTAACGTAAGAACAATGGCGATTTCAAAACGTGTTTTTAAGACTGTCTTTGGTTCATTGCAGTTTTAAAGAGAAAATATTTAGCAATGGTGTTGACTGATGAATTTGCACATGGTTTGTCTTAAAGCATATTAAAAACACCACACAGACATATAAACATTAAAAACTTAATTTTCACCACAGGGGGTCTTTATGGGAAACATTTGTTGCAGACTGCAGAGAGCCAAAACTAAAGATAGCTTAAAAGATGAAGCAATACCGGCTTAAGACTTTTGGCAAGGCCAACGAAGTCTCACTGATGCTCACGTCAGCAAACAGCAATGGCAAACACAACACTGTGTAAGAACAGAGTGGGTGGACCACCTTTAGCAAGCTATCGAGTTAGGGAGAGAGCAGGAGAGAGATGCTATTGTGCTTTTTCTAGCTGCTGCAAGCAAAAATACAACTATGAATGCATAATAACTCTATGTGAGAAAAACAAGGATAATCTTCCTTCAGGCATCAATACAAACACATTAGCCGAGCAGCAACTGTGCTAGCTATAGGAGTAGGAAAGTTTCCTGCCAACTCAATTCTTTACTGTAATTTTTTCTCCCTTCACTGTTTATAGATGCAAACCAGAATGAGTTATAGCCAAGTAAACTTCTGCAAGAGTAGCCCAGTGTGCACGTCTCACAGTTATTGGCAGCTCTTTCCTTTTTATTCCTTTTTTTTTTTTTTTTTTAAATAAGATGTAGTTTCTAAGGCCGATTTCACACCTGGCTCATTTGGAGCATTGGTTTTGGAACCTGGTGCGTTTTCTCCCTTAGTTCAGTTCCTTTAGGTATAAATGAACACAGAAATTGCGCTCGGATCTGCACCAAAACAATCGCTCCGACAATCGCTCCGCCCTTGGGCCTATACCATGAAGTCGGTTTAGGTAGCTAGCATGTTTCAGTTTAGTTTGCGCCAACCCTGGGTTTTAGGTACCATGAAAGTGGTTTGGCTTTTAGCAGTGTTCATCACCATGGTAACTTATGCTCCATGGCTAACCTGTTCCAGGCAAGAGACCAAAATTGAACCAATCAGCTGTGAGCAAAGTGACACGTCACTTGCAATAAAGTCACTCCCCCTGTTTCTTACTCCAAATTAAAGGTCACTACATAGCAAATGATTTTTAAAGACAAAATCGTTTGGCTTTTAGCAATGCTTATTTATAGTAATAATTTTGTATGATTTAGATATTTTGTAATTATTATACCCTTAATTACACATGTAAAACTTTAGTTTATCAATTATTATTAAGCACTTAGTTTAAATGAATATAAATATATAAAGGTAATATAAATAAGCTTTAGGATCAATAAAGTTATATCATATAATAAAAATTACTACATGTGAGCTTACACTTTAAATTCTCTGTGTACCTATATCAACTACTGTATATAAACTAACTTCACAACTTTTACTTGCACTGATATAGCAAGATTTTTTCTTTTAGTTGTCCTCTTTCATTGACAGCTCTTTTCTTCTTGCTGTGTAAATTTGTTTACATTTTTAATATGTTCTTGTAATATTCTGCAGAAGAGAGAAGTGAATCGCGCTGCTTCTCTCGCGAGAAGTGAATTGCAGTTTCACTGTTCCACAGCTGGCTGTTCACTACTGATGTCACACCTAAACTCCTAAAACTCAGTTGACAGAGAAAATTGATGATCAGCGTCCTGGTACCAACAAAGCCTGATTGAATTGGTTTGGTTTTGTCAACTTGAAACTAATCCTGTAATCCTGCGTTTGTTTAACTACCATCATGGTACAAGCCCCTGAATGAGGGGGTCTCGGTCCGGCTGAAAACAAACTCTGGGGCGGTTCAGTTAAAGTGAGAAAGGAATCTGACCCAACAAAACCAACAAACTAAGTAGTATCATAAATCATAACGGGAAATGTGTTATATAAAAAGCAGAAGTGTCTGATTCTGAGTTTTTGTGGTTGAAAACCAAAGAGCGTTTCTCCATGCATTACAAGAATGCTGTCCCAGTGAAGCCTTGATTCCCACCCTGATTGCATTATAAATTTTATATATTTTAAATATAATCAAACATATATCATTTATCAGTCAGAGTGGGAATCAAGGCTACATTCTTATAGTGTTTGCATGTCATGACAGCTAAAGCCACAAAGACCCTGCAGAGCAAACTTGTCAATCCATCTTGATGGATAATGCAGAGCAATGTAGAAAGGTTTTGAACAATAAGGGGACAGTTTTGCTCACATGTGATTTGCATATACACATCTTGGTACGCTTTGAAATGTTGCTTTGTGAAAGAACTGGACTAAGAAGAAAATACAACATTGTAACAAATGAAGTCCCTGTTTAGGAACAAAGAAAACTATTTACAGGTGAGAAAAAGTCACCATAACTGACTTGTTTAAAACTTTAAATACAACCCAGAATAAAACTTCTAATAGACCAGAGTTTGCTTCATTCTCTTGTAAGCTATAACAGACTTATGTGCAAATATACTATGGAAGACGTTATGAATAATATAAGGGACCATTATCTTTCTCTGACTCATTCTTCTGCTCTCTGCTGGTCTATAAACGGAGGTCTTTGGCACCTGGGAAGCACTGAAGGCTGGCATATGCTACATGATGGGTGACTCACATGCACACACTTTTAATGTCACAACAGGTTCATAGTCCTCTTTCATGACTCAATAGCTTTTCACAATATACTGGTACGCACACAATGACAAATACTTACAAAGGCAATATATATATATATTTAAAAAAACAAACAAATTAGATATCAAATCTTAATATGAATTTCTCAATATCAAAATAAAATACCAGGCTGCATATATGCTAACACTTTATAGGACTGCAGATTATTTAAGCTAACAATGAAATAGTAGAGTTTTTACTGACACAAAAACTGAAAATAAATTATTAAATACAATAGATAGTGCTACTTTAAATATATCTAGTTGACTTTGTAATCGGGTCAGTTATTTTCAGGGCCATGCAAACAAGATGATCATCAGTGGGGGAAAAAAACAAAAAAACAAAAAGACATATGAGAGTTTTTAGCTTCCGGCTTATCCTCTATCTCTCTTTAAAAGATAGTTGGCAGAACAGAGGTTAAATATAGCATAAATATGTGAAAAACAGGGACAGACATAATACAGACAAACCTCACTTTGCCAAAAGACAATCAGTCAGATAAAAAAAACAAAAAACAAAAAAAAAACAGAGGGATAGAGGATGGAGAGAAACTATTGTAGGAAAAGGCAGAATTGAGAAAGGAGGGGAGAAAAAGAGAAATATATATATATATATATATATATATATATATATATATATTTGAAAGCATTTATTTAAAAGCATAAATAGATGAAAGAGAACATACAAATAAATACACAAAAGACAAGAAAGAATAAAATAAAATGATAAATACACAAATAAATTACATATATAATGAAAGAAAGAAGAAAAATGTCATGGCAAAACTGAAAGTATGGGAGTGGGTGAGAGTAAAAGAGACTGATGGAGGTATGGAGAAGAGAAGAGAGGAAAGGTGCTTTCACTTTTTCCTGGCTGTGCGAGGAATTGCGTAGGCCTCGTCAAAAATCCAATAACTCCTCATTGAATCAAAGGTAGATAGAACGAGCATGAAGAGAAAAAAGGGATAGAGAGAACTGAGGAAGATGACTACTGTAAGAAAAGAGAATGACAGATTTATTGAGAAAGGATAGGAGAGAAAAAAATGAATGGTACTGGGAGTAAGAGAGTGGGTGAGAAGAAAAGAGGTTGATAGAGTGAAGTGGTGAAGAGAAATGAGTGACAGCTTTTCAGTGGTGAAAACTTTAAGTCTTTCAATCTTCCTTTCGGCTGTGTGAGGGATTGTGTAGGCCTCTGTCAAAACCCCAGTAACTCCTTCTCAAAGAGTTGGAGAGTGGGAGAAAGAAGTGCTGGAGACATATATGAATGCCGAAGGGCAAAAAAGCATGTTTAATTGAAAGCAGACTTTTAAGCAACCTCTCAAAGCTCTGCTATAATGTGTTTATACTAGGGCTGCCAAAGTTAACATGTTCATTTAAGATTAAAGAAATACAGTAAAGATTCTGTTATCACCATTTATATAATAATGACATTAAAAATGCTTCTGTTTTGGCCTCATTCAAAAGGTTAGTTGAAACTGTTGGAACCTTTGCTAGAGCAGCAGCATAAGTCTCCATGTGCAATACAAACAGTCTCAGCCAGGTGCTTGTTTATCTGTCAAATATGGTAAAACTTGCCTAATAAAGACCTTTTTAATGGAAAATTTATATATAAATGACATTTAGATGGGTCTTTTATCAGAAGTCTTTAGGAATTTCATTTTTCATGAAGCTCACCAAATATGAAATATTACCTAAGAGTATAACACCATTAAATGAACTGCTGTGTGCTTATTGGATTTTCTTTTCTTAAAGGCATATTTCACCCAAAATTACTAACCCTCATGTTGTTCCAATTCCAAACCTGTATGACCTTCTTTCTTCTGTAGAACAAAGAAAATTTTGAAGAATGTTTTTGTCCATACAAAGTCATACAGGTTTGGAGTAAACAGTGAAAGAATTTATCTTTGGGTGAACTATCCTCTTTAAAAGAGGCCTATAATTCTTTCAAACACAAACACTTGTTTCTTTAAATGCATTCTTGGTCTCTTTTTCTTTTGCGCTCTGTGTGTGGCTGATTGCCTGTGAAAGGCTTGGGAATGGAACTTTTTATGCACCATGAATTTGATATCACTGAAGAGATCAGGCATTCGGTGATAGTGGGACACTAGGAGTCAAAGAGCTTCAAGGGTTATTGTTGTTCAGTTTATGCACTGTATCCCAGAACAAAGGCGATAAGAAAACAGCGTCATCCTTGGGGACTATCTATGTAGGTTTTAAGCTTCTCTGTTTTTGTGTGTGTCTGCTTTCACTAAAAGGAGGGGGTAGAATCTCATCTGTAAGGACACTACACTCATAAAAATGAAGGTTCTTTATTGGCATCTATGGAACGTTTCCACTGGACAAAAGGTTCTTTATAGTAAAAAAGTTTCTTTAGGTTTTTAAAATGTATTTAACACTAAGACTGGCTCTTTGGGGAAGAACTGTTCACTAAAAGGTTCTTTGGGGAACCCACAATTGTTGTTCTATGGCATCGCTTCAAAAACCCACTTTTGAAACCTTTATTTTTGTAGTGTAGATGTTAAGTATTATTGGCCATCACTGTGTATTTAGGAGACTTTAATAACTATTTGTGTTAAGCATATGTGTTTAATGTGATAGTTTCATCCTTACATCTTCTATAATACAATATATTGTTAGTTTTGAGAGTATTTACATTAGTGAATAAACATTTGTATACCCTAATGGACGGGTGGTAGAAATTAAGCATGCCAGAGGTTCTGGGTTCTAATCCGCCCTTGAATGGTTTATTATTTTTTTCCCCATCAGTGATTGTATACATCAAGAGCAGAGACACGTGTGTGCATTTTGTTTTGTGATTTCACTGGATTAAATGGAGAGTCCCCGCAACAGCCTTAAGCAATAGACTGAAGCACTCGTTTGTGTGAAGACTCTGCATAAGCGCCAAGAGAGCAATGTTGTCTTCCGCCACTGATAACAGCGGCAACGAACACTCAGCATGATTTCAAAAACAACACATTCCAGCGCCAAATCGCCTCTTATTTAACACAAATGAACAAACTGCTGATCAAATGGAGAGGTTTCTTTTGTACTAGGTAAATCCGTGCCACGAGATGTTTCAGAAAAGTGGTGGGGACAATATTGACGCTGGCAAAAAGTGGTGGGGACATGTCCCACCCATCCCACCCGCAAATTACACCAATGGGCTTAAGGTTTTCGAGGGCATTCAACAGTCTTGATTCTTGATTACCCAATTACCTCTAGTGCTTTTACTCTCATGTGAAAGTAGCAATGCTGTCATAAAAATGTTCTTCATTTGCTGAATGTGGAATAGGCAAGACATATTAAGATCCTGCATCTGGGAGCAATGTAGTTCTTGTAATTAGGCAGATGTGTTTTTAAGGCTTTGCTCAAGCAACTGGTATTGATTTTTTTTTTTTTTTTTAAATCAAAAAGGTTCTTTAGTAGTAGTACTAGTTGTGCAGCTCAGGGCAGGGGAATTAACATCTTAATTTTCAAGTTTCAAGTCTCAAAGCTTCAAATTGAATTTGTATACCATCAAGTGGCTGATCAGCCTTCAGAAACAGAAATTAATGTCTGTGGGGTCTCAGGAGAGAGGCTTTTGCAAATTCACTCCTGTTGCATTGTCTGTAGAACTTTTTAGACTGCTTTACAGAGGGCCATGAGAAGTTGAAATCAAGCCTTTTTGCATCTAGTTGGACCCAAGCAAATACCAGGAAATGAAAGCAAATTAATTCAGTCAAAAGGTGACTGACATCTTCTGATCTCCACACAGAAATGCAAAATCTGCTGGAAAATTAAACACGGATGAGTATTGCTTCATCTCATGATTGAATATAATTGACAATATGAGCAGGGACACAGAGAACAGCAAACAAAAGTAAATAATCGAGCGCGTCTGAACCCGTGAACGTAGGAAATGAGAAAATGAGAAAAATATTCGGCCTAAATGGATTTGCATTTTCAGCTCAGCGCTCTTGTTCCCTAAATGCAGTATTTGATAGAGTCTGCAGAAGCTTTTATGAAGTCATTTTGTATGTAATTTGACAGGAATTGACATGGAAATAATATTTAACATCCTTCTTAAAATATATTAATCTTATATATCAATACAATTAAAAATCTGTTAAGTCCTTTTCACATAACTCGCATCAGGGCTAGATCTCAACAGAAGCGCATGCGCCGCCTTTACCTCCAAGAGAAAATGATGTGAATGTGTCTTGGAGAGGTTTAAGAGGTTGCTAGGTAGTAAAAAAAAAATAGTATATGGTTTATTATATATGGTTTATTATATATAAACCATTTTTATTATACATAAAACATATATTGATAGCAAACGAACAAGTAAACATGCATTCGATCTTAGAAAAAAGTCCCAGCAATTGTTTTATTATAACAAAAATGAAAAAAATAAAAAGGTATTTTATATAGCATATACATTTTAAATACATATATTATAAAATTTAAATATTAATAAGAAAATATAAAATGTTTTTTGAGGTTGCTGTATAACTCATTTCTATGACGATACTGTCTATGTAATACCTCATGCAAATTGTCTAGTAATCATTGGCTGTGCTTTGAAAGGTCAGCAGCGAACAAGTTTGAGCATCGCATTGCAAGACAGTGTCGGGGGTAATGGTGTAGACTTCAATGCATTAGATAAGGCTGATGCGAATCATGTGAAAAGACCTTTAGAATCCACAGAAGTCAACACATTTTATAGAATATCACATTTCAAAACATCATGCATAATTCGATGCATCATGCATTCAAAGCCAAAAAAGCAGATTTCTCACTAGAGAGCGACTCATCTTAAGCAAACCGAAGATGCGCTTTCAAACGTAGATGACGTTAGAGTCATGCAGCGGTTTCAAACATACTTGTTGACACACCACACAAGCAGATAGGAAAACAAATGCGAAAACTCAAGGGAAGCGAGCAGCTGGTCCAGCTCGAGATCTTACAACCTTAAAGAAGCAAAACAACAAGCATGCGGGAAGCAATCAAACTTTATACAGTCTCACTCTGAAGCCTGAGTTGCATGTCTAGTTCAAGAATCTTTAATCCTTAGAAGAAAATTATGAACTATTTGAGACAAAAGGGCAACAGAGTTCTAGAAGAACTAAAAAAGCTGAAGGCAATAATCTTAAAGTCGGACTACAGCGCTCAGGCTTTACGAGACTCTAAACTAAACCCAGAGGGGGAAAATAAGGAAGGCTTTATAACATAAGAAGGTGAAGCATTAGTCTGAAAAAACAGGCAGGTTAACAGAACACTACATCTCTCCAGTCAGAAGGGCCGGAGGATGAGAGGGAGGGGGCAAGAAAAAGGAGAGGGGGGCAGAGGGTTTTAGGAAGCGCATTATATGGATCCGAGCACCGTATGAGCCCACAGTTCTTTAGAAATAACTAGCGTGTGTCTGTGTGCACTACTTACTAGACTGTGTGTGTCGAGTCTGCATGTGTGAGGGCATGTGCTTGGTTGATATAAGGAGAATTTTCGGGGAAAACAGGATCCATTTTTTGTGACCTTTGGTGATGGACATTATTACCTGGCTCTGGCTACATGGGCGGCAGGCTGACTGTGACATTTACAAGTGAAACGCTTTAATGAGAAGGACGTCACTTTGCTCTTTTCGGGAGCAGAGCTCCTATAAAGTCGATTAAAACCGTTACCACACCTGCCTTTACTGAGTGGATTTTTTATTTTTTTATTGGAGTCTTGTTTGGGTGTGTGATTGGACTGAAAATCAGCAGATATTGCATTCCATCTTTTCCATTATCTTTCCACTTCCTCGATGTGAACGCCTCAATGTCTTCCACCCAATTTCAACATGTTTCCATCCCTCACTGACTCCCTAAACCTCAGTCTCTCTGTTTCTCTTCCTGCTGCGGTATTATTAGCCTCTCTGCAGGACCGAATGCGTCTTCAGCCCGGAGTTCAGCCGGAGTTCATTGTCAGTTCATCTTCGACTGTGTTTTAATGAGTTTCAGAATCCGCCCACCCCCTCATGGCAGTCCGTCCTCTAACACTAACGCAAATTATCTAGGGGCCAGAGTTCCTGCCATCATAGCACTTATTTGAGTGTGTGAATGACCTGTGAGAAGGTGTGTTTAAAATAACATTAACGAGCGGTGTGGACTAGGCAGCAGCCACCTCAGAACAAATAGAGATTTAGTTTCGGCAGACATCATTATCGCTTTCTTTTTATATATATAGAGGGAGAGAGAGAGAGATTCAACCACGCATGCTTAAATCAACACTACCTAAGTTCGTAGGAATGGAATGGATCGCTTGACTCTGACCCTGCTTGCTAAAATAAACCCTAATGATGCAGACTGAATAAAGGCAAAGATTGAATCATTAGCAAATGACATTTTAACTAAGAGCTCAAATAACTGAGCTGAGCGTACTAACAATGTTTATGAAGAAGAAAAATCTAAGATTGAATATGATCAAATGATCATTTCAAAGTCAATAATGCCAGGGGCTGAACCTCTGAGCCAAATTTGAACAATGAATGAACACTGGTAAACTGAAGCACTTTTCTAGAGGAATTAGGTAAGTCACCCAAATGCATCCTATTAATGAGTTTAATCAGTATATGGGTCACTGATGAATAAGGTTTTTAAAAGTGTAAAAAAAACATAACGGAGATACAATTCATTTTGAAGTTTTATTAAGTGTTAACAATGAGATTGTGATTTTTATAATCAATTAACATTACTTTTGCCATAATGGACAAAATTTGTCACCAAAAAAGTAGTTCGGTTTAACCAAAATTTTGATTTTACCGAATGACACTTTTGGTTATACTGAATGACGATATTTTTAAACAATGTTAACAGGCTGATATCTAGCTAGCTAGCAAAAGGACAATCAAACATTTTATATTTAGTAAGTTTTTAAAATATTATAACATTTTCCATGTTTTATAACGTTTTATAGTTTTCACTTTTTAATGCCACATCCTGTCACATGATATTAAACGCATTACTTGATCCAAAATGGACCCTTTATATTGGTTACTCCAAATGACATAATTGAAATTCATTTTTCCGGACATTCTTTATCATAACAAAGCAAAGACTGCAACAATGTTGATATATGATTATGAAATCATGCCAGAATAACGAATATATACATTTATTACATTTTAAGATGTTTTAATCACAAATAAAATTGCTATATTGGCTTTTGGATGGTTAAACCAAATGACCTTTTGACACTTAAAAATCTCAAAAATACCTTTATATGTAGCAAAATATAATTAAAACCTTTTGGATTCAGTAAAAGAGATCTAGTTGTACTACCTTACATACTTTGGATATCATATCTTTATTTATTATTATTATTATAAAGGCCTTTGGACAAAAAAATGACCCGTCACATCATTGACCCATATACATGACATAAATGTAATATTACATCTTGCATCTGCAGAAAATTAAACAAATGCACATGTGAACTTAAACTAAGATAAGTCACACTGTGAATATGCTCTTTCCGCAAAAAAGGCAAAAACATTTAAATTAATATACAGAATGTTTGAATATTTGTTTTCATTTTTTCATCAAACTAATATTTTTGTAGACTTAAATTAGATGCCATTCCTAAATTAATGAATATGTAATTATCTGCACTCCACTCTGCACCTCTCACATACTCTGGTCTGAAATGCTGAAAACAGACAAGGAACTGTTGCTTAGACTGGAAGTAACGGTTGTATAATTTTAAATGAATCAGTATGACTAAATGTCACATTGAGGCCGGGTGTGAAAAACCATCAGCCCTCTGAGGTTCTGTGTGTATTCAACACATTACCCCTCATCAACAAGGATACAGAAGTTGAGGGATGAGTTGGGAGGTGAAGAGAGGGAGATATAAGGCGAATTGTGTATAAACCACCGCACCTCTCCTGTCTGCAGGTCGTTTGATTGCACGAGCGTGTGACTGCTCTTGACTGAGCGGCTGAATAGATTGCACGCTGAAAATTTTTATCAGGCGGTGTCTGCCCACGGGTCTGTAGTTGCTGCTTATTTATCGACTGCTGGTGCTTCTCATTACAGGCTGAGTGGATGATCATAACGGCAGGCACAGAATTTATGATCATTTTGCTGCATTCTCGCGAACTTCAGCCAGGAACACATGAGTGGAAACTAGACAAAGTACCTTTGGAGATGTAGGGCAGACTTAAATGTATTAAAACAACAAAGACGACTGCAGACAATTCCTTCCTTTTGTTTGTCTAGATGGAACAACAGGGAAGGTCGAATGCGATAAGCACGGACTAGCAGATTGCTTGACTCAAAGGTTTTTTTTTTTTTTTTTTTTAGGAAAGAGAATTTGTTTGTATCTCCAAGTCGGTATATGTGTGAGTGTGCACTTTACTTTGATTCTTTGTGATTCTTTTACTTTGTTTCTTCGTGAGTATATTTTGTGTTGTGCACAGCTGTGGGGTCATGCAGCGGAATCCAATACAGCGCTAGAAAAAGTTGAAACTTGGGATAAAGGGAAGCTAGATGACAGACAATGGGCCAAGGGCCTCTCCCCACCCCCTTACCCTCCATCTCCACACTGCCTGGCTCCAAGTCAGGAGAACCCTGCCCTCCCCGCCTCCCCTCCTCGGGGTGGGTACCTGTCTCAGAGACACCCTTGACTTTAGGCAGAGCTGGCCCCTGATTGGTTGTGCTGGCGCTTGTGGGTGAGGTCTTTCCTGTGGTTGTATTGGAAGGCAAAGTTACTTATCAGAAATATCCATAATATGCATTTTAAATCAGGAAAACATCCATTTAAATATATTAGATCAGCATATTTCCATTTTGTACAGTATCAGAGATTGTTCACCCAAAAATCAGTCATCAGTTACTCACCCTGATGTCATTCACAGCCGTACAATGCTGTTTATAATTATAATATAATGTGTCTCAGTGTTTTTTGTCCATGCAATGAATGTCAATAGGGTGTAATGTGGTTGTTTTGGACCCCATTGACCTCCACTGTGGACAACAACAGCTGAAACATTCTTCAAAATATGTTTTTTCACTTTCCATAGAAGAATTAACATTGTACAGGATTGGAACAACATGAGAGTGATGACAGAATTATGACAGAATTTTCATTTTAGGGTTTAAAGGAGATTTTTGTCCATATAATGAAACTTAAACTATTTTTTTCAAATGTTAAAAAAAAAAAAAAAACCTAAATGAAAATTAGAAATGTTGCATTGACAATTATCCGAACTAAAATAAGTTTAAACTGAAGTACCAAAATTCCTAAAAATAAATTAAAGATTATATTAAAATATTAAAAATTAAAAAAGAAACAAATAAAAATATTATTAAAAACTATGGTAGTATATAAATTGAACCACTTTGTAATGATGTGAGGGTGAGTAAATGATGATCGAATTTTCATTTTTGGATGAACAATTCCTTTAAATAGCTTAGTAAAAGATTTCAGAAGTTATAAAGTTTATATGAAGGGTGCTATAGAAATCACAGTACAAATCACGTAAAACATGAAAAAACAAAACATCTTCTTGCAGCAAAATCAATATTACATTTTTTTTTTTTTTGTTGTGATACCACATGAATTTCTAACCCCAGAGCTGGCAGAATCGAAACTTGGAGGCATTTGATCTGAACTGAGCTAATCTCACAGAAGCCTCTTTTTGAACAGTTTCCCCTCCCTTCTCCATCCATCCCCCACAATGCGCTGATCCTAAACATACTTGCGGACCACATACTTTGAGGATATCCTCATAAGTCTGATTCGGAGATTTAGCTCTCCTCATTCCTGGGCGATTTAAAGTACCGGCGACCTTGCGGAGTTCTCTTTCTGAAAGACTCGTTGTCCTTGGGCTCAGGCTGCTGTGAGGAGCTCCATCACCGGACTAATGCTTAATGTAGCGGCACACAGTACTCATCAGCAGCAGCAGCCAGTTGACCAGGGCCAAGCACGGAGCCCATCCTCTGCCTGCCCACCTCTAAATAAAGCCTGTCATCTTGCCATCTGTGCCACACAGTGGCCGCTCATCAGGGGAGCTCGGGGCTGGCACACGGGATGCTTTTATTATCATTCCGTTTCCATTCTATTTAAAGGGTGCCGGAAGAAAAGAGCTGTCGGAAAACAGTGGTGCATTGTGGGAATTTTCGTCCAGCTTTCACAATGGGATGGCTTTATCACACAGTGGGAAGACGGCGAGAGTTCTGAGGATGTAATAACTCCTCTTGAATGCAGGTAGAGCTCTAATTACCATGCCAAGGTGCCGTGGGAGGCTTTGTCTCAGCATGAGGTGAGAAGCTGCACTGCCATGTCATTTCCAGTGGCTGGAAGAGGAGCTCTGGTGGCTGAATGAAGCAGTGGGAACGCTCATTGAATGTGTACACCCACTGTGTGCTCTTTCACACCACACAGACAGAGAGGAGCACAGGGACACGCCATCCAGCGTCCCACACATCCATGACAGTACAGCCCAATGCCATGATGCCATCCTCCATCTCTCTTTCTCTTTTCCATGATCTCTCTCAACCCTTGCTTTCTACCTTTCTTATTTCCTCTTTGATCTCTCACATCCTTCATTCATCACTTCTTTAAACTTTCTCTGTCCTTTCTTCCTTCTCTTCATGTCTCCTTCATTCTTTTTAACGCTCCTTCCATTCTTTTTCTTAATCTCTCATACTTTCCTTCTCATAATCTTTCCTTCCTTCCTCTCCTTCATTTGTTCTTGTAATCTCTCCTTCCTTCCTTCGTTCTCGTAATCTCTCCTTCCTTCCTTCCTCTCCTTCATTTGTTCTCGTAATCTCTCCTTCCTTCCTTCCTCTCCTTCATTTGTTCTCGTAATCTCTCCTTCCTTCCTTCCTCTCCTTCATTTGTTCTCGTAATCTCTCCTTCCTTCCTTCATTTGTTCTCGTAATCTCTCCTTCCTTCCTTCATTTGTTCTCGTAATCTCTCCTTCCTTCCTTCATTCTCGTAATCTCCTTCCTTCCTTCCATCGTTCTCATAATCCTTCTTTTCTTCCTTCCTTCCTTCCTTCCTTCGTTCTCGTAATCCTTCCTTCCTTCCTCTCCTTCATTTGTTCTCGTAATCCTTCCTTCCTTTCTTCCTTCATTCTCGTAATTCTTCCTTCCTTCCTTCATATTGTATTAAGTACAAAATACTACTCTTCCCCTACATCCCGACTTGATCACTTCAATCTTCTGAATCTGGTCTTCTCTTTGTCCCTAGGTATCGCGTCTCTTCTATGGAGGGTAGATCATTTAGAGCTTTCGCACTTAAACTCTAGAATTCTCTCCCCCAGTCACTGTTGCTTTAATAATGTTTCTGAATTCAAATCGCAACTCAAAGCCCGTTTTTTTTTTAAGCAGTGTTCTGTAGTGTTTTTATGCATGAATCTATGTTGCTGTGTGCTACCTCTTTCTAATGCCACTTTTATTGTCTTTGTATTATCTTTGCTTTAATCTACTGTTTTGTAATATTCTTACAAAAGTGTGTTCTATTTTCTGTTATTATTGTCTTCCCTATTTCAGTTATCTTTTTCTCAATGTAAAGTGTCCTTGAGCTATGGAAAGGCATTATATAAATAAAACTTATTATTAAAGGCACAATATGTAAGATTTTTGGATTCAAATATCCAAAAACCACTAGAACAATGTTATATATTTTGTTGACTTGTGTACTTACATTATCCCAAATGTTTCCAAGAATGTTTAAATCCAGAGAAATAAGCAATTTGAACCGTCGCCTATCAATGACATCATACCTGCATTACCCTCGATTTCCGTGGAAACCATGGAAACACCAAAGATGCTTTAATATATTCTTTAATATATTATGCGTTTTATTAGACAGGTGAGCAACTGTTTGGATACATTAATTGACAGAAAACTAATTATTGTTATATAGCTCAACACAGTAAGTCTTATTGTTTAAATCTTGTTTTCTTGATATACCGCAAGTACCATGTTTTACTATGCCTAATATCGATCTAGCTTACTGCATCATCCAACAAGTGTCTCATAGTAGCCACGGAGTGAATGCACAGAGTAGCATTATAACAACTTTCAAAACAGAATTGTATCTAATATGATAAAACAGCACCATGTTACTCCATATACGCATAACCGGAAGAAGCGGAAGCGGTGCACTGCTCTCGAGCCGCGAGTCGTGCTTGTCTCTCATTAGCAATCGCTCCAGCTGCCTCATTCTGCTCCAACGTCTTTTGGCCACACCCTGATTCATATTACAGTAATGTTAATAAATCTTTAATACATTAGCTCATCTATGAATATGATTTCTGCCAAATCCGGTCAGATTCTTTTCCACAGGCTGTAGATGTGAAGACAACACCTCCCATGATTCCACGAAATCAAGATGTCATCAAGTTACGACCTTTGTTTTGAATAAGCAACCTCTAGTGGCGAAATCTACATATTGTGCCTTTAATATTATTCATAACAAATAGAAAAACATTTTTAGGTAGTCACCAGGGAGTTATTTACCTTTCTCTAATTGGTTGATGGACAGATTGGAGGCCATCTTAGAAATATATTAGTATTATAATCAGCTCAAAAAAACAGTGGCACTAATTCATAAGCTGGAGATTAGAACAGAACAAAGCAGGTGACTTGGAAATGTTAATATTTACTAAAACTCATCTATATTAATAACCTCATGTGACTAATCCTGATGGTAATACAAGGATTTTGAGAAATATACTGGATATTTCTCCATGATCCACAAAGGATGGGGAGCTGTGGTGTGTGTGAGAGAGGCAGAGTGTATTGTGTGTGGTACAATAGCTGTATGCTCTGACCCGGATCACACTGCATTCACTGGCACGCTTTAGAAGCAAAATCAGACACCACCACCCAGGGATGTTAACACACACTTTCACACACACAGGCCAGCTGTCAGCTAGCATTAGCTCATGACTGTCTGAAATATAATACTGCACATTTCTATTTCTCTCTTCAACACACACAGACACACACACACGCTTCCCCTCTCTCCTTCCAAAACACACACATATGCTCTCTCTCTCTCAATATCTCTCATACACATGCTCCGTCTATCACAACATACACACATTTCTCTCTCTCTCTCTCATACACACACACGTCACACATCCACTCAGTGAGAAAATTAATTTGTCAGATCGTGATTTTCAGTTGTCCCTCCAAAGCTTTTGCTCAGAGCTCTCTGATATGGCCCACAGCCCTGCAGGACATTTCTGTCTGCTATCCAGATCTGCAGCCTGCAGCCTCACTGTGGGTCATTTGTGTAACGGACTCTATTGATCTGGGAAACTAATGCCTCTCTGAGAGCTGTTGTAAGAGCTGCTCAGAGGTCAGAATGGGACAGATTGAAGATTTATGCATTTATGCATATAATGGCACAGAAAGGCAAACTGTCGGGTATAAAAAAGACATGATGTAATATTCACACCAAGACACTAGTGACACAGTGTAGAAAAAATAATAGCAATCTGTGCCTATTGTTAAATGCAAGGCCAAACTTTACTGAATATAATGGCTGGCCATAAAATTTCTGATTTAAAATGGTCAATGGATATGAACATGACTGTGAATATGGCTGGACAAAGGGTAATCATTTACTAAAGCAATTTGAATGTCTGAATTTAAAGCTTGTGATTGAATTAGTGCACTGACCGTACGCAGAGTCCACCGCAGGGTTCTGCTTGCGAGTTGTGGCCAACACATCTACAGAAAGAATAAAAGAAGAATAAAATAAAGTAGGGCTACATTCAGCCTAATGAACCTTAATACTTGGCAGAATATTATTGTGATTTTTACTACTAATAAATCAAATTATTTATTGAATATCAATATTTATTTATTTACTGAACAGTGTTGTCTTTTAGTAACATATTGCATCTTTAATGCATAAATGCAATAAGCCATTCAAGGCCAGACACTACAGTACTCTTATTACGGTTAAGGTTTTTGCAATTACAGCACAAGAATGCATGATACATGAATCTAATAAATACAGAACTGCAGATCAAACTTAGCCATAGGCTAACTCTTGTACTATGCATAAAATGGTAACATTTAAGTTTCTATATCAAAAGATAAAAAACCTTTAAATAAAACAAAGTAAATAAAATCTCACAAAGAAATGTGTCAACCTCAAAGTGGAAAAAGAAAATGAAGTGTAATTTTAAGATCGAGATTTATTTATTTATTTAATTTTTTTGCATTGTGACAAATTTCATGACAATGAGTTCTCGTTATTGCAATGCAAAAAACAACAACAACAACAACAACACTGGTTCGCCGTTACACAGGAACGCCAGTTCGAATCCTGCTTGGAGCGGGTTGAGTAGAACCAGTTACATTTGGTGCCGTGACCCGGATTGAAGTGTGGGTTAAGGGAGAGTGAGTGTAACGGAAGTAAGCTAGTATGAGCTGTGAGTGTAAACCTCACTCCCCTGGCCTCAAGAGGCAAGCTAGCGACTGACGCTAGAGACTGCGGTCTTTAGCGTCCTTATTAGCCCGCATGCCTCTGTTGCCGGAGACGCGGATTCGAATCCCACTTGGAGTGGGTCGAGTAGGACCGGTTACATTTGGTGCCATGACCCCGATGGGAGTGAGGTTTAGGAGGTTGACGACTGACGCTAGAGACTGCAGACTTTAGCGTCCTTATTAGCATTATTACCGGTTCGAATCCCGCTCGGAGCGGTTAGAGTAGGAGCGGTTACACTTAGTTGTCATAAAAATAATTTCACAATGTACAAAAATCATACACAGTTCAAAGAAGTTGCAAGATGTAATTTCTTATGGTCTCTTTCCTTGTTGGAGAGAAACATGACCTCAAAACTGTTCTAGAGTTCTGGAACAATAGTGGAGTTGTAGCAGAAATGTATAGGGATGTAATAATAGTGTGAATGAGTTATGATCTCTGGGAGCAAGTCAGCTTGGACTGTCTGGAACTCACCATGACAGCTGTCTGGGTACTGAGGATATCCACTCTCCACATACTGTTCAAATCCAGACCTGTGACAGAGACAGAGAGGAAGAACGACAGAACAGAGAGAGAGAAGAGAGTGAGCAGGAGAAGGAGTGAGAAAGAGGACAAGGGAGTGACAATCATTCTTTTGTGAGCCTCTCGCTAAATGATCCTTCTAATTAGTTGTGCTGTCAGCAGTCTGTTGTTGCCTCTCCGAGCAACTGTAAAGGGAAATAACATGCTACAATATGATTGAGGATTGAGTGTCTGCCATACAAGTACACCGCCTCTATACCATGACTGACAGCCATGTCTTCATGGCCATAAGATGGGAAACAAATGCAAATGTATTAGTATGTACACACACTCTCACTAAATTAAGTGCCCAATGAGAGTAAATTTGGCAATTTTATAGGAGCTGCAATGTTATCACACTGTAAGTCTAAAACTCACAGATAAAGTGACATGCACAATTCAAATCAAACCATCTACTAAAATTAAGTCATGACTTCTAACAACTTTATTTAAGCACACTTTTACTTCTACAGAACACCATTTACATTAAATATTTCTGACATTAAGCTATAAAAATGAAATTACAGAGGAATGTCATCACAATATGTCTATGTTTTTGAGACAGACAATTTGATTGAGAAATGGAGACTTATCTTCAAAATGATGCATATGTAACAATGAAGTGAACTGTTTTCCATAAATATCTAATGAATATTAGTATGATAATCCTATTGTTATAATTTCAAACTATATATTTTAATTAAAAAAAAAAAGGCTTTAATGCTGGTAAAAAAAGTTAAATTTAGAACATGTCACATGATGTAGTTTCACACGTCATTTCAAATCATTACGCAAATATCAAGCCCCACTGTTATTTACAAGTGATTAAAACAAATGCTGAATGAATTTAACATGTGCACATATGTAATTAATGTGTTCACATGTCAAATTAGTGGAACAAGCTATGGGGAATTTTATTCATTCAAGCACACGAATGGCAACAAATAAGAGAGCCTTCAGCTTTGACTATTTCAAATGTAAGAAACTTTGTGTGAAGGAAATGAGTATTTGGGTAAAACAGCATATTAAGTCAAATTTGAATAGAATATGTTTACTGAGAGGGACGTTGCTGACTCATGCAGCCTAACAGCGTAACCACGGTGACACGTTGCTCTGAGTGACTGCAATGTTCCACTGCTCCTGGCATCACAGAACCGAGCGTGTCATTGCTGCTCATTGCCGAGCACCTGAGTGACATCTCGCACACAGACGCATAACATGTTCTGTCAGTTTTTGCTTCCTCTCAGTGTTACCATGGAGATGTAATCAGATTGGTGGGGCCATGGTCTAATGAAGTACGTATCTGTAAGTCCAAATCAGGATTCTCGGTTACACTTCATTTTAAGGTGTCCTTGTTACAGTGTAATTATACATTTAAGTACTCTGTAATATTATTTAACTACATGTACTTACTACATAATTAGGGTTATGGGTTACTTGCTTGCAATTATGCATAATTTAATGTTATTACTATAGTAAGTACATGTGTACAGACACTGTAAAATAGTGTGTTACTGGATTCTCAAAAATCACTGCATGTCACTTGGTTTCAAGAACACTTTTGTGTGTGGTATTTCAGCGGAAGAATGTGCATCTTACTTATTAAACACATTGCAATCAAGTTCAGGTGCAAAATGCACGAACCAAATTATTTGTGCATAATTATAATAATTAATTTCAGGGCAAAGATGCTTTGATTTTAATGTAAATTGGGTTTATTGCCCCTTATTCACAAAACTCGGGTTCACAAAAAGTGCTATTTGCCTTGTGTAATTAATTTGGCTCAACTGTGGAAACAAGACCGGCACAAGGGAGTATATGAAGTCAGCAGGAAAATTCTAGAAAAAAACCCTAAAAAAAGCTGTAAAATGATCAAATAAATGCCAATTATTACATTTTTTAAGTCGCATACATTTGACCGCTGAATTTAATCATCATATTTGGAGGTTATTGGCATCAAAAACAACTTAATTCACTCTTAAATATTTTGTCTCACTTGATTTAATTTGAGTATATTTGATCTATCTTGAGTGGAAACTATCTAACCTTGGAGCACAGGGTACAATGATGACTTTTTAAAGGGGTTATGACATGAGAAATCAAATTTGTCTTGATCTTTTGACATATAAGAGGTCTCTGTACCATTTAAACATCCTGCAAGTTGCATAGCTTAAAATGTCCTCTTCGTTATAAATTTATTTAATCAAGCTCCAAAAACGGTTTGTTTTGATATTGAGAGATCTGTGATGTCACATGGGCAACTACATTTGCATATACCTGCCTCCAGAGCAAGACATCAATGAAAAATTCTACATCATTACACCATAGGCCCCAGCCACTGGCATTCAGTCGCTTAACTGCTGACATTTGCCTACACTGGATGTGAGCATTGCGACACGTCAAAAGCAAATAGAACCCATTGTAATCAATAGCGCTGTCTACACTGGATACAGTTTATAGATGTGCATTCAGTTTCTGACATACTTCACGCACTTGTGTCTGTCAACAACAGGACAAATGGAAGAGTGAAAGATTGTTCGCTTTAAAAGAAAGTTCATTTGCGTCTCTGTACAGATTCAGAAGGATCCCAGTGATGATTTAATTTAATGGCGTCCCGGATCGTGATGGAGGATTATATGATTGTTCAGAGCATTTTTGTTTTGTGCAATTATCTGTAAATGAAGGTTTTGCACACATACTCGTGTGCAATTTTTGATATTTTTGAAATATTTTTACTAGTGGGTGCAGGACACTATAGTTCATTTATGTAAGTGAGGATAGCAAAATAAAGTAAACTGTGACATATTATACCTATACAGTGGACTGCCAGTAAAATTGATAAAAATTTGGAACCAAAAATTATTCAGACACTTTGACCTGACCACGTTTTGCTTAAGTGTTATCTGACATAATTAAGATTAATTTTTTTCTGACACAGTTTAACTCTGAGATCTTGTCATATTTTATTACCATTTTTTTAAACTATAGTGAATAAACTGTAACGATGAATGAAATGTTCAAGGTGTCTGAATAAATTTTGGCTTGACTGTATTTGTTTTAGTTTTTTTTTGTTGCAAAAAACAAAACTTTATTAACATTATAAATGAACCCCAAAGAACATATATAAAAAAATCCATGTTATGACCTTTTAAAAAAAAAAGCTTCAGAGAAAACACGCTAGCATACAAACAACTTATCATCTAATGCCGGCACCCCATTTCAGCCCTGCCGGGGCACCTGCCGTTCTCCTGCCTCGCCCTGCCCTGCATATTCAATCTATCTGTGAATCAGCCCTCTCTACCTGACATGATTTAAAGTCCTTATTTCCATTAACCTGAGAGGGGAGAGAGTGACAGAACGAGAGGGAAGGAGAGGGAAAGAGAGAGAGCGGGGATGACTTCATCTCATATTGAAGGATAAATGGAAGGACAAGAAAAAAAAATCTTCTGCATAAAGTGGTAAATTGGGATCTTGCAGGTGCATAATATCTGAACATCAATATGCCTTTGAGATGCATGCTTTTCATTATACCTGAATTGGCCAACACACTTGCACACACACATTAGCACAAACACGCTCTCTCATCATATGGAGATTAAATTGCCCCTGGGAAAGAGCGAATAGGGAAAAGGAGAACACAAAGAGAAAATATCCCACAAGATAATAAAGTCATATTTTTCTTCATATTCTCCTACCTGCAGTACACCACAAAAAAAACCAAAAAAAACACAAAAAAAAAAACAAGCTGCAAAGCTATTTTTAAAATGAGAAAGCCAAAGTATTAACATTGTACATCTATTGCCCTCTTTTCTTACATTTCACCCTCTCAGTCTAGCAGAATTTCATTAGATTTGATTGATTAGAATTTAAACGCATAGTTCGCTCTGGAGCTACAGTTTCTCATGTTTTCTTTCTTGTTCTGCTTCTCACATTGTCAGACTTAAAGTCAACATAAAGTTTTTTGCAGCTTATTCAGGGCAAAAGCCTACCGGAAAGGGGTCATGTGACTAAAATGACAGTTTTTACGTTATCTATTTTAATGTGACGTGTGAACACTTCCTGATTTCAGCCACATATTGCACTTTTATGTGCAACAAGTCTGATTGCCAAAAGTGCAGAATTTATGGACTTTATGCTACAACAACAAACATTTGAATGGTAGTGGTAATGTATTTTATTTGTTTATTGTGTAATTCAATTCTAATATTTGGTTTGTAATTGATTTAATTTATTGTATTTTTTAAGATATTACTGACACACTTTAAAATGCTGTTATTCAATCTACATCAGGTTTACATTTTCAGTGTTGCTGCTTTTGGTTTCTATAACAAAAACCAAAATTCTAGAATCTAGCCAAGATTCTAGAGCTCTTTATAATTCTAATGCGCTCTATGATTACAGAAGACTTTATGGCATCTGACAGCAGAAGATGTATGACTCTGACATGAGTTTGGCTATGCAAGCATATAATTGAATGTAAACCAAAGCTCTTATGGGACACTGATAAGTACTCTCACAAGTTCTGTCTATTTTGTTGGCAGCGGTCTGGAAATCTGCTGTGTACGTAATAATGTTCATGAGTTCAAGATGAAATGATTCCCCATCTCTGTCAATACTCACATTAGGACACATTAAGGCACATTAAGGAACCTTAAGAACCAATAATCAAGTTTATAACCAGAAAATATTTAAACACTGTCACCAGGTTACAGAGAAAGTGTATGTTAAATTCAAATATATAACTTTATTTAGTCTGTGTATGTGTGTGTTTGTGTGTGTGTGTGTGTGTATATAGAGTAGTATGTTAAGAATAAGATGTTGGTCTCTCAGTAACATTTTCACTTCGGGGTTCTAACTTCTTTTAATAAAGCAAAATTGCAGCTGTATTGTATGTGACTCAGGAGTGGGGAAACAGAGCGTGCTGGGAAGAATATTGCCACTGTTGCTTTCCACAATGATGACAACCGCAGCGACCACTCAGCAAAACATTAATAATAACAAATTCAATCCCTCAAATGAAATTAACTTCTGCTTGACAATTGGAGATACATGTAGATACATCACTGACACAAGCTGATATTTCATAAAATAGTGGGTATGTCAATATGCCCTTTTAGCCAGAGATCTTTGCAACTGCTAAATAAGAAATAAATCTGATGTGTCTTGGTCCTATTGCTTCTCTGTCTGTCCAGTCAATGGGTTCCATTGACTTCCATAGAATAGAAGAAAAAAATACTATAGAAGTCAATGGGGCCCATCAACTGTTAGCTTACCGACATTCTTCAAAATATCTTCTGTGTTCAGCAGAAGAAAGAAATTCATACAGGTTTGGAACAACTTGAGGGTGAGTAAATGATGACAGAATTTTTATTTTTTGGTGAACTTTCCCTTTAATTTATATAATGTATTATAAATTTTTAAAAATGTATTATGTAGAAATTAACATTAACTGAGATTAATGAATGCTGAGATTAAGTATTGTTAGTACTGTTAGTTTGACACCTAAATGCATTAAATAACAAATATACTTTTAAATGTTATCTATGAAGTCATCCTGGTCATTGTATATATTGTCTAGTAAAATTCTGTTACTGCACTTGGTTATAAATTTTGAAGACATTTTACGGCCATCTGATTTTTACCAGATGTTTTAAGGATGTTTAGAGTAACGTAAGTCCTAAGAGACCTTTAACAATGATGTGCACTACAGAAACACAGAATTGTTGATTGTAGAGAAAGCTTGTGTGTAGAATTTAGTAGCTGTGTATGCTCTTTTATTCTAATGAACCGTAAAAGTGTTTACTGTGGCAGGACTAATAGAAGGGCTGTGTGATGTAGCTTTAACTCACTTGAATCCCGGCGCCACTGTGGCACAGTTCCCCGCACTCAGCCAGATGCAGTAGGGGTCTCGCGAGGACAGACAGCTCCTAAAACACACACACATACAGAGTTAACTCGTACCACATGTCCTGGAAAGGTTGTGTGTGTTTTCCTCGCTCACTGTCTCCATCCCTTCCCCAATTTCCCTTTCCCCTCTCTCTCCAAGTGTATGTGACAAGCTGGAAGGGACAGCCAGACACGGCATCTCCATAACAAAGCATTAATGCCTCTTGCTGGTCAGACAGTCAGTCAGACTGAAGAGAGAGAGAGATAGAGAGAGAGAGAGATAGAGAGATAGATAGAGAGAGAGAGAGAGAGAGAGACTTACTGCTGTAGAATCAGGTGTGTGTGTGTGTTTGTGTATTTGTGTTGCATGATTGACAGGTGTGTTGTGTTTGCCAGAGGCCAACTGAGATTCAGATACACGGCGAAGCTGCCGAGTTGCTCCAAGAAACAGTGAGAGAGACAGACGGAAAGAGAGACGGAAAGAGAACGAAAGACAGGGAAGAACAGACAAAAAGCATGTGTGAGGTGACTAGATGTGAATCAGAGTGAAAAGGAGAGGTCACTTCCACTTTCTGCTATTTTTTCCCTCTTCACAGGTTATTAATTTCTCCATGCTATGCCTGTTGGTCACTATTCTTGAACACTTTATCTATTGTTGAAGGTTAGATGTGTTAAAATGATAAAATACTTTCTCTTATTCCATTTTAAATGCAAAAATGCAGGGAAATGGAGTTGGGTGGTTTTAGTCTCTTTATTAGGTTTAAAAGTAATCTATACTGTATGCTAATAACCTACTAAAAGTTGACAAAATTACTTATACAGCCAATTATTAACCTGAATGTGCAAAGCTTTCGATGTAAGCTACTGGCAGTTATTTTAGTTGTACAAAAACAGTTTATCATGTTGCTTGATGTTTCAAGCTGTTACAACTGCTACTTGTTATCATACTGGTTTGTAGTGCAAAGAGTTTTACTGTTTAGTGCACTTTGATCTGTCTTGTAAATTCATAGGAAATAGCTGAAAAAATAAGAACTGAGAAAAAATATTGATGACTCATCCTGCACTACACAGATTTTTTTTGTCCAATCAAATATTCTCTAGAATGACAATGTCCCACCACCTAATAAAACCTGCAACCAACCAGCAAGTAGCATTAGTTAGCTAACTATTGCTTATTGGCTTAATAAACAAACAAACAAACAAACAAACAAACAAACAAACAAACAAACAAACTCACAAGCCCTTTGGTATGTCCCATCCAAATTATTATGCAAATTATGCGAATTTTGGGATTGCATAAAAAAAAAAAAAAAAAAAAAAAAAAACAATGGATGGAAATGGCAATATGCGGATAAATTCTAAAAATGTGCATAAAAATTTGCTAAATTGAGTTGGATCATTTTTTTATCTGATAAGAAGACATAAACGACAATGGAAACACATTTACTGAATACATTTCTCGATGTGCAAAAAAAAAAAAAAAACTGTGACTGGCTCAACAGAGGATGTGATTGGATAACTGGACTAACCAGCTGATCACTTTCATTGCACAGCATCTCAAATCTAGTTTTTGTTATTCTGAAATGCCTGAGCCTGAGTCTGTCATCAAAATGATTTGGTATAATGACCTCCCAGAACCACCTCACATGATTGTGTTCACAGACATCAGGCGTCCGAACGCAAGATAACATGAGATCATTTATTGCTTTTCGTCTGTGCACTCTGAGGTGCAAGTAATTTATGATTTAGGACAAAAGAGCCACAGTCCGATTGCAGTAGCTTCCATTTTTATTACAGATAGTTTGCGCCAAAAGTGAATGTTGTTCTCTTGAACACATGGGATGGAAACGGTGCTTTATTGGCAAATGTTTTATGCGATATTCCAATTGTTCATAAGCTAAATTCACAACTTTGGATGGATACAGCTTCTGTGGCGCTATAAAAACTAGCCTGACATGGCAACAGTGGCTCAACCAATAGTGTCATTTTGGGGTGGAGCTATCTGCTTGACCAACCAATGGAAGATAGTTCAGGGAAACCTGTTTGTAATAACCCCCTTTTTTCCAATTCTCTTTGACCACAACAAACTTCTTTTGTTCTTTTAGATACAAAACCAGTTTGAATTTAAACAAAGACAGCTGTTTTTGCATCCAGCACTTGGCGTGTGTGAAAACAATTCAGCAAGGAAAAAAAAAAAAAAAAAAAAAAAAAGATGTTTTCTCACAAGTCCACAGAGAATCCCGTGTGAGTGTTTCTCCTGAGGCTGAGCAGGCATGAGCTAACAGATTGGTAAAACGTTAAGACACGGCTGGATCAGACATCAGGATTGTTTTTGGAAAGAAATCGGGACTTAAATTCCCTGATAGGATTTGGAGATCTTTTTAAAAGGAAACACAGTCTATCAGCTTGCTTATACTACAGCTGTGTGAAAAGAAAAAAAAAGGAATTGTTTGCTGTCTTGGCCTGTGGCCAATCAGATGGCTCTAATTTGCGTGCGAGTAGTTAAAGCATGTGATGATGCTGGCTGGAGGACTGCAGCATGCAATGGAGGAAACACGTCTACATCATCGACAACCCATCTCTGTGTCTTCTTCCTGGACCGGGATGCAAGCTAAAACCTTTTGCCCTCTAAAATGCATCCATGTTTAAATTTGAATGCATTTATGAATGCATGTCTTTGGAAACACACACACCACTTTCACTGCACTTATGGAGAACGTTATCCATAATAGATCAAAAGAGAACTGGCACAGGACTTTTTAGAAGATTCTTGCAGGACTGTCTAGATTTTTCTCTGAGGACTGAGCTGCTGCACTGCATCATCAATGGAGTTTGTAATATTGGCTCCATCTTCAATAAATGTTTTAAAATACTACAATAATACCCTTTATGAGTGTACTTGATTAAAGCTGTACATGATACTTAAAGGTGTAGTACAACACTGTATTAAGTGCTCTCACATGTAATACATATTTAATGTGAATGATTGTGATTCTGGGTTCCATGTGCATTATCACTCACTTTTTGCAGTTGCCGTAGTCAGAACAGCGACTGAGTGGAACACGGATCACGCAACTTGAGAATGCCACAAACAGGGCATGATGGTCCTTGTCCAACTCCAATCCCAGTATCCTCCGGTCCTCACCACGCACATTACATCTGAGGAGAGAAATGGTGGTTTGTGTTTGTATGTCATTTTAGTTATTAAAGAGGATCTAAAAGTACCATATATGTACATAAAACATTCATACTAATAAAGGCTATGTTTGGAATTGCATACTACCATACCATTCCTACAAGAATGCAATAGGCACATTTTCTGAATGCATGGAATACCTGGATTATCCAATACATTTCACAAAATGTGCAGTATACAACCAAAGTATGCTGCATGGGATACCGTATCCTGCGTTGTGCTTAACATGACTATTGATTTGTAGTTGACAAATGAACCAAAAGCAAAACATTTTTTTGTGCTTGACATGTTCTCCTGGTCACAACATGCTTTATTTTATGGAAAAGAGCAGCTCAGCAATTCTTTAATACATCTTATTTTATGTTCAAAAGGAGAATGAAACTGGTTTTAAAGGAGGTTAGGGTAAACCTTTATCTCTAATGGAAGGAAAAAGCAATCCCCAATAAAAGAAAAAAGAAAAACCCAATACAGAAAGAAATCCATTATATATGTCACACAGATGAGTCACTCCAATTGAGTTGATTGAAGAAGGTCATGCCATAAAGGTTGACTGTAATTCATCTTCCTCTGTATCTGCAATAATCAAAATAAATCATTTGCGTCATGTAAAGTGTTTTTCCCAAATGAAAACTTTGTAAGTAAGGTGGGAAAATGAGTAATGAGTAAAAATTAGCAATGTTGCTTGAAGATTTGGTCACATTTTGTTGTGGAACTTGTGAGTCTCAGCTGGAGTTGAGGCTTGTTGTCAGATACACAAGAGGAACACAAACATGGTGAGATCCCAGGAGTACAATTACATCTCCACACGTACCATCCGCCCCATTTACTGTAGGAGAGATTCTCTCTTAATCAAACGCCTCTGTCTGCACTGAGCTGGGGTTATATGTGTACACGTTTATATTTCCCTGAGACCTGTCAATGAGTGTGAAGTGCATGAGAAAAGAGCAGAACAGTGAAGATCTGTTTGTAAAGGACCTTCTAGGTGAAGCTGTGTTTGCTCAGACAAGTGGCATTTTATCTGTTGCTTGGTTTCTTTCACTGGGTAGCCTTAAAATCCCTTTAAGGCAAGTCAGTCCACTTGGCAGCCATCTTGGTACAGCTCTTATATACTTGAACAAAGAAATCTATGAAACGGTTTCAATGGCATCAATGATTTTGCATCTTCAACTCAATTCACACTAAAAACTCACCACTGACTCACTAAAATCACTCACTAAGATTCTCAGGCTTGTCTAGGTCATGTGCATTCTAAAATAAGCAAACTCTATCAAAATGCAGACCAGCATCAGAGCCATAACCTCATGGGCGGTGATCTGACATATGGTGCAGCAGCACCTCGGGCGCTTCGAGTTTCAAAATCTTTTCCCTGATCCTGCTCCTGATCCCGTTTTCTGTCTGTCTCATACTGTCCTATCAAAATAAAGGTATAAAAGCCCAAAAATATTTCATTCTTGATAATTGATTATTTTAACTGAAAAACCTCTCTTCTAGAGTCTAACAGTGCCCTTCCAGTTTTCCTACAAATATTTAAGTACTTTAGGAGACTGACTCTATCTTTTCGCTGTGCTTTCTCTGGAGTGGGTTGGGCGCTAAAGTGTTCTTTTGGCATAATACTCTGATTGGTGGAGATTTCTTTGCAGAATCATGGGAAATGTACTTTTTCACCAGAAAATCCACTGTTAAACATGATTATTAAAAAAAAAAGAGTTAAAATAATACAGGTTGATGGCTTTAACAAAAGCATACCATTAATTAATTAACAATCTCATAGGTCTGTCTTTAACGGTTTATAAGTAATCATCATTAAAAATCAATTTCCCCATTACAGCTGTCAAAAGTACCAACTTCGGTACCTATCGGTACTGAAATTTAAAAAATGTGACACTTTGAGCGCTGTTGAGCAGATTCGTAAACACCTCTGATTGGCCATTGTGCTGATGTGATCATCGGATATGTCTGTGATTGGCTTCAATGATCAACGCACGGCAGCGTTTGAAAGTAAACGGAAGTGTTTGAATTTGAAAGTGTTTTGAAAGCGGGAGCGTTTGAAAGCAGGCGTCTATCAGCGGAGTGGCCTGCTTTCAAACGCTCCCGTGTGTATCTGTATAAGTGCTTGGTGAAGAGCATATTAAATAAATAGTATTTTTGCTTTTAAGTGTGGGCAGACAAAATAACATATTGTGTCATAACAATATAACTCACTTGTTGGGGTTGTAAACATCTATGTCCTCCAAAACCTGCGTGCTGTAGGTGGAGTTTGGGTGCGTGCTGGCGAGAATCTTCAGGACTCGTCCGTTCTCTGAACCCAGAAACAGAACGGTGTAGTTCTTATACGGGCCAGCTGCCGTGTCCACCGCGATTTGGGTCAGCTTGAACCTGCATGAAGAACATAAGCTAATTAGTCAATAAAACAAATCACAAACTTGTCTTTTCATCATAATACTAAATGCTATTTATTCTCCAGCATTAATAACAGTTTCCTTCTCTCTGGAGAAAGAGATGCAGATGTTGAGAAAACAACTGGAGACAGAGGCAGAGTGCTAAAATAATGAGTGTCTAATTTTTTGTTTGTGTGTGCGTACCTGCTGGTGGTTCGTGTGAAGCAGGGTCGGTTGTTGACAGACGGAACGGCCTCGTCCATTAGTGGATAAGACTTAATGAATGTAAGAGTCTCATCAGGGAAATTTGTGGAGGACTTATAACCAGCAGCAGGGCCATCACCAGCACAAGATCCTGGCCTAGAGAGACACAGAGAGAGAACGAAAACAATAAACTTCTACCTGCACAGGCTTTCCCATGAAGACTCATGGAAATGATCAACAAAAACAGCTCACAGACATACAATTAACAAGAACCACTCCAACCATCTGCCACTGTTAAATAAAAGCTGTTTTAAGAGTCCATCAGGCCAAACAAGCTGCTCTCCGAGCTCCAGAGAACAGGTCTAGGCATATATCATGCAGAGCAGGATGACAAGAAAGTCTATTCTTTGGCACTTGTATGTATGTAGTGTTTTAGGTTGGATTTGTTTTGTTAACATATCCTTTGGTGCAAAGTTCTCATGTTACTCTAGGGCTCTATCATTTATTTGATCAAAAATGTTGGGAAATATTACAATTGTTTTAATATCTTTTGAAATGTAAATTATTCCTGTGACTGCAAAGCTGCATTTTCAGCATCATTACTCCAGACTTCAGTGCCACATGATACTTCATTCTAATATGCGAAAATCATGCTGATTTTGTGCTCAAGAAACCTTTCTTTTTTATCAATGTTGAAATTATTGTGGAAACTGTGATATATATATATATTTTCAGGAATGTTAGAAATGAATAAAAAGTTCAAAAGGATAGTATTTATTTTAAATAGAATTTAGTCCGGTCTAAATTCTATTTAAAATAAATACTATCCTTTTGAACTTTTTATTCATTTCTAACATTCCTGAAAATATATATATATATATCACAGTTTCCACAATAATTTCAACATTGATAAAAAAGAACCCGATGCGATCGGTCTGAGCACACAGAAACATTCAGGAGGACAGAAACTTGTTATCAACCCTGGCCTGTGACTTCTATTAATAAAAAAAGCTTTGCTACTGAATTTCTACATTATATTTCTCAGCAACAAAGGGGCAACATTGTTGGTTTTGAAGTAATTAAACACAGCTTCATTGTTAAGATGCTGCACAGACAAAGGTAATTCACACACGCATCTCTCATCTCTCACTCTCTGGACAATTAATTCAAATAAATGTAATCTTACCACACTACTTTATCTCTGTGTCTCTGTGTTTCTTTTAACGCCATGCCAGCTTATGTGGCTATATTCATGGCGAGAGAGGTTTAGTTAAAAAAAAAAAAAAAAAGTTTTTTCTAAAAACCTTAAAACTAAATTTGGATTTCTGTGTCTGATTTGAAGTGGGCAGAATGCTAGAACTAACGAGTAGTAACTGACAAAAATAAACATAATTTTTGACCTTCTGGTCAAATATTGAGCTGCAAAAACATGAATAACAGCTTTAAGTTGTCAACGCTGGCAAATGACCATGGTATAAGCGGGATAATCCACGGCTAGCAACTTGAATGCACTCTGCGGAGGCTTCGCATCGGGTGGTTCTTTGCCTCCACATCGTGTATTAAAATCTTTAATGCTCAGCTAGCCGAGGATTATCCCTTGCATATTACTGATGCCACAATTTTGAATGGTAATATATTTGTATTCTTTTTAAACTCTGCTGCTGTAATTGCTGTCCATTTTCTTTCATTTTTGAATGTTTTCATGAATAATTAATCGAGAACTTTATTTACTTAATAGAGTACTACTTAAAGACTACGCTCGGTACTATCAGTACTCGGTATTTATAATATTTATATTAATATTGAAATTTAAAGAAAAAAAGAAATGTAATCAATAGCATACTTTTTGCAGAGTTGAAAGTGGTTTTGAGAAAGGTGATATTTGCAGATATTGGTGTCAAATGGATTGTTAGTATTGTGATAACCCATCATGACTCACCGGGGTTTGGGCACCATTTCATCAGGAACTGGTGTCCAGGCTGACTCGCTGTTTCGCTGCTCCTTAAACTTCCCATTAAACACTTTCTCTATGTCATCCATGTAGAATGCACATACAGCAGAACCGGTGATGCTGAGGAGAGAAAAACTCTGTTTGGTTCTCTCTATTGTTTCTAAAACTCTTAATCCAACAAACAAATCATTCACAAACAGACCAAATGGATTGGAGTAAATTTAGGCAGTCAAGTGTGTATGGAAATTTAAAATGTATTATGGTGGGACTGTGGTACCTGTTGGCTTGAGTGGTAAAGACGCCTAGCACCGCAGGCCTGTGGTTGATCTGCATGACGTTGGTTAATGACTGAAGAACGTCAAAGTAGAAGAACGAATCACCTGGAACTGAACAGTTCAACGGGCTTTCAGGAAGGAAGTCCAGTAGCGCTCCAGAACCCGCGGAGAACCGCCGTTATCATTCTTACACACGCGAGCGACTCGAGAGAACACCACCTGGTTTAAGTAAATGAGACATAAGGAATGTAAGGAAGTGTACGACCTCTTTTAAACCTCTTCACTGAGGATTGATTTAACAATTAAAAAAAAGATTCAAATATACACACATAACTTAGCTTAAAACAAGAGAAAAAACAGCCTGAAAAGAATTCAATAAACTTGATTAATGACATATACTCTGAAAACAAATCTTAACATCTCATGCAATTTTGCTTCAAGTAAATTTATATTGTTTTAAGGATGTCTACATATTTTTCCTGGAAAACAAGACAAAAATAGTAATTAGAAAAAATGATTTTTTCAGTGTACTTCAAGTGTCTGACCTTGCCAAGGGTGGTGTACTCTACTGCAATCTCACTGAGAAAGAAGTAGACGTAGTTCCCATACTCAATGGCATGAAGGAAATGAGGCTCTAAATAAACAAAGACACAATTAAAAAAAGAACAGAAATTATAGAGAAAATCATTTTAGGTACCTGATTAACAGGTGACCCACCTCGTAGCCATTTTGAGTCGTATTTTACAGTACGCAGGACAGGACTGCTTTCTCCTAAACTTCGGTAAATCACTGCATCACTTGCTAGAAAATCCGTCATTGTGGCTGAATAAAAGTCACCGCCTGTGAAGTGAGGTGAGAAATATGTACTGATAAATCAAAACAACACAAAACCTCTGCAAAATGGAGCTCAGTTCAGTTCAGTGTGTATATGGCACAAAGAGAAAATGAGAGACGCGTCTCATCTCCCTCATGTCCCTTTTAAATCTCTGTGCGTCTGTGATCACTGCTGTCTCACTGAGACTTCCTGCACTTTGTAAAATGTCAGTGGAACACCAGTGAGATTACAGGAGATTTCGTGTCTTCCTCCCCAGACGGATGGTGCTCTGCCAACTCACCGGCAAACAGGCCAACATTAGACTGGCGGGATTCGAAGGGCAACGGGCTTGACCGACCACCTCCTCCCCATCCTGCTCCAGAGATGACATCTGACCAGAGAGAGAGAGAGAGAGAGAGAGAGAGAGAGAGAGAGAGAGAGAGAGAGAGAGAGAGAGAGAGGAGAGAGAGAGAGAGAGAGAGAGAGAGAGAGAGAGAGAGAGAGAGAGAGAGAGAGAGAGAGAGAGAGAGAGAGAGAGAGAGAGAGAGAGAGAGAGAGAGAGAGAGAGAGAGAGAGAGAGAGGAGAGAGAGAGAGAGAGAGACCTCTTACACACACTGAGCAAATAAAGAACACTTCAAATATAGCACAAAGATAGTTTGAAAAACGTCCATTCAATTCATTGTTGTTTTGGACCATATTGGCTTTCAAATTTTGAGGTTAAATCAGGTTTGGCATGCCATGAGGGGGGAGTAAATGATCCTACCCCTTTAATATTGTTTTTTAATATTGTTTATAATTTAGTGCATGTTTTGAAAGCTTGTTGGTGGCTTTTGCAAAGACTTTTGGGAACTTGAATTCAGTGTTGTATAAATGTTTGTGGACCGGTGGGTGGTGTGTGTTCCATGGTTGTTTTGTTTTGTTCCTCTTTGGGAACTGTAGGTGTGAACAGTGTGGCCAGCTTCTCTTGTTAGTCAGAGCAGAGCAGAAGCTTCCGACCTGTGGTGTTCACAGAAAAAAACAGCGTGCTAACTGGCCTGTGTTGGGTGACACACACATACATGTGTACAAATCCACACAGATATTCAGCCTGCAGGTCTAGAGACGTCCTCACAAAGACTGCTGGATTACACACAAGCACAAATACACATTTAGCAATGCGGCTGAAAGGGTCCTGTGGGCATTCTGGTATTCAGGGTCACATTGTGTGTCATCCCCACCGATTAACACCTACTGAACCTGCTGAAGCTCACCACCACTTACACTGCCATGTAGCTCATAGGGATAGAGAAGAATAGAGGGGAATTAAAGCAGGAGCAGCATTGGATTGGTTCTATGTCAAAGGGACATCTGTACACCTCTGTGCAGTAAAGTCTGTTTGTTTGTTTTATGTAACTGTATATCACTTCAATATAAATATGAATAACATAAACCCTACTCATACAGAAGTGAATTGCAAAAACAGTATTTTGGCCAACACCAATAAGCTGATCATTACAATTTTATATTATTCTTTGTAATGAAATTAAAAATTAAACAGTAATGTTAAGCAAATAGAGTTAGACATCACAACAAATAATATATATATTATTTGTTGTGATGCCTATATTTTATATATATATATATATATATATATATATATAATATATATATTATATATATATATATATATATATATAATTCAATTTATTTGATTCAATTTATTCAATCTCGCCTTTCTTTTTTTATTAAAGGTGCACTGTGTAATTTTAAGGGGATCTATTGATAGAAATGCACTATAATATACATAACTATGTTTTCAGTGGTGTATAAAGCACGTTACATGTTAAGTCGCCAATTTGCGCCGGCATGTTTCTACAGTAGCCCTAAATGGACAAACTGCTCTACAGAGCGCGTTTCGTCACTATGTTGTTGTTGTTCTTCTTTGTTGTTTTTTTTAGAGGCAGCTTGCATCATCACTACGTTGAATACGCACAGAGAAGTAGTAGAAGCAGTAGTAGTAGTAGTCGTCTTGTTTATTAGAGGCAGAGACCGTTCTTTGTTAGAAGAAAGAAAAAAACAGCTACTCTCTGCCTGTCTCAGACGACAACATCTTTATCCTGTGTCAGGCACCGAAATGGAGGGGGTGAACCTCTGTTAATTCTGCAATGAATCGTGCAATGTGCACACAGCAGCAACTGAATGCTACCCCAGATAGTCATGCAGCGTGAAACGAACTGCAATGTGAAAAATCGTGCAATGTGAACTTGGCACAAGGTATGGCAGCTGCCATATCTTGCTATACCCAATTGATGCCCTGCTCACCCCTTATTTTGTGCATGCCTTGGGCATGAATTATTTAAATAAGGAATATTGTGACGTGTACATTCCCTTGAAGAAACCTCAAGACTATAATCAAGGTGTTTCAAGGGGTTCATGAAACAGTGCTTACTGATATAGAGAATAACTCCCTTTGAAGTGGACTTCATGCTCAAACAGTAACATTACACAATAAAGTAAGTTGGAAATGTAATAAGACCCCATAATAAGCATAATAAGACCTATTAATAATAACAATAATAATAATAATAATAATAATAATAATTCAATTATTAGTGTTTTAAAACTTTAAATGAGCAATAGATGACAGCAAAAGTAATCTAAACGTAATAATATGGAAAGTTTAACAGTGAGAAAATGGTAAATTTAACTTCTCAAAGTCTCAAAACTATATATTGTAACATCTAACTAACTATAACAATCCCTCCTCAACCTCTCCTTGCACAGTTTTCCAGAAAGTTCTCCACAGCTCGAGCTGTGAGTTGAGAGTGAAGGAATGCGTGAGGAGACAATGCAGAGGAACTGAGCGACATGATTTGCAAGACATGACATATTGTCCCTCTCCAGGGCTCTAACAGAACGGGCTTCTCCTCGGAGAGATGCAGAAAAACTAGACTGAGCACGAGAAATGGAGACAGACTGAGAAAGAAGTGGAGAGGAGGAGGAAAGAGTGGAATATGGAAGGAAGATGCCTTCAGGGTAAGGTGCATAAATCAGGATCTCCAAAGAGCCTCAAATGGAAAAGTTGAGAGCAGAGCCTCATCCATGAGTTTAGCTGACTCCCTGCTGGCCTCTTCCAGAGTTTAGTCAGATTTACATGCTCTCTGGCAAACAGAAACACATGCACATGCACCGCTCAGGAACAGATCTGCTAATGTTGATGGAAAACCATCAATCGCAGGACAGAAGCCTTGAGATTCTTAAATACAATTAAAAAAAAAACAAAAAAAAAAAACAGCATTTAACATTTTATGACATTTTCAAATGAAAGTATTTCAGTAGCAGGGATTTCCTTTTGCTCTAAAGGTAGCTATTTGATTGGAAAGGTTACAAAAAAATCTATGATATTATTGGTTAATTTTAATGAAAGATTAATACTAGGGACATTTAATAAGAAAGTAAAAAGGGTCATTTTGAAAAAAAAAAAAAAAAAAAAGAAAACAAAAGAAAACATGGAAAAGAGCAATAAATAAATAGCAAATAAAACAGCATTTACCATGTGTTCAAAAGAACAAAAACATTGCCCTCAGGAAACATTGATTGCCTACAAAAACTATAAATTAAAATGTTGTAGTCACTATATGGCTCTTTTATTAAACTTTTATTAAACAAATTACTGGTTTTCATGTCAGATGGTTCTGGCAGCAATAGCAGCCAATCATCTGAGCAAATTATTCAGTCACATTACTTAAAGCAAAGTCTAATTTTTGAGGCGCATCTAAGAATTTATTCAGTAAATGCACTTCTATCATATTTTAAGTGCACCAAATAAATAATAGTAGTCAATCATCTGAGCGAAATAATAGCAGCCAATCATCTAAGTGAATTATTCAGTCACATGATTTGAAGCAAAGTCACAAAATTTGTCACACATCTAGGAATTAATTAATTAAATGCATTTCTATCATAGTTTACGAGCACACCAAATAAAAAATTTATCCACCTTAATTTTTTATGTGCATTTTAATATTTTTATTTGCCTGATTTTATTTATTGATGCTTCCATCCAGCATTTTTTATACCCCAAATTTCCTAAAAATAAGTAGATGATAACCCGGTTAACACTTGACATTCGTTAATATTGCTCAGTGCAACTACAAAAAACGAAATGTTTATTTTAGCCAACAGCCAGTGTTGGTGGGAGAAAACAGACCTCCCTCACAGAAAAAAATAGGATATTAATTAATTTCTAAGAAAGAGCACTATATATACGTTTTTGAACAGGCCTTATATTCAAATTCATTTTAATGCTTACAAATTTAGGTAGATGTGTGCATGTAGACTGTCAGTTTTGATTCTTTAAAGGGAAGCTTCAGAAATCTACTCATCTGTAGGAGGTTATAACTGTGTGTAAGTGAGTGTGTATGCGTGTGACAGAAATAGACTCATCATACCTTGTAGTTGCGACAGGTGGGGTTGAACGCATTGGTTCCACATGCAAAGAGAGTTTCGTCGTTACGTGGCACCAGCACTTTGATGTAGTTGTAACACTCATCCTATGAAAGACAAGACACTGGCTTTTACTCGCACTATATATAACTCCTGCATGACACACACACACACAAAGACTGACTCATCCTGAAGCTTACAGCGAGCATCATTACTGACTCCCTTTTTTCCTTCACTTCCACATACAAATTACCATAATCCCTATGCTGAGCTCCAGGATCTGACTTTCTCACTGCAACACAGTCTTTAACCAACAATGATATTATAAAACCTGTGTGTGTGTTCAAATATCATCTTGTATATACAGCCACCTGTGGTGAACCACTTAGTCTTAGCTTCAGACCATTTACTGACCATCTGATGCGTACTGATTACAAAACTGGCAAGAGCCTTCTTGATCAGGCAAACTCTAATCTGATTGACTGGCTTGACACAACTTTTAGAAATAAGAACACAAGTTTGTTTTTTAAGGGATTTATAATATTAAAATACTGGAGGATAATTTTCACGTTTTGGCCGATAAGTGATAAATGGTCCATATAAAATGTTATTTGTCCAAATAAATTGAAAATAAATCATTAAAATCTAATAAATCATTTAAAATGTTTAAAGTGAGTAAATTTAGGCAAAACATAGATATTTTAAGATTGGCTAAAAAATACATTTAACAGTTTTGGAATATTAGTGTTTTTAAAGATTAATTTTAAGTGAGTGTTAGATAACTAAGATCATCTAAAAGTAAAAAAAAAAAAAAAAAAAAGAAGAGAAAATTAGAATGCCCAATTAAATATTTAAAAGCATCCAATACAGATACATAAGATAAACATCTCTTAAGATAAAGTGAAAAAAAATATATATATTTCTGATAAAAAAAATATATTGTCCATTAATAATAAATTATCATTTCTTCATGCCGATATTTACTGCAGAACCATTCATGCAGACTGCTGGGCTATTTTATTTTCCTCACCAGTCTATTACTGTAGGATCTATTTCAGATAAATCCACCTCTAATGGGCACAAAACTACAAAATGAAATGTGGTTGTCAGATGTTCAGATGGTTTCTTACTGTCTATCTTCCTGTTCTTTTCCAGAATAAGCTGCAATGTGGACCAGACCTGCCATTTAGATAAAGGTCTGTCTATGCGAGACTAATAACCACTTAATGCAACAGTTGCGGACTTCTATGACACAATTACAGGGAGAAAGGGAAGGAGAAAATAAAAGAGTTGTGTACTCACGCTATTTTTCCCCCTGACTGTGCATTTCTCCACATCTTTTGTCTTCCATGTCAGTTTCTGCCACACAAACAAACAAACAATCATGAGCTCATCACTATTCACAACAGCTGCAATAGGAAAAACTCATTTACTTCAATAAGCATCACACATAAACATAAAAAGGAGGAGAGAGAGAGAGAGAGAGAGACAAGCAGGACTGAGCAACAAGAAGGAAAAGAGAGATGTCTCAGGTTGTTAACAATCTGAGTGTGAGTGTGTGTGTGTGTGTGTGTGTGTGTGTGCGCGCTAGTTGGTGTCATTAGGTCAGGCTGTATTTCAGAGATTTACTGGGCCGCCCCATGTCTGCCCACCCAACAGGAACAGCAGGCAATCAACACCCACACACACATACCATGACAAGCTAAAAACAACACTCTCGCTAACACAACTATTTGCTGCAGTGACATCTTACTCTCAACAGTTAAGATAATAATGTCAGTGAGACCCAAAGGACAACTGAGTGAGCAATCTATCCATAAGCAGACTGCTTCATCAACACTATTACTTTTGATATGACTGCTTAGTATCAACAATGTAGGAGGGGGACAGATTTTGTGTATGACAGATTTTATTTTCTATTAATTTTATATGAGGCCTGTGATTCACTATTATGAAAAATCTAAATACAGTTTAAAACTAGATTTTGTATTTTCTTTCTAGAAATAAATATTAAATAAAACTGATGACAGAATTGTGGTACAGTTAAGTATTATGTTTTGGTAATAATTAATTAGTAAATAATTTTAAAGAGTTTTAACTATAGTTTTACTATCCAAATTATGATATAGCTGTATACTTTGAATTGCCTGATACAGTTGAGAAGGTCAAGAGCTTTAACGTGGGGCAGGGCAATATACCAACTCTTTTTTTTAAAGATTTATTTTTGGCGTTTTTGTCTTTATTGAGACAGTATAGTAGAGTAGACAGAAACTGATGTGGGAAAGAGAGGGGGACGGAATTGGCAAAGGTCCGCGAGCCAGGACTCGAACTCGGGTCGCCGAAATGTACGTCAGAGTGCTGCCATCGGCTCCGACCACAACACCAATTTTAATTGGGGGATACAGACATTTGATGTGTATAAAACTAGCTAGTTATTAAAGCTCATTAACATAAACATATCTTACAGAATGTACAGTAGCTTATACAGCCAATTTAATTCCAAGTGTCACACTGAGGGAGGAAAATGGTTGTGCGAAACTAAATTATGGCTGTTTTTTGTGTAAGAGACCTTGACTAACATTTCAAGTAGGCCTCAGGGAAAAATAGACAATGTTATAAAAGTGTAGAATACGCGTCCTTTAAAGCCACCATAAAGAGAATTGCTCATTTGAAAAATGGGATTTCTGAATGGTCCTTCCCCAAAGACGAATAAAAGTGAATATTCCACTTTACGCACTCACATCACTGATCTGAGAGAAAGAAAAACATTAGAGATGACTGAAACAGAAAGTTGAGAAAAAGGTGAGCTTACCTGTTGGGGGACGATTCGCTCCACTGAAGCGCTGAGGTTAATGGCAAAAACGTGATCTCTACAGAGACACAGAGAGACAGACAGAAATGTCAATATTCTCATCAAGTGTTTGAGCAACTGAGATTTTTTTTGCCATTTCTTTCAATAAGTAACAATACAGTGCCAATAACACCTTCAGCTGAATTGAAGGGGGCAGAGGACAGCAAAAACGAGAGTGAGAGAGCATGAGTGGTGAAGAGACAGACACAGAGGAAATAGAAGGGGTGAGAGAGGTGTTAGAGAGCGAGTGAACATCCATCTGTCTGCAATCCAGGTCTGAATGAGACTGATTGGCCCAATCACACGACCCTTATCATTAGTGTGTGGGTCTTATCGCTGCAGGCGTCTGGAGAAACAGCACTAGTGTGTATGGATCCAGAGGTCTGGAATTCCTAGTCGATATTGCATCTTTTGAAATGTGTGTGACTGTGGTGTTGTGCACAGTGCGAGCATGTGATTGAACTGACATGACATACCTTGCAGCAATGTAGACCATGTGGTTAATCCGCAGCATCCTCTGAAAATCCAACCCCAGTCTGGCAGTGTCGTTATCTGACATGTTCCCCTGGAAACTAGGGTACAGGTAGGTGTCTTCATGATGGGGAAGAGAAAAGACTGAGTTAAAATCAACTAGAAATGGTCACTGTCTACCATCTTGGTGTCAGTGTAGCACCTGAAGGATTATTCTTATTTTCACATCAACATTTTCAAATTAAGTGTAGCTTAACAGCAATTTAACCACCAATTTCAAGTTTCAGAAAGATACTAAAGACATTGTTAAAATAGTCCATGTGACTGCAGTGGCTCAACCGTCATTTTATGAAAGGACAAGAATACTTTTTGTGTGCAAAAACAAAAATAATGACTTTATTCAACAATAAAGAGTAATTATTCAACTCGTCTGTGTCATTCTCATCCGCTGTTTACATCCAGCGCTTCCAGGTTCTACGCCAGAAAGGTGAGTCATTATTGGCCGGCTCCTGCATCAGCATCACACGCATGCGTCGTGCTGCTCACGTGATCAGCTTTGGCCAATACTGAGCCAGCGTTTTGACCTAGAATGAAGGTAAAATGAAGGATGAACCACTGCAGTCACATGGACTATTTTAACGATGTCTTTAGTACCTTTTTGGAACTTGGAAGTGGTGGTTAAATTGCTGTCTATTGAGGAGTCAGAGAGCTCTCAGATTTCATCAAAAATATCTTAATTTGTGTTCCAAAGATGAACGAAGGTCTTATGGGTTCGGAAGGACATGAGGGTGAGTAATTAATGACAGAATTTTCATTTTTGGGTGAACTAACCTTTTAAGTCTTCTTGTCTAGTCTTAAATATTGTCTAATAAGTCTTGACACAAAAATTTCAGAAGCAACAATAGAAACATTCACATTTTTTTTTTTCTATTTTTCAAATAGAGAACAGTTATTTTAAATTGCAATAATATTTCACAATATTACTGTTTTTTTTGTGTATTTTTAATCAAATAAATACAGCCTTGGTGAGCACAAAAGACTGTTTTTAAAAACATTAAAAAATCTTACAGATTCCCAAACTTTTGAATGGCAGTGTATATACATATTTTCACTTAAAAATGAATGACAAATTCTGTAGTGTGGATGGAGACAAAACGTAGTTTGGTGGTTCGATCCAATCATTTTCTGTCTGGGGGCCTCGATAAATATATATATATAAAAAAAAGCCCTTCCACATCAAAAACTGTTTAATGTTTATAGTGATTCATATCACAGATCTCAATTTGCTGTTAGCAATTATGATGTGTAAGTGTGTTTACACTCAGAAATGTCATTTGTTAATTAATCTCATTTACACTTAAAAAGATTACTTTTGAGCACAATGTCAAAGATGAGTCACGAGTCACTTTGGCATGCTCTTCTTTCAGAGGTCGAGTAGGTTACAAAACATTTTCAGACCCGCAGAGACATTCACGATGACCTGCAGGGACCTTTCATTTGCAGGTCTGTTTGGAGCACTGCTCAAAAGTAGCAGACACAGCGTGGGAAATATGACCTTGGGGTGGAAAGAAAATCTGGACTTTATAATGATTCCTGTTACTACAGTTATTTAGAGATTATGAAAGTATTGTTTTGAGTTTCTCCTGAGCTTGGCAGACCACAGGTGGCCGCAGCAGGAACTGAAGCTCGCTCTGATGTTCAGGAGCTACAGTAAACAAACATGTAAGGGTTAAACTGGAGCAGAATCTTCACTCTTTTTTCAAAGACACTGACTGGGTAAACACCATCATCTGATCTCGGCAGGATCATCCCTCAATAAAGATCACCCAGAGTGTCTGCATCTCAACATACAGCCAGAGCCAATGAACCAGTGATATGAGAAAGAAACTTCAATCCACATGACTCTCGCAAGTCTGAAAACACTGCATGAACTCACTGCATGAGAATGAATATTCTAGAATTCTCAGCTTCATTCTTCAAAATAATTTAAGATTATTCAACCAAACTGAAGTTATAAATTTTAAAGGATGGAATCTGAACGCTAAGCATCATACACTTGCAGACTTTGTAAACGGTTACAAAGAAATACTGAGCATCTTACACTAATCAACTGAGGATCACACACTACCAGAATTTGTTCCAAACACAACAAACTCCCGCAAAAAAAAAAACATACGCCTCCTTACTAGGAGACACATGACAAATGAAAATAATGTGTTCTAAAATTGCCTCAAAATATCAAATACGTTTGATACATCATACACTACATGATTTTCTGGGAAATCTGTCAACTCCAACTGCCCAAAATCTTTCAGCAACTAGCATCAACCCACCCAATTACAAATTGGGGCAAACATCTGGACAGTGTAGTCAGTGTTTGGGATTGAAGGTATTTATTAACAGGTCTAATATATATTTTCAATCTGCCAAGTTTCACATACTGTCTAGGTGAACATATAACCAAAGTTTTTATTCTCACGATAGCAGTGAATAACACTAAACTAGGGATGTCCTATTGACATTAGAGGCCCATATCAATAGATTAATAATAAATAATCTAATAATAATAATAATAATAATAAATAATAAATAAATACATTCATAAATTCATGTTATGGCTGATATAACTCTCGACGGTAGCCACTGACTTGCACTATATGAATCACTAAAGTCCCTTTCAACGAAAATCTGTTCACTCGGCGGCCATATTTGCAACGCCTCCGTGCCTATCTATTTGAATGGGGGGGATCCTGAAATCTCAAAAACTGCTTGGCGAACTCACAATCAAATAACATATTTCAAATTAGCATCAAAATCTGACATGAACTAACAAATAGCATTAAAAAAGCTTATTTTTCAGGCTAGACCAGCCAATGTGCATATGCAGTCCTAAGTGCGAGTCTCAGGTTTCTGCGGGAACCGGAGCTTCTAACGGCAGCTGCAGTGACGCAATGACTTTACCAATCAGCAATTGGCTCTTTTACTTAGAAGGGGGGTCGTATTCCACCATATTGCACTTTGCAGTTTCTCCAATTAATAACTAATAGGAGTGAACAGTCTTTCTACAGTCTTTGTAATCACCCAGGACCACGGTTTCAGCAAAAAAAAAAACTTTCTTTACTGTTCTTCTTTAATCTTCTGTTACTGGCCTGTGGGTGAGTAAATTTTGGGTGAACTATCCCTTTAAGTATACAGATCAAAGATGATCACACTGGATGCTATGAGAGACAACTAGTCCAGTGTGATTCTGTTCATATAGAACAGATTTAACAAACTCAGCTCAAAAAAAAAAAAACATGGATGCCAACAGTGAAATCAACAAAAGATGCCATATTTTGTTAAAGCCTGTTAAGATGCTACTTTTTTTTCACCAGTAATGTGTGGGCTGCACCAAGACCGCAGGGCTGATGGGACCATCTATGGTGGAGAGAGGCAGACTTGTATCAAAATATGCAAATGCACGAACTGCAGTAACAGCTAGTTTTTCAATTCGATTCAGAACAATGACAATCACATTCAACAATTAAATGTACAGTTACATTGTAGTTTAGGGTCTAATTCTCACTATTAACTAGTTGCTTATTAGCATGCATATTCCTAGGATATTGGCTGTTTATTAGTACTTATAAAGCACATATTAATGTCTTATTCTGCATGACCATACTCTACATCCCTTTATCCTACCCAATACCAAAACTTAACAACTACCTTATTAACTAATAAGCAGTAATTAGGAGTTTATTCAGGCAAACGTCATAGTTAATAGTTAGTTAATGGTGACAATTGGACCCCTAATGTGACCAAATTTACTCCTAAAAATTAAGATGACAATCGCTATTAAATTATACATTAAATGTGTCATGTGTCCAAACAAACTGAACAACTAGTTAATGCAGTGACAGCACTCACTGCCAGCTCTTCTGAGCTGTTGTGCTAGAAAAAACACAGAAATGGAGGTACCTGTCTTGACTCATTTGCATATTTTGATATGGTCTCTCTGCATTGTAGTTGCTCCCACCAGCCCTGCACTCCAGAAGAAACCCATATATTATAGTCCAGACCAAACATGGTTGTTACAGTTGGTTACATGTTGCAGTTGTCACTCCCCTAAAATAATTTTATGTGAACAGAACCAGATTTTTCATTCAGAAGAGGAGTGAAACCATATTTAGCTACATAGTCGCACTCATCTAATGGGTTTAAAGACTACAATGTGTAAAGGCTCTAGCACAAAGCAAAGTCTCAGGATGTTAAACGAACACACATACAGTAAGCACATAAACACTCACACAGGTGGAAATGGTTGATAAATGGGTCTCATTACTCATGTGATGTTCTTTTTGGAGAGCTCTATTAGCCCAGCTATCTGTACACCAATGGCCCTGAGGCTCAGTATCTGTTTTTGAGTCCAGCTCTCTCAAATGTGGTCCACTCATTTCAGCAGAACAAAAGACCCTGTAGAGCTCTTGTACCTGCTCAAACATGTCCTCCCCCTCCCCCCCAGCCAACCCATCAATCATATGACATCCATCATGCCGAATTCAGTTTTTTGGGGGGAAAGTTTAAATGATAGGAAGAAAAAGCAAAAGTACAATTCAGAATTTAACAGAATTTATTCAGAATTGAAGAATTTTTAATCTATCCATCCATCCATCCGTCTGTCCATTAGTCCACCCATCTTTCTTTTTGTCCATCCATCCTCAAAATTTTCAATCAAGATTTCTTGAAGCCAACATTCAAAGCTTGTATTAAAGGTGCTGTATGAATTTTTTTTTTTACTGTACTACAGCACAAAATACCATAATATGTTTGCAGAGATTTAGGAAACATGCTAAGTACACATACTTGTTTCTCCAAAAAACAGCCAGTTATTCTATTTTGTTTTGGTCCGTGTGATCCTGCCCGCTGCCAATTTACCCAATAGTATTTCAAAACCCCAGGTTGCCAGTTGGCAGAAAACAGAGTTTTGCAGCCATGGAAGCCTTTGCTCATCTTCGGAACACAAATTAAGATATTTTTGATGAAATCCAAGGTTTTTTTCTATCCTCCATAGAAATGTTATGAAGTGATGAAAATACTTTTTGTGTGCAAAAGCAAAACAAAAATAATGACTTTATTCAACAATTTCTTCTCCCCTGCCATTCTCCTATGCAGTTATGTTGTATATACTGAGTTGCCGTTCTGACGTAGAACTCGGAAGCCTGCACTGTCTATACAATGTAAACAGTGTTGAATGTGGTAATTATGTTGCTTTCTATGGGACATAAAAAAAAACAACTCTCGGATTTCATCAAAAATATCTTCATTTGTGTTCCGAAGATGAACAAAGGTCTTACAGGTTTGGAAAGACATGGGAGTGACTACTTAATGACAGAAATTTCATTTTTGGGTGAACTAACCTTTTAAGAATTATAAAGAATATAGTGCTGGATTGCATGGACTGTATAAAAATGGGTTGTCCCCAAAATATCAACATAAAACAGTAAACACTTCTATCACACCTCATTTGCAATTGAGTCGGCCTTTCTGCACACTGCTGTTTGCTACACAGCCAAGACTGAGAAGTTTTTATTTGCCAATTAGTAACAACTTCACAGCAGCTCCGAATGAAGCTGCTCTCAGACCCAATAGGTTTGGAAGCTGGGGAGTAGCATGGGGCGGAAAACCAGGATGGGGTAGATTAGGGCTGGGAACGTGAAGGTGGAGTGAGGATGGACTTGGCAGCCATGGCTGCTGATATATGTATTTGGCGTGTGAAATGCTTTACGCCTGCCAAGACCTGATTGCTTGGCAGGCGGTTTACTTTTTAACTCTTGGTACGGTTTAATGCGCCTATTGCTATATATCATGCAAGATAAAGCAATCATAATTCCAAATGTCTTGATTAAATTATAAAGATATGAAAACAAACTAAGGTTTTAACACTTTTTGTGTGCCTGAAGTGGTGTTTCATAGTTAAATACTTACGTTCACTACCAACGGTGCTGATGGGCTCCAGGTCCTGAGGAAAGGGCGTCGCACCATGGCACAGATGCTTTAGGCAGGTGAGGGCGAGTGTGAGGGTCAAGGCCAAGAGGGGCCGCGACCCCAAAATCACCAACCTCATTTCAGCTAGAGCATAGAAGTCAGCCACACAGCATGACACAGAGTAGATTGAACACCACCTGAAAAGACAAGAAAGAGGGCGATGACAACAATTGCAACAGTCACTGCAAAAATCACTTTGTATGCATCTACCTGACTGAACAACTTGTACTGTACATGTGACTGAATGATTGTGAAAGTCATTGGCATGACATTCCAAATCTATGACTTCAAAATGTGAAATGTTAAAAATTGCGCTTTTACATCCAATTACAATAAATGGGGACCTAGGCTTTCAAGCTTCAGAAAGTGGCATTAAATGGTTCATACAACTTCAGAAGTCTAATGCAGCACATGAGGAGTCATATGTACTGTACATCTTTTAGGATACTGCCATGACTATTTTGCATCATCTTTTTGCTTGAAAGTGCCTGGAAAATATATAGCAACAAGCGCAACGTTCCTTTCTGGATGAAAGTAAGCCAGATGGGTTGTCAACAGGGTGAGTAAATAATGACTGATATTTCACTTTCACTGTCTCTTTAATGAAATGTAATATTCAAGCATCCTACAGTCACACTGAGTCAGACAGTGACAGCATATCTCTTATTAACATGCCCAACGTAATAATGGAGAAACAGAGCTCGGGAAAGAAAGAGAGATGGACGGAGTGTGCGAAAGCACAATAGGTTAAATTATAAGGGCCCCAGCCTGGGGGACACCTGGCTCATTGACTTGAACTGTACAGTCTTTCACAGGTGACTTAACTCAATTAACCGCAAAGGCTGCTGGGATGCCGTCTCAGTCTGTCAGCTTTTACACGAGGCCAATAGGGATGGATCAAAAACTTATTTTCAGGGCAATGGAAAAACTGAAAATCTCCTGCCAAAAAGTTCTATTGAAAATAGGCTGAATTATTGATGGCCCCTTCGAGTGTTTGTATTAGATTCATAATAGACTGAGGTACTAACATTAATGAGTTTGGCATCAGGTTATATTATACACAATACAATGGACAAAAAGAGGATGGATTGTCCTCTAGTACAGTGTTTCTCAAATGGTTTTGCTTTGGGATGCAGATTTTACATTGGAAATCAAGTGGCGACCCATTACAAACGTAAACAAAAATGTACTTAAGAGGAAATGCAGAAATATATTTATATAATTACAAACCCCATTGGTCTAAAATATGCAAAATTATTAACATGACTGCCTAAAAAGGAAAATTCACAATTCTGATTTCTAAATCTCTCTTGTATTTTGATTGTTTTTTCAACAGCTGACTGCACAAAATGCATTTGTCCTTGTTAAACCAATATTTAAATGTAGTCTGGGTCATATTTTTCTGAACTTTTGAAGTCCTGAAACCAGTCTATGTCTGCCTAAGTTGGCTTATTCCAAGTGACATGAATGTGCGCCAATATGCACAATCTTTAATTTCAACATAAAGATATAAGAAACATTTTCTCTTCCTTTTAGAAGCAGATAAGTCTGTTTATTTTTCTATCATAATTATGCATGATTAAATGATTAGTTGCCTTTTTTATTTTGTTTTTCCCTCCTGACTGCTATCAGAACAGACCTGTGACTCATTTCTGTTGTGACCCATCAGTTTAGAAACACTGCTTTGTGTCCTTTAAATTTTAATGATCAGCCTGTATTTTGGATCAGCAACTCAAATAAACATCTCACTTTAGCACTTATATCAAGCCTGATCAGTATTAATCACCTCCTGTGCCCACACAGATACACACTGTCAGGGCTATATAATGGGACATTATGTCTGATGGATTAGCTATACTTAGAAACTGAGTACAGGGACAGGGTGGTACGCTCCTAATGGAGCATATACACACACGCTCTTCTAGAACTAATACAGCACAAAATGTGAGACATCATCTTCCCCAGACTGAAGCTGAAAGGATCATGGGGTCATTTTCATATGGACACAAACAAACAAGACATCACAACAAGATGAGCACAAGCTATACCATCTGGATGTCTTATGACTGCAGAACCAAAGCAAAAAGCTGTGTTGCTTTTCAAGGAATTGATGACGGGGTGATTATGTGAAAACTGACAAATACCAGAGCAAGAGAGGGAAAAGAAAAAGGAGAGAGAAAGAGTATATCTTTGCTAAACAAATGAAACAAATGTTCTGTCCAAAATCAACCCACCCACCCCTTATTATAGATTAACTACTAAAGTCTCATCCTAATATTTTTTCAATATAAAGATGGCCCTTTCACTCAAGGCGAAGCCCTCTTTAGAGACTCAAAAGTTTGAGACCTCAGCAGTGTTGTGTAGATAAGACAAGACAGCCCATTCCTCTGCTGCTCTCTCTGCTGCCATTAATATATGCTCCAAATGGCATCTCAATCAGCACTCAAGGCTGATGTGAACACTGATAGGACTGGGAAACCAGTGAACGTGTCCCTCAATTAATTAAATGACCTAAATGGATTTGGACTTAATTACTTCCCCTCAGCTCACTCTCTCTGTCTCTGTAAAGCTCTGCAAATCACAGCCAGGCTAAAGCAAATGCAGGTTCCAACAATGGTTTACAAGCCTTGGCACAATGATTTTCAGCCAAGTTTCAAGGCAGAATTGTGAGTATCGTTCACAGAGAAGCAAACACCCCATTATGTAAAAATTCTACTATTTGGATGACAGTATGTTGAATGCTAATCAATAACATTGACAAGACATTTATGGTATGCCAATCTGACATTAGCTAAAGGATCTTCTTCAGCCACAGAGCAGTTGTTGGGTAATCTTTCAAAGGCATATCAATTTTTTTTAGCAAACATATACAATGCACAGACACAAACAACCGAAGAAACTGCTCTATAGATTTTAGTTCAATATCGGAACTTCAATGCATACAGACTTCAGTGAACATTGAAGTGCACATTGGAACCAATAGAGTTCAATAATTCAATAATAGAGATTCAATAATAGAGCAGACATTAGCTAGCTAATAACCATTTCTACACAAAGTGGTCTTCCTCAAGGGGGTGCTTGATGGCTCACAAAGCCAAGTTTCTCATTGATCTATTAACTCCAAGGTACGTAGCACACCTCTGAGTATAAATCCAAATCAGTCTAAATCAGACCACATCCATTTATATTTTAGCGATTCACCAAGAAATGAAAATTCACAAACTCATGTCAATGTCAGTCCAAACAATATGGCACCTTACTCTTCAGGAGTAGTTTAGCACTTTTCCATACAATGATAGTGGATGGGGAACATCTCCAAAAAGCAAACAATAAACAAAACAGAAACATAGTATATGTAGAACATATATGACTTAGGCCTTTAGAAGATTTGGAATGTAGTGCACACAATACATTTGTGCGAGAAACAGAAATATTTACTAATTTTACAGCTCTGGTCACCATTAACTTATATTGAATGGAAAAGTGCAGCTTGGACATTTTTCTATAGTACATTCTTCTGCAGTTCAAAAGTTTGCACTGATGCATTCATTTATTCAAAAATGACAATAAAGACATGTATAATGTTACAAAAGGTTTCTATTGCAAATAAATGCAGTTCTTTTCAACTTTTCTATTCATCAAATAATCCTGAAAAAAGTATCACAGTTCTCACAGAAATATTAAGCAGCATAACTGTATTCAACATTCATAATAAGAAGAAATGTTTCTTGAATACTAAATCAGCTTATTAGAATGATTTCTGAAGGATCCTGTGACACTGAAGACTGGAGTAATGATGCTGAAAATTCAGCTTTGCAATCACAGGCATAAATTAAACCTTTATTTTAAATTGCAATAATATTATTATTTCACAATATTACGTTTTTACTGTATTTTTGATCAAATAAATGGAGACTTGGAGCATCTTTCAAAATCATAAAAAATCCTAATGACCCTAAAGTTTTCAATGGTAGTGCAAACGTGTTCCACAGAAAAAAAAAAAAAAAAAGTACAATTTTCAAAAGACATGAGGGTTTATAAATTGACAAAAGTTTAATTTTTTATTGAACTATCCCTTTAAATGACACCATATATATGTGATATAATAAATCACATAGCTCTCCTACACAAATCACATACCAAAATATATTTATTTTGTAAAAAAAAAAAAAAAAAAAAAAAACACTAAACAAAACAAAAACAAAAAACCTTTTCTTCATACGAACCCATACATAGTCCACCAAGTAGTTTACCCCCCTTATCCAGGCAGGTGGCACATACAAATGTGTGTGCGTGTTTGCAAACTGTTCGCATCTCTCTCGCTCTTCTAATCAGTGTGCATTCATGTGGCGTTTGAAGAGACGCAAGGCACTGATGAGCAGACAGCTGTCGATATTTGACTAAACCCCTGCTTATCCCTCACTTCCTCCACGGGGTCAGCGCTGGCTCTCTGTTGGCTCGATGTGGGAAGAGCACCAGGCCCCATTGCGGGTCCCTGGTAAATGAGGCAGAGTTGTTGCGGCGGTCGGGAGAAAAAAGGCCGCACTGAAGATTGAGGAGGAGAAATCTCTTGAGCTCAGGATTGATTATCCGACATTCATTTGGATTTACCAACAGCTCCTCGGCTTGCCGTGGGCTCCGCGCATCCATCCCTCTTGCAGCACTTAAAAAAAACCAGGAAAAAAAAAAAAAAAAAAAACACTTGCCGAGGCCAGCGCGGAAACCCTGATGGAAAGAGAACGACGAGTTTTTATGGTGCGCGACCTATGCGGTCGTATCACTTTTAAAAGATCTATATTCATTTACAGGTTGACTCTGTTTAACAAGCCTGGCTTTTATCGCTGCTGGCTCACAATAAAAATTACTATTAAAATCTTACACGGATGAATTTAAATTCCATCAGCGGTTTAATACCTGCTTAAGGAAACATCATGTCAGCCAAGAAGGGAGAAAGAAACATGATTTTTAATTCAAATAAGATTTAGGCGCTCTTTAATGTGATTCACCCCCTTTTGTCCCAAGTGACACATAAAAAGGACACACTTCGCTCACTCCCTCTCACTCCTCCTCCCATTCTCTTCCACTCTGGGACCCTTTCACACCCTCAGAAGCAGAAACTGAATGAGTCTCCTCTCTGTATACATGGTCCAACATAATAAAGTCTGGTGTCCCTGGGCTCCTCTGTCATTTCAAACACGATTAAGCACATTAGTGCTCTGGCTCTCCACGGCCCATTACCCAGCAACCCCGCTGTCAGCGACCCACAAGTAGCTGTGAACAGGGGCAGAGGCCAGCCTCTCCCTCACAATACTTATAGAGTTCCTAGAATCCAACTGAGTCGGAGATTCTACAACTTCATTCTGAGTTGATAAGATTCAAAAACCCTGCGTGAGTTCAATGAGCCGACTGAAACCCCTGGGAAGCCTTTTCCACCAATATGTGATCGGTATGAACCTTTTCAGAGCGTTTCCACAAAAGCAAAAGCAGATCTGGGTTGGAAAATGAAAAAGCTTAACGTGAAAAAGCTTAACATGGCTTAATTTACTAAGACAGTGTTATTAACAAACCAAACTTAGTAAACACCATACTAATAAAGCATACTATATACAGAAAAGGAGATGAGCCCATAATATGAACGAAACACGTTTAATTACACGTTAAGCGTTTTCCTCCCATAAAGAAACCGCTTAACGTGGCTTAATGTACAAAGACAGTGACATTAAAAGACCAAACTTAGTAAACACTATACTGATAAAGCATACTATACAGAAAAACTGGTTTGTGCAGAATTTTATCCTTTAATATCACTTAGTAGGCTACATTAAGCGTTTTCTTCATAACGGGTTTTTATGGGAGGAAAACACTTAACGTGTTATTAAACGCATTCATTCATATTCTGGGCTCATCTGCTTTGCTGTACATAGTATGGTTTATTATTATGATGTTTACTGAGTTTGGTCTTTTAATGTCACTGTCTTAGTACATTAAGCCACGTTAAATGTTTTTTACGGGAGGAAAACACTTAACGTGAAATTAAACGCGGTGTTCAAATTCTGGGCTCAACTGCTTTTCTGTACATAGTATACTTTATTAGTATGATGTTTACTTTGTTTGGTCTGTTAACATCACTGTCTTAGTACATTAAGCCACGTTAAGCATTTTTCACGTTAAGCGTTTTAGAATGTTCAAGATTCATTCAGTAAGAATGCACAATACAGTATATCAGTATCATATTAGTAATGGTCCAAATATTAGTGACATTTTAATTTATTGGTATCAGCAAATATTGGATGTTTAATTGACCGTTCGCAAAGACCCGCCCCCTTTAGTTACTGTTGCTACGTCCGACAAGCCATGCCGATCTCTCGCCACACATCACGTTCTCACGCAGTGAAAAATACATCACGGAGCAAAGAGGACACTGACAACGCATCGATAGACAAGACAGAGCAGGTTACTTTTGATATGAAACAAAGTCTCAAATTTAAAATTTTGTAATTTTTAAATAAATTTAAATAATAAATACCATTTTGTGGCTCTTTAATGTGTCATGACGGATTGCTGTATCGCCCTTAAAGCGGCTTGTGAACCGATCATCTCTTCCTATTAGTTCATATATATAAACATGAATGAACATCATAAGGACAAATTGGCGGATTCAGCGTCATGATTGGTTTGATCGCCTGTCAATCAAACTCCCGACCAAGGGTATGCATGTGACGTCACCGTCAACTGTTATGACTGCGGTTACGTCCACTAAGTGGCAAAAAGACTGAGTGGCAGCATTAGTTTTCAGCATGAATGCCGCTAAAAACACACAAAACACATCCAAAATGGGAAAGAGCTTTGCGATTGACTGTACAAATAGATTTGACAAGAAATCTGAGGTATATTTTTTATAGACTGCCAAAAGCTACAGAAAAAAGAAGCAAAGGGATCACTGCAATTCACATAAATAACTGGACTCCAGGCAGAGAAACATGGATTTGCATTCATTATTTTGTGTTGAAACGATGGATTTTGGGGTAAAATCATACCCTACATATTGTATTGTTATATATTGTGTTGACTCATCAATTAAATATTTACCATCTTATATTCTGCATAATTGGGTGTTTTTAAATAAACACTAACAAAAACTACACAAGTTTTAGGGCTGGACAATATGACGATATATATAACATTGATATAAGTGATCAGTCGGATTTAGACCTACCTATATTGTAGTTATATAAAGCGTTCACTGGCAGATTTGCTTTATGTATTTCCCCGGCATCGAAATCAAGCACATATAAATGTCAGGAAACACGATTCCTGGCTACATGTCAATATCCATGAATTAGGTTTCTTTGACATGTTATAAGGAACACTTTCGAGCCCAACCTTTAGTGTAATTGTTTGTTTTACTTGCGTTTTTGTAGTTTCCCCTATTAAATCCAGCCATGCAGCAGGTTCTTTTGCCACTCAGTCCCACTGAAGGAGTGTGTTCTGGCGGGATAGTGACGTCAGTGCATACCCTCTATTGTGCAGCTCCTTTCCCTTTATTACCTTTACTATCACCTAATGCTCACCTAAAGGTAATTTTAAAATAATAATAATAATAATAATAGTTTAATAACACTGTTAAATGTAGTTGATTGCAAATCTCAAAATAAATATTTATTTTTTATACAGTACATTATACTATGTTATATTATACATTTTATGTTGTGATGCTTAAATTCATTCATTTTTTTGTGTTTTGAAGTCAAGTCACAAAATAGTATACAATTTTAATATCAGCCATAACAAAATGATTATCTGCTTATTGGTATCTGCCAGAATATAAATAACAAAAATTAACCATAAACTAATATTTATAATATTTATTTTATTAAATAATTTTCTATTAAATAATTTTTATTTTTAACAATTAACTAATGTTTAACTAATATTTAAATAATGTCTGTATGCTCCATTAAAGCTCCTGATTAAAAAAAAAAAAAAACACTTTCAATTTTAATGTTTGATTTACTTAAAATAACCTAAAACAGTCTCAAAATTGGGAATAAGACTTGATGTGCTATCTGCTGCCCAATTGTTTGTGGACAGGTTAAATATATTGCCCTCTGGTTCTCAAGTCAGTGAAAACGTGGCATCCAGGCACTTGGCACAGCAGCATTTCAGTGAAAAAGGGGTGTGGATTGGCTCTTGAAGGTCCTGTCAGTAGATAAACACAGCTGATTAGTCTACATTATTGCACTTGCGCTTTAAATTATACCCTTCAACCATGCAATGATGAGAAACCTTCACTGAATGCCTGTTTGTCACACAGAGATTGAGGCTAATTGCTGCTGAATTGCACATAAAGCATCCGGGTCTCTGGGAATGAGAATAGGAGCCGAATCCACGCTTGATAGAAATCTGCAAGTCCATCCTAATAATCCTCACAGTAACTGGAACAAATATACTTGCCTTTACATGTTAGACAACTGGTGTTTTAGTTACAATCAGTTCAAACATTCCCTGACGTGAATCACATCCATGATCTTGGCGCTACTATGTGATTTACTAAAAATGAAAGTTTTTGTAAAATGGTGAGCTAAAAAAGGCTGAAAGAGACACAAACCTGGACTCTGGTTCGTATTTAGTCTGGCAAATGTGAGTGTCAGGAACTGATCAACAGCTCTCGAGAAAAACAAAAACAAATAAATTAACAAAACGGCTTATGGGCCCTTGGTTTGAGGAGGGGAAAAACAAGCAGGAAACCGTATCACGGTGTGTGTGTGTGACTTTCGACCACAAAGAAGACATTGTTGGCTTGAGACCGCAGCCGTTGGCCTGTTTTTACCAAAACAACCAATCATTATCACTGACCTGTCCCATGATGTCGTCACATGATCCAGGGGTCACCTAGCAGGCAGACATGCACATAAACAGATTACAAACCTCTACCCAGTTTTGTTTTTGAATCGAAATCAATTAGGTCAGTATTCAGGTAGGAATAGCTCGAGCAGGCTTTAAAAAGCCAGATATTCCTGGCACACATTCTGCCTGTGTTTTAAACACTGATCCAAATGGCTTCCTCCATGCTATCAGTCATTTCACTCGCCATCTCACAGGAGACACACACACATATATGCGGAAGCACACACAGGAGCTCCTAATTAGATTTCCAGTGAGTGACCACCCTGCTGTTGCTGGGCTAAATTAGAATTGGACTTAAGGAGTGTCGGGCAATTATTGAGGGTCTGCCCCTGCAGAACAGATGACGGAGAGAGAAAGAGAGAGAGAAAGGAAGAGAGAAAGGCCCATCTGACAGTGCAGAGGCCATTATCATCCCTCATAAAATAGACACACTCGCCCTCATCCTAAGCCACATATTTAAGTTTTAATCTACTCTGAACAATATCAGTGTATGATGGGATAAGAGTGGGAACTTTGGTAACCGTAGTAACCCAGAAAGATATTAATATGCAGACAATACCAGTGTGGCAGCGGGCAAAGTCTTTTCAAGAGCACAGAGAGATAGAGAGAACGACAAACAGCTGACAGACAGGAAACACTTTGACCCTCAATTGGGATTAGATGAAAAATGGAATGGAAGAATCCTCACTTGTCTTTTCTTTTCCTGAGTGCCTGCCAAAGTTACTAGAGTCAAGTGAAACTATTACAGAGACAAAAGCTGAAGAAGAAGAAGAAAAAAAAAAGGTTTGCAAAAAAACATCAACAAGAACACTAATCTGAAATTATAAAAAAAAAAAAAAAAATGCAACAAAATATGAACAAAAACTTAATACTAAGGACACATCCACATGAAGCCAGGGCTTTCCCTATCAGATTTTTTTTTCTTCCCTCATCTCAATAAATATCTGCATACACATCAAACCACTGAAACTCAAAACGATGTAGTATACATGCCAGATCAGTATGAGGCACTGTAATTCTGCCACAGAGATACACTAAAAACGGAGAAGAAGACTTGGAGCATGCGCATAAACCTTGTGCGCGGTATACAAACTTTAGTAAAGCTTAGAAATAAAGCTTTATTTTAGTAAAACTAATAGGCTATTGTTGTTGTTGCTGTTACGTGACGTAGCGGTCGAGACGTGGGGAGATGACATCATCGTTTCACAAAATATACGGATTGGCTGTACACACGAAAACACAAGTGTGTCATTTTCAGATTTATCCACTCTTGGACCTAGTTTAAAAAAAAAAAATTAGCAGTTTCAGGTTCCCAAAACACTGAACAAAACGCCTATACAACACAAAATTTTTGTGTATACAGCTAAACGCATCTCCGTGTGGACAGGCTCTAATACAGAGAGAAAATAACTACCTTTTATTTACTCAGTATATAAAAGGGGGAAACTCAGTATATACAGTATTTTGGATGTCCTCTGCTATGAACTTTGTACTAATTGTTCTCTGGTGCGGGCCATCTGACACAAGATCTGAGTGGATTCAGGACATATTGCTGAATCATAAATGTCTCAGAGATGCCAGATGCTAGAAGTAGCAGTAATGGCACATTTTATAGCTCATTTCATTGACATCAAGTACTGCAGTATGCTTTGTTGTTGAGAACTTGACAAATAAATCTTAATATGTATCAGGATGAAAACCAAAACTATACTGAATCTAAATAAAAACCAACAATAGCAATTTAAAAAAAAAAGAAAAAAAAGAAATTGCCTGTAACATTGTGTTGCACACAGTGTTAATTTTGACAGCAAATTTTGATTTAGTTTTAGTCAGTCTTCTGACGGAAATTTTTTGACCATTTAAGTGTAAAAAGACACGAAAGAGCTAAATTCAGTGCATTTCAGGGATCGAAACAAAATTTTTTTTGATTAGATTAGATTTTTAGTTTTTCTGCTTTCATTGTCATTTTAGTTTTTTGTGTTTGTCTTTTAGTTTTTGTTTTTAAACATTATAGTTTTTTTCTTTTTCTTTTTTCTGTAAGCTTGGAATCTAGATGAAATAAAATAAGTTTTTATATTTTTATTTCAGTTAACGTTTATTTCAACTAATGAAATTTTTTTATGGTTTTAGGTTTAACTATAATAACCCTTATACTTAAAATATATTGAATAATGTGTCAAATAATGTTCTTAGTCTTTCCTTCCTGTGACAGAAGATACAGTAGTTTACTATGAATTAAACAGAAATTAAATTAAGTTAAAAACAGCTTGTTGTGTAAACAAAATAACAATAATGACCAGGAAAAAAAATAATTATAAACCATCCCGCATACACCGTGACTCTTATTTTGAAATGTCTGCAGTCTGCACTGTAGCAGGCTGCTTATTTACGTTCAGATGAGGGAGATAAAATACGCATTCTTACAACCTTCTAAAACACATATAAACCATATAAACATTGTGTAGTAAACATTGTCATAATTCATCAACATTAGCTTGTAAGCAATCGCTTGGCATAAATGTGCGCTATTCATTAATTGCGAAGCAGTGTGAAGTGCTGCTGGGCGAGCCTGTAGAGCGCGCAACAGCGCCACGTTTTCCCGCGGTTAGATCAGCACGTTACACTTCAAATGTGCGCATCTTCCACACATTGTCTCGTTTTCGTACATGTACTTACTATAGTAATAATGGTACATTATGTATAATTACAAGCAACAAACCCCAAACCAAATAGTAATAACCATATGGTAAGTACATGTTAATTAATCACTAATTATTGTGTTAACTGACCGTTGCAAAGACCCACCTCCTTTAGTTACTGTTGCTACGTCCAACAAGCCATGTCGCTTTCACGTCATGTTCTCACGCAGTGAAAAATACATTGCGGAGCGAAGAGGACACTGACAAAGCACCAACAGACAAGACAGAGCAGGTTACTTTTTATATGAAACAAAGTCTCAACTTTCAAATGCTGTCATTTTTTAAGAAATTTTAACAATAAATACAATTTTGTGGCTCTTTAATGTATTGTGACAGATCGCTGTAGCGCTTCAGTTGAAACACGTGAATCGATCATCTCTTCACTTGTCACAACATGAAATAAACATGAATGAACATCAGAAGGTTTCAACCACAGAAAGACGTCAATACCAAGTCCACCAACATTAAACTACTAACTGTTAAATTAGCAGATTCTGCGTTATGATTGTTCAGATCGCCTGTCAATCAAACTCCCAGCAAAGGGTGATTTACACTGTAACAAGGTCACCTTAAAATAGTGCAACTAAAAAAAAAAAACATGTAATTAAAAGAATTTTTATCAAATAAAAAAAAAAATTACAAATATTTGTATATAAATATATAAATCTACAAACATGAAACAAACTAAAAATACACTGAAATTGAAAACTAAAAAAAATAAATAAATAAATAAAACTGCCATCTGTTACTCACTGGAATGGTAGCATGAATATATGTTAAAAGAATCAGAGGCATCTGGTGTCACGTGGGTGTCTGGTCTGTCAGCGAGAGGTCATGACCTTCTCACTATCAATGCCAGTCAGCCAATCCCTGAGGAAGAATGGGATCCGCTTTGGCCACAAGGGTTCTGCCTTCCTGACAAGGTCAGTCCATGGGAGGAACAACCCTGGCGGGCCACGGCGGGCTGTGCTGCTGCCTCTGCTGGGAATGATGGTGGAAAGAAGCACCATCAGTCTTCATTCAGGCACCGATGACAATTCCTGCTCATCCCATTTCCCATTGAAATTCCAAGAGGACTGGCTGTCAACAAATGTCAGTGTGCATCTCGATTAGCATGAAAGCTGGCACGTGATGCGTCACATCTCGCCACATACCGCTCAGTGATGCATGACACACATCGCGGCGATTACTCTCCAATGGACATGTTATGGCAACACACATCCTGATAAGCATCAAACAAACCTGCAGCTGAACTGACGTTTCTCTCTCTTGAAACGACATCCCCAGCCAGATGTCCACCAGACATCAGAGAGGAATCCATGCCAGCCGGCAGACAGTGGCCGAGCGGATCGATACGAGAACCGCCGAGACTCTCCTCCGCTGTCGCCAAGCCAGGCAGACAGCAGTGGCATTAGCGGAGTGGCACCAATCCGTCCCCTGCTTGGCTTGCGTCTGTTTTCAATCAGCCCTCGGACTCGCTGCGGCACACATTAATTTTGCAAATCATTTAGAAGGAGGGGAAAATCAATTCGTGTTTTCTTTCCCGAAGATGACCTGACGGCAACCTCTTCAAACAAAAGCCCAAAATTATGCAGTCTTACCTTCAAATTGTCTCACTTTCTTCTTTGACTTTTAAAGTTATGAATGTAAAATACGCTCATTTCTTGATCCCTCTCCTCTTTCCCCTCTCTCATTAATATTTAAGGTTGTTATTTAGAGGCATTACCTGTCTGTATTGACAGAAATTGGAGCCGTCGTCCCCCGGCGGGTATTATAATTGGAGGGTGAAGTGTATGCACTGGTGGAGAAGGAGGGAGCAAAACATGTTTTTCCCTCAAACTTTTTATGTGCAGGTCTATTTTTATTATCAATTCTGCTTCAGGAGGGGGGAAAAAAACCCACAGCCCAGGGACCGCCTGCTAAAGTCATCACGCATATACACGTAGACTCCCAGAGGAACGAATGGAGTGGGTGGTTGTGTGCAGGGGTAAGTGAAGATTTTGGGAGGAGGAACTGGAAGAGTCTTTATCAAAGAAATGCAGTGTAGGCTGTCGAAAGCTGCCCGACACGCTCACTCTCCCTCTCTCTCTTATTCTCTTTTTAACCAAGCACAGCATGAAACCATTCCAATTAGTGAGAGATTCAGAGAGAGAGAGAATGAAAGATCAGCTCTGATCTCAAAAGGAGACATCAGGACACCAACAAGGCATACATAACGGTCACGCAACATAGTTGATTTCCAATAAATACTCTGAGATCTGTGATGCTGAGCAGTTTGCTGGTCCTGTAACAAAATATGACTTTAGTACTAATGCAAAGTAATGATGTAAAGAACAGAATGAGATGCAGTGATGACAGCAAGCGTGCTCCTCTGTCATTAGTGGTGTTTGGTAGGACAAGTGTTTGTGCTACAGACATGATCTAGAACTCATGTGGCTTGTTGAAGAAAGGTGTGACATTACTTTTCTAAGTAATATGAAATATGATTTCCATTAGGCAAACAATAAAACAGCCCAAACATCCCATATACTTCCATTTAAAAAAGGACTTGTGTCAAATCTAAGGACCAGATTGTCATAAAGCAATTGAGGGCAACCACCTACAAACTACCTTGCAGCCATCCAGAACACCATAGCAACTGCATGGCAACAATCTAACAACCAATTTGAACACCTTATCAACCACACAACAATGCTCTGGCAATTACCCATAAAAGCCTTGTACTGTAACTTAGTCAGTCTAGACGCCATATTAAATTTAACACAGATGAAAACAAAGCTGTAAGGGATAGACTTGCAGCCTGTACAATGGCATGAACTGTATAAAGGTCCTAGATCAAGTAATTTTGTTTTTCGAAAGCAGAATAATTGGATTATTGTTAAACAACTGTACAATCCATTAAATGCACTGTATTCTAACCAACCTCATTTCCATTCCTGTCAAAAATTAAATATGGCGCTAACAAGGACTAGCAGCGAGATTAGCATGGTTTATTTACCACTTATTTCTCACATTTAAAAAGCGTATATAAGAAAGAAAGAGCAAACAATGAAAGTGTGTACAAAAACGTAAGAAAAAGTGTATGAAAGAAAAAAGAATATACAAAGAAAATGTATGCTTTTTCTTCTTTTGAAACTACTTTCTTTGGTGGAGGCAAGCAATATATAGGAAACTAACTGGTCAAATTTTGTATTGTATTGTGTTGTAAAAAAGCAATATCACACTCGGTGACCTAAGGCTGAATCACGGCCTCAGTTTATTACATTTAGTACAACAGCACTCTTGGTCATGTGATATTACTTAAGTATGTAATATTCCCATATGTTTCTGTATGGATAGTTCATAGCCTGCACCAGCAGGATGCACAAAGAAATGCGTGTGTGAGAGAGAGAGAGAGAGAGAGAGAGAGAGAGAGAGAGAGAGAGAGAGAGAGAGAGAGAGAGAGAGAGAGAGAGAGAGAGAGAGAGACAGAAAGACCCCCGGGTGCTCAGCTAAGACATGCCGAGCTCAGCGCCTCTGTGCCTGGTGAAGAGGATTTGGGAGGTTGAGTTTCTTTACAGGGCACTGATGCTCATCCACACATACACACACACACACACACACACACACACACACCCGCACGCACGCACATGTGCGCGCGCAGCTGTGATCAAACACCATGCTGTGCTAGACTGACATGACACACACACACACACACACACACACACACACACACACACAGTGCAGAAGACTCGTGTCATTTCAGGATGGTTAGTTTCCTGTGACAGGTCTGTACCCAGTTGCTATGTTTCAGTGCTCAGCAACCCAGCTCCTGGGCTCTCACACAAATAGCTTTGGGTGTTACCATCATATTTATTCCATTATTCTAGTATGTTATTTTCACATTACAACAAAAGATATTATGCTGTTTCAGGAAAAGGTTAGGGAATGGGAAAGAAAAGAAGAGAGAGACAAAATCAGTGTTCCATTCTCTTCTTTAGAAGATTAAACTCTTCATCAAACTGTCCTCTGCTCAAGAAACAGACACAACACAACCCTTAATTTACAGTCTCTCAGAGAGCACTGAGTTAAGAATGTTGTGGTTCACCCAGACACTGACACTCTGTCACAAAGACAGGCGATAAATCACATCTCTTTCAAGTTAATCTGAGTTTTATACTAACCAGCCATCTATCAGAGGTGTATCAGTTTAACTTTCTCATAGTTTGGTTCATATTACGGTTGTAGGGTCATGTTTTGTTACTGTATTTTTTAAAAAATATTTGTTCTTAATTAAATAACAAATATTTTGAAATGTAGCATTGGTAAAAATGTATGTTTTTGAAAGAAGCCTCTTTTATGCTCACCACCTGCTTTGATAAGAAAATACAGTAAAAACAGTAATATTGCTAAATAGTAGTACACTTTTAAAACAAATGTTCCATTTATATGGAATACTTTAAAATGTAATTTTCAACAGCCATTACTCCGGTCTTTAGTATCACATGATACTTCAAGAAATCATTCTAATATGCTGATTTGGTGCTCAATTAACATTTATTATTATGTAATATGTAAAGAGTAAGTGTTTTTTTTTTTGTAAGAATGCAAAGGTCTTTACTTATTTACTTATTCAATTTAACGAACTATTGTTGAAATATATATACACACAAACAAACCAAAAATTATTCAGACACTAGATATAATTTTGTATATAATTTTACTAGTGGGTGCAGGACACTATAGTTCATTTATGTAAGTAAAGATAGCAAAATAAAGTAAACTGACATTATACCCCAGCATTCTTCATACAGTGGACTACCAGTAAAATTGATACAAATTATTCAGACACTTTGACCAGACCATGTTTTCGTGTTATCTGACATAATTAAGATTAATTTTTTCTGACAGAGTTTAACAAACAGTTGAGATCTTGTCATATTTTATTACCTTTTTTTAAACTATAGTGAATAAACTGTAATGATGAATGAAATGTTCAAGGTGTCTGAATACATTTTGGTTTGACTGTATATATAAAAGGGGTGTAACAGTACATGTATTTGTCCCGAACCGTCACAGTGCTGACATCTCAGTTCGGTGCATACAAGACAACAAATACAGTCAGTTACAAGTGATCCACACTCCAGTACAGAAGGGGGCGCACACGGTAATGCAACGCTGTTTGCTAACCGCCACAACAGGAAAAAGCGCAGCAAATTTTAAAACAGTATATTAAAAAAAATAAAATAATAATATTTAGAATAATAATGACAATGAAAATACAATAGGAATTTTAGCCAATTTATTCAATTTAATTATATATGCTAATGAAATTTCAAATCTCATCTCAAAACAGCATATATCAATATTTATTAATAAAAGCAAGCAAAATCTTATTTTGCTAAATAAACGAATCACTCAAATAGTATATTACCTTCTGAAGCCACTGTTTGCAGCGTTAGTTTTATTTCCATGAATAAAACACCGCTTTTCACATTCACTGTGAATACAAGTAGTACTTGATGCCTGGTTCGGACACAGTGTTACAAATGTTCTGTGGAGAATGTTGCGGTTCATGCTCAAACATGTATTGTTGTGTATGTGTGCTGACGAGTATATCTTCTCTTTGAAGTACAGTATATCTTCTCTACCCCATGCTGTTCACCAATCCAAGCCTGTGCACTCTGAACTGAGACCAATCTGCCATTTTCTCCATCCAGTTCTAGCCCAAAGAGTATATTACTAGAGCAGCATTTACAGAGACCTCTCAAAGGCTTAGACCACACAGCTGTGTAAGGGACCCCTGCAGAACCCGTCATCAGGCCATATGGTCACAAGGTCAATTTCCCCTTAATAAACATCCAGTCAGCAACTCAACATTTAAAACACACCATCTGAAAGCTCCAGTATCAGCTATATGAAAAGCAACCAGCTACTTTTAATACTTTTTTAATGACTTTCCATGAGTTTTCTTTGATCTTCCAGTCATTTGTGTTAACAGGGTTTTTAGAGAAATTACAAAAGGTTGCAGGGCAGATATACAGTTCATTTGAAAGTCAGGCATAATATATTAGAATTAATCTGTGAAGTACATTAACATTATTATTTAATCATTCAGATACTAATTTACCGATCAGGCTTAAAAGGAATTTTTTTTTTTTTTTTAACACTTTTTTTTCTAGGTATTTCCTTTTGCCACTTTATCAGTTCTGTGATCTGAATATGTGAGTATAGATCAAACATAAACCTAATTTCAACTCAAATCTTAATGGCTTCTGTCTGATCTCTCTCATGACAAGATGTCAGCTGGTGTCCCTGCCTTTAATCTGATTAATTGGAAACTATATGAGGTGGCACCTGGTCAAGAGTGAGGCCTATTGATGTGCTAACATGGCATTCCAATCACACACTCAATGATGACACAGATTCTTCTGGTCTTCCAATGGGATAATCCCACATGTAATCCTAATCTCAATCTCCAACCATTAATCTGAATCCCAGACCTGATTAAAAGATCAAACGTGGCTCAGAAACCACTCTAATTAAGGCTCCCTCACCATGGAATCCCATATCAATTTACATTGTATATTAATATTTTGCATCTCTTCTACAATCTGTTAATTATCTAGAATCAGAACACACTTTAGTAGAAAGAAAGAACCTACAACCAGACAGACCTCCAGTTTCACAAAGAGAGAGAGAGAGAGAGAAAAAAAAGTATCATTTACTCACCCTCACCATGTTTTGCATCACTGAAGGATGAATATGCACAAGCGCAAATGAGATTCTAAAAGATTTAGTATAAAACTGACAGATTTTGGTCTGTTTCTAACACAAAGCTATTGTAAGCCTTGACATATGAAGTATGAGTCACATGCTCTAGTTTATGGTGCTCTTTTCTCTTTTTTGACAGCTTGACAAGAAAGTAAATGACAGAATTTTCATTTTTGGGTGAACTGTTCCTTTAAGTGTTAAGGTTTGATGTTCTACTAAAGGTTCCTGAACAGTGTATGTTAATGTGTTTGTGCGTGTCTGAATTAAACAGACAGAGTGTGAGTGTGTGTGTGTGTGTGTGTGTGTGTGTGTGTGTGTGTGTGTGTGTGTGTGTGTGTGTGTGTGTTAACGCCCTTGGTTTGGTGTCCGTAAGCGTGCGTGTGTGTGTGTGTGATAAATGCACTCCGCTTGTCAGATTTGAGATTCTCATTAGTCTGAGCAAGAGGCAGTAAGAGGCCATTACTCTTCTGCCTCACTGACGTGTGTGTGTGCGTGTGTTTTCAGCGACGTGTGTTGGTCTTCTGAAATGAGGAGGCAAAATCTGCACTCTGATTTTGGTTGTAAATTTCTAAATGTAAATTTGTTTGGAAAACCATTTACCTAACACTTGTCAACAAGTAACCAATACCATAATTACTTTATTTTTACGGTATGGTCACATATTTGTTATAAGTCACATAAAAATGTAAGCATTTTAAACATTTTTTACATTAAACCACAATAACTACAACAGATTAGTAACAATCAAAGTGAATTTGAATTGAATTGGCCACACCCCACAGGATGCTGAATTGCAATGACAGAAAGAGGAATTTACTGGATAGCAAATCAAAGAAATTCAACAGGTAACGGCATTCTGGGAAATTAAGTGTTCTTCCGGTCCATACCTCTGTCTGTAGAGACCGTAATAAAGTATTTAATAGTTATTAATAAAATGTTTTTTCTAAAAAGTCATTCTTGACAAACCTTTTTTGTTAAAATACACTTATTTAGGTTATGAGTTGATATGAAATTTATGAAATTCTATGAATTGATTGCATTCAATTCCTGAATGCAATTAGAATTAAAATGAACTGTAAATTTGTATAACAAATTTTTTGTAGATAATAAAAGTGTGTCAAGAAATTTGATGGTTTATAGTCTGGATGGATGGATGGATAAAATTCACTTTTGTGGACCAGAGTGGAAGAATAATTATTTAACTAGAATGCATTAACTTTTTTATGTTTTTATTTCTCTGCCTGTCATTCCATTTCAAGGTTTTGTGGGGTGTGGCCAATTCAATTTAAATGAACATTCAGGAATTGAAAGGGAGCCAATTAATCTTTTGCACAACCCTGTTGTGTTAGACAGGGAGAAAGAGAAAGAAAGAAAGACAAGGCACAATCTACTAGAGTGCAGAATCCGTCTGTATAGAGTCATCCAAATTAAATCAATACATAAAGGCAGCGAGGCAGCGTCTGGTCACGACTGGGGTTTTAGTAGTGGCACCAGAAGTCATATACACACACATACAGACGCACACAGACTGGCCATCTAAACACCGGCAGCAATTTTAAGACATCTCGATTTATAATGGCTTAGACTGCCACCATATCACTGTAACATGAAACTTACCACAGACACACAGAAACTCGGCACGTACATTAGTCTGACACAGATACAAGCCCGTATCCCACAACCACCGACATCATTTACGGCCCTCAGATACGGCTCTCCCCAGAGAGAGCTCGGATCTATTGGCTCTCACGCTACACACAACACAGAGCTTATTTCCAATGAGAACGGAGGCAAGAATATGCTTTGAAATCGCAGCGATTGGGGACACAAGCCTGGAATTGGAATATTATGAAACACAAAGAAGAAAGGGGGGCATGGGGACACCAAAGAATATGAGCAACAAATCAATGAAAAGGAAAAAATAGACAAGAGTACGAAACAGAGAATGGACTAGCGTGGTGCTGTGGTTAGAAATAGAGGCTATTTAGGGCTCGGCTGATATTTCTCAATCCTCCGCTGTTGCGTCAAGAGCAGACTGTTATGAGACACCGAGACGTTTTCCAGACTCTCAGGTGTGATGGATGGATATTTCAGCTAGTAAATATTGTACATGCTGGAGGTTATATATTTTCCAGCGAGGACAATTCAAGCAGTTTGGATGGTCTTGCTGAGTCCCATGGATGTCATCTTCAGTGTCCAGAGCTAATTATATAGTAAGGAGGAGGGGATTGGAGCACAGTCAGACCTTGAGAAACACTCAGATCTCCAGAGTGCCGGTCCTATCAACAGATCAAAAGCCTGAGTCTTCCACAACACACCCTCGGGCGACGAGGGACCAGTGGATGAAAACGAAACAGGCCGGTTGAGACCGCTATGAGGGCAGTGTATGTTACATATTCTTCTGTGGCAAACTGTAAAGCCAATTATATTTTCTCATTAAAATGTCAGATGTGCAACAGTGTTACTTCAGGGTTTTCTCGACGCTACTGAGTGAAGTTCAGAGACCACAAAGAAGTACTTCAAGACTTTCAAACTTTCTCCACTGTTATTGTTCCTTGCTGTATTCTCTCAGTGTTAATTAGGGCTGAAACAAGTAGTTGTGATTATCGACAATGAAAATCTGTTGGCATTTTCACTGTCAAACAGTTGTTCTCATGTGACCTAACGTAAAATATTTTTCAACTCAAACATAACTTAACAAAAGGAGTGCTGTAACTCAAGAGCCTGATGTAGCCGGATATAGTCCAGACATGCTCTAAAGAAAACATCACAGTCCAAATGATGTAAATAAAGAAAAGTGTAGAGAAAAAATACAGACTAAAAATGTTGTCATATGCACTACATACAAGATAAAGGAAACACTCCAGCATTTACTCCATTTATCTATAATGCAGCTGTGTAAATATTATAAAATATTTAATATTTTAAATTTAGTAGAAATATTATATTTAGTAGATGTTTTATATTTAAGGAATGGAAAATCTTATCTACTTAAGAGTGGGAGTATATTTTTGGTGAAATAAAGAAATGAAGTAAATAAAAAGTGAAATATTTTATTGAATTAAACATTCAAAAAAAAAAAAATATTTATACTTGTAACCTCTGTAAAGTCACACTAAAAATAAGAAAATGTTGAGTATAAATTTTCAATGTTTAAGAATCATTTCATAATAGGATTCAGGAGAATCTAGTTTTAAAGTATTAAAGTTCTGAGAATAAAAGTCATAACATAATGAGATTATAGTAAGATATTTTAAGAAATTAAAATAATTTATAATCTCATAATGTTACAACTTTAAAATTTGACGACTTCATTCTTGTAGGCCTACTATGAGATTACTCTCTATACATCACAACTTTATTAATTCAAATCTGGATTTTAATAAAAAAACAACTAAAAAACACAAAACATCATATAATTTAGTGATAGTCTATTAAATGATATTCCCAGAAGATGGTTTTATTTTCTTGACATGCCTAATAAAACCTCTCCTCTCAAGACTAAAAAGAAACTCATGGCAAAATCTGAAAAGTCAATTAAAACTGTTAAATTAGTTGCCAAATATTTGATTAATCATTAGATTAATTAAAATAATCATTAGTTGCAGCGCTAGTTTTGATCAGTATTATCAAATAAGCTTAGCTGCACCTCTTCATAGTACACCAAATTCCAAAGTTCATTAAAGCTGCAAGCAGCGATGAAAGGGCCCTCACACCCAGGCTTACCGCCACCCAGTGGCCTTAGGAAAACTGAACAGTGGGTGATATTCATTTAAGCAGATAAATAGAGGAGAAATATGGCCAAGTCATTTTGATGCACCACTGTTCCTGCTGCCAGCAGGTGGCGCTTTGACTATTACTAAATATTGCCAAGTAGATGTCTTCAGGCCAAGACTATTATCAAACATGAAGTTTGGAGCAGATCGAACATTGTATGCCTGAGTTACAACAACTTCCTGTTTCGTGGCGTTAATCACATACATTAGCACTTAGCCAAGTGTTGCATGATTTAACGTGTTTCTAGTATGTTTGGTACTTCATGGCATATACAAATGTGTTTCTGGGAGTGAATTACAGTGCTAAGCATGCCATTTCCTGTTGTCAGTAGGTGGCGCTATGGCTAACTGAATATTGGCAGAGATGTCGTCAGGCCAGGACTCTTATCACACATGTGAAGTTTGGGACAGATCGGACACTATGCCTGAGTTACAACAGCTTCCTCCTTCATGGCGAAACATCCAAATTTGTCAGGCCGCCACAGACACGCCCTCCAACGAAAACTCAAGATCTTTGCAATGTAACGTCACAAAGGCCTTTAGATTAGACTGACCAAATATGATGTTGATCTGATTAAAGCTCAAAGAGGAGTTTGTTAAAGTTCAACGTTTGGAAATGGCAAAAACTGCAAAAATTTTGCAGAGAAAATTCAAAATATCTCACTTCCTGTTGGGTTTTCAGATTTTGCACCCTGGGACTTTTTTGTAGGTATTGGGGTGTTACATGTGTCTACCAAATGTCATACCTGTACGTAAAACGTAGCGCGAATGGCGCTTAATTGAAATTTTGTAGGTGGCACTATTGAGCCATTTTGCCACACCTAATTCGGAAACCCATATCAGATGTAAATTTTCACCACTTCTGAGGTGTGTGCAAAGTTTCATGAGTTTTCAAGCATGTTTAGGCCCTCAAAAATGCGATTCATTTCGGAAAAGAAGAATTATTGACTGAACAATAACAATAGGGTCCTCACACCATCAGTGCTCGGACCCTAAATAAGACGTTGTGCACGAAGCATCCAGGGGTCTGGTTATGCCCTAAATAGAGTTAATACATCTCTTGCCAATTATTTTGGACCCTGGGCCAAGTCTAAAAGTAGAGTGCTATGTTTTATTCTGCTTATCTATGGAAACAGTTCAGGTCAATCAGATAGCCAGGCCAGATTGACATCCTATAAGAAAAAAACCTTCTTTTGGTGTGAAATGTGAATAATGCAAATGCCCTGGGCCACATTTATCTGTGGTCCAGGTCGAGGTAATCCAGTGTTATTAAAGCAGCACTGTGACTGAAGTAGAATGTCAATGGAAGCATTGCACGTTACCTGCTGCAAGATTTAACATTACATTAAACAGTGTGCGTCCACGCTTCGACTCACTCACGCTCGCACATCGGCTCCATGAATATTATAATGTGACCCGTGGGGCATAAACACAGTGAGAGTAGCAGAGGAGTGAAAGGCCTGGCTGCCAGTTCGATGTCTGGTCCAGCCGCATGGACACCACTTCATGGAAGCTTTTATTTGGATTTCTGAATTGTGCTGACAGGGAAAGCACTGGCAAAAGCATGTCAGTGAGGGCCAGAGGCCTGACAGCGAGTGCGCGTCAATGTGTGCGGATGAATGCGATTGCAATTGCTCTCACGTGTTGTGCGATTGAAAAAAGACAGGCAGAGGAGAGATAAGGGGAGGGCAGGAGGTAAGAGTAATTCACTGTGTCTCTATCGTACAATTATCAGATGAGAGGGTGTGAATGTCTCACACTCAGGCCAGAACCCTTTGCGAATAAAAAGCACTTCTCCATGTCTAATATGCACATTAATCACAAGCTTCTGTTGCTCTTCTGAGCCCCTTTGTTAACACTTTACACGGTGTTAACAAAGGAGTTCAAAATCATTGTTTTTAAGCAGACTAACACGATGGTGGATGTAAAAAACACTTAAAAGATAAATGATTGATTAGTTGCATGACGTTAAATGAATGATGCACTCTGTGCTGGTTTATAAACCTTAGGTAATACATCTCACTAGCTGAACACGAAGCATTTCAGCTTTCTTACGTACACTCGTACCCCGCTCGCCACAGCTCAATTTGCAGTATCACGGCTGCCATCTAACCCTCTGCAGGCATCTGAAATGGCATCTCGCTTCGCTTCCACAGCATTCGACGAAGACCGGGAGGAGTTGAGAATCATCACATCCCTGGGAGGAGAGGAGGAGGAGGTGAGGGACATCCAGCTAAATGCATTTATCTGCTGTTGGCAGCTTTTCAAGCCCACAGCTGAGGCGAGATCAGACAAGAGCGAGTGTTAGCGATCCCTTCGTGGTCCGATATGCGGGTCATTCCTGTTATGGAGTACACTGTCATGTTCCCATCAGATACAAATGTTCAAAAGTTTAGGGTCGATAAGATTTTTTAATGTAACAAAGATGCGAATGCCGTTGTCTTCCACGTCTATTTGTGCCTGAATGGACAAATGCATGCAAAAAAAAAAAGTAGTCAAAATGCACATAAAACATTGAATATCCTCGTAAACACAGTTGCTTATGGCTTAGGTGAACAAAACAATTAAGAAAGAATACCAGATATGTAACAGTATTTTGGATCCGCGCATTCGGTCTTAAAGTGACAGCAGCCTAATATTCCTGCTGCTTTCTGTGTCATGAATGTTAATCGAACAACAAAAGACAAAAAGTTTTATAGTTTTTATAGTTTTAACACAGATTCATTATATTTAATGAAGACTGCAGTGTTATTTTACATTTGATTATTCAATTTCTGTACTGTTAGACTTGCCTGAAAAATATACATTTATTATATTTATAAATGCTTGTAATTTGTTTAATATTTTCTATACGTATTCACTCACCTACAAAAATCACCTCAATCATCCTAGAATGAGTAATTCTTTCCAAATAGAGCTATTCAAGCCATCTGGTCAATTTTTTTTCATATCGCAATATATATATATATATATATATATCGCAGAAAAACAAAATGTCGCAATGTCAGTTTCCAATATCGTGCAGCCCTAATTAAGAATCATTATTTAATAAATAATATTTCACAATATTAGGTTTTTTACTGTATTTATTTTTTTTTATTATTATTTATTTTTATTTTTTTTAGAAAATGCAGCCTTTGTGAGCATAAGAGAGAAAAGAAAAATATTATCGACCCCAAACTTTTGACCGGTTGTGTTTGTTGCGCGTATGTTGTTGAGAGGCAGGATGTGTTATGAGGCTTTTATGCCATGGAGACAAAGTAGAAGAGGAAGCCAGACACAAATCAAGTAGTGAAGCGTTGAAGAATAAGAGGGAACTTGACAGATCAAAGAAGAGAGATCAACCAATCAGAAAAGTTCTCTAGGTCTTCAGACATCCTTCCACCTGAAGAGAGTGAGACAGGTTCTGTCTGGGTTGGAGAGTGAGACGGTCCTGTCGAATGCACTTCAGGCAGTATAACTCTGGTTTGTGGCGCTCTTCTCACAGAGAGGAATTCTCTGTCCTTCATGGTGAGATTTAGAACCAGAGGAGACACTAATGACTCACTGAGGTTTGTGGACATTTTAAATAAAGTAGAAGAGTTTGAGTAATGACAAAATCCTGTGTTCGACATCTCTTGACTAACATCTGAGCGGAGTTACCGCACATATATCCAGGCAAGATTAAAATTGAAAAAATGTTCAGGGTTTGGTTTTCGCCTAGATTCATGAAGATTCACACATCGACACACAACACGGCTTGTCTCTGTCTCTATGGTGGTTGCAAATGCCCCAAAGGAGGAGTGTGAGAGACATCCAGGACTGACAGACCTGATCCTGGATCAGCAGTGGGTGAATCCCGACGGATGCGTCGCATCAGAAGATCAATATAGCACTTAATGCTGCACTGTTGCTGAATAACAATGGGTCGTGAGAAAGCTTTTTACTTACCACCTCCCAGCTAATACCAGCTACAGCTCATAATTACTTTAGCAGACTGTTATGGGTGCTATATGTCTGGAAAGATGTTGCAGGAAGATTGCAAAGAGCTTTCGATTATATCTCAGTCAGGTCTTACGAAAGTTTTTGCAGGTATGCTACAAGATCTGTAGTAAAATAAACTCAAATCTTATTAAATTGAAACAAGCTCAATATTATTTAGCTAGAGAACTACCACACTTTTTACAGGAATGTATATATTCATCAACATGATTCAGGTGAGTCAAGGGGTTGCTCTAGGGAGCTACTTCAGAACCATCACACAGGTATACATTAGGGGCTTGTAACCTCAGGCACACATTTCAGCATGAACACATGGAAGGGCAAGCACTGACACAAACGAAATGAGAAGAATATTATCTGTAATTTCATTTTCTATGTTGAAGTCAAGAGCCAAAATAAGCACCAACTGATGAATGAGAGTAAAAATTGGCTTTGGATTTACAGGTAGTTTGGGAACCGAGAATTTAAGAATGATAGTTTCATACTTAGTATTGTTGTTACATGCACAATTCACATAAAAGACATAAACCATCTGCTAAAAAAACATGTCATGACTTTTACCAAAATTCTGTTTATCTGATACTTCTATATGTATTTCCACTAGAACTCCATATGGAAACACTTATGTAAATTATTCCTCACATTAATAATATAAGATAATTAAATGTTCATGTGTGATTCATCTAAATTAAACATGTCAAAAAGTTTACTGATCCCAGATATACACTACAGAATTGACACCATTTAATTTGTCATGAATGAAAATCAGGCTATGTTGGGAAGCAAGTACAACACGTTCAATACTGTTGTTGTCATGTTGCATAATGGATGATGATCGTTCACCCAACGAGACATTGAAAACACTTTTTATTCATTCAGCTGAACGATCAACAGTATGGCATATTGAACAGACTATACTTCAGTCCCTAGCAGCCTTTCAAAGATACCAAAATAATATGGCATTTACTTTGACTAAAGTCTATAGCTGGATGAAATTCAACATCTCTTGAGATCTTTTATAAACTCAGTTAATAACTTCTCTCTCAGCCAGTGTGGATTTGCACAAAATGGTCCATATTATTAAATTTTGAGTCTATGTTATAAAATGTGTCAAAGTGACTGGTTATAATCCAGTGGTTGCCCATCACTAGTGTCATGACAAGACAGAAGGAGGAGCAGCAATGTGGATTACAGAGGTATGGTGTGTGTGTGTGTGTGTGTGTGTGTGAGTGAGAGAGAGAGAGAGAGAGTTGTTTGGGTATCTATTAGGATTACAGAAGCAAGATGTGTGTGACTCTGGAGGATATAATTCTGTCAGAGTCAGAGTTCTGCTATGGGGTCACCCCTCCTTGGAGCCATCTGCTTCCTCCTGCCTGTTAGTCTCAGGGCACTGAAGCTCAGAACTCAAACAGGCCCCGGGGGACAAACACACACGCATAAATACACCGAAAATAACTAGACGCTGGTGGTTAGGAACCAGGAAGTGATTCCTGAGTGCCAATCTGCTGGTGAAAATGGGAATTTAACCCCAAGCTTTTCCTGTGCAGCCAAGTGCTTCCCTGTTGAAGCGTAGAGGAACCAATCGGGTGATTAGGTTTGTGTAGCCGACCCAGAGTTTGCATGAATCCTACCGTATGTAAGGCACTTTAAATGCACCCTTAAAGGGATAACTCACCTCAAAAACTCTGTCATAATTTACGCATCCTCATGTAGTTTAAAGCTTGTATGACTTGCTTTCTTCTGTGGAAGACAAAAGACGATATTCTAAAGAATGTCAATGTTGTTTTGGACCCCATAGACTTTCATTGTATGGACAAAAAAAAAGTCTTCAAAATATCTTTTTTTGTGCTTTGCAGAAGAAAACCAGTCATACAAGTTCAGTCATACAGGTTTTAAACTACATGAGGATGATTAAATGACAGAACATTCATTTTTGGGTGAACTATTCCTTTAAGTAAAGACTAAATCTCTAATTATTTCAGTTATGCATTATCATTTCACGCCTAATCATTATAACAGGGTTTTTCAGTCACAGAGAACCAGAGAGAATATGTGGAATATGCTATTGTAGACTTTAAACAGCACACATACAGTCCAATCATTGTATTCAAGCCTAAAGTGCCGTTCCAGATGACTGCTCAGAAATTTCCTATTCGCTGGGCAAGATTTTGCTATTCATTGTAGCCCCACTGTGGTGGGCAACAATGAGGCAAAATGAGTCAGAGTATTAGATGGTCACAGAGTCATAAAGTCACAAGGCCAGAGAGTGAATCGGTTATCCGCTGATCACAGCAATAAAAGATTGAGAAGCCACACTTCTCAGATTGCAGAAAATCACACTTACTATATGTTTGAATGTGTGGTAACAGAGACGAGAAGAGAAGAGAAAAGGGATTCATCCATCTCTTAGACCCTGTTTTCCATACAAGAATGGAGCCAGAAATTAATTTAAGGAATCGTGGATGACTTTTTCCATATTAAAATACTGCAGGTGCTCATTGGTGGAAACATTAGTGGCCTTGGTGATGTCAGCAGACAAGCTCAGTTATTTTAGTGGCAGAGAAAGTTATTATATTTTGATAAAAGACTATAAAATCAAACATTGTTGTCTTTGGGATAACATGCTCGATTAAATGTAGGCCTATACAAAATGACCAGGAATTTAAAGAAAAGAAGGTCTGTTTTGATTTTAAAATAATACAACCATACAATTGGATATAATTAGCAAAAAAGAACAACAACAAAAAGCCATACATTTACATGCACAAGCATTTGACTAAACTAAACTACTCAGAACCTGTTTTGTTCTCAGTTCATCACTGGCATTCACCCCATCAGAGTGAAAAAAAAAAAAAAAAAATTCTACATTTGTAAGCTTTCTCACCTGACCTTTCACAAAGTTGGTATGCACCTTTCCAGTGGCATGTTTCCAGACCTGCAGGGCTCAGCTCTATACCAGATCATCCACAATACACTGAGAACCTCCAGGATAAACAGTATGATGCAATTTGACTGAATACCACTCCGAGTGATTCTCTGTGGCCATCAATGACCTTTGGATGAAAATGCGGATTCCAGGACAAAAGGGAAGGATAGAGAGAAATCTAGAATGAGAGTGCTTACACTGTTGTTTCTGCTCAGAGGACAGCAGCAGGGAAGAGAATGAGGGAAAGAGTGAATGAACAATGGTGCTGCTCAAATGATGTGAGGGCATGTCAGTTTTAGTCAGAACTAAGCATTTGACCAGAAATACAAAGGTTGTTTCATTGTACACAAAAAATCCATCATAGATTCCTTTTAAGGGTGGATAGTATGACCAAAATCTTATATTAAACGTAATGGTCTCATGTTTTAGCTATTTGTGCTAGATATTCAACCCCAAAATTAATTATTTATAAAATAACCATGTTAAATATAACCGGTTTCCACCTCAGAGTAAAAAATAATTGATATTTAAAAAAAAATAAATAAAATAAAAAAATCAACGTTTGAATTATGAGAAAAAGTCATATCAGTCATATTATAGTGATATATAGAAACAATTTACAAGAAATAAACACAGTTGCAATTATGAGAAATAAAAAAATAAAAAGTGAAGTGAGATACGTACTATGAGATACAAATTACTAGAAATATTTTGCAATTGTGAGATTATTATGAGAAATAAGAAAAGGAAAAAAGTTAAATAAGTTAAATTGCGAGATATAAATTCACAATTACAAGAAAAGTCACAATTATGGTAAATAAAATCATATTAGTCATATTATAGTGAGATACAGTAACGAATTATGAGAAATACAACCAATAATGTGAGACAAAAAGTCATTGCGATATAGTCACAATTGTAAAATAAAGTCATAATGTGAGATATAAAGTCACAATTATGAGATATAAATTCACAATTATGAGAAATTACAATACCTTTTTGTTTATATTTTTTATTCTGAGATGAAAACAGGCATCTACATAATTCAGTAATGTCTTTTCGATAATAATCCAGTGATTTTAATAATCTAAAAACGAAAGGGACGTCATTTGATGATGTCACAAACATCGCTTTTTATATCGGAGTATAAAAATGTTCCCATTTATATTGTTGTAAACGGCATAGCAGAATCTCTACCAGCTGCTACTGTCATATTACCAACCCTCTAAAACAATGGACTAATGTAGTAAATTGGATCCAATCAGATCTGTATCTCAGATGCCGTCAATCACATTTCCTTAACAGCGGACGCAACCCAGCTAGCGTGGGTTGCATCAGATCTGACAGGTCGATCCGTGTTTGTTAGTTCTGCTGATCTCTAACTGATGCTGCTTCTCTGTAAACTGCTGTGTCTACAATTGATTTTGTCTGCCATGACGAAGAGAGGAAATACGAACTGGCGTGTCCATGATGGCAGGCAGGAAACCTGAATCACTGTAAATAAAGAGAGGCGAATTCAAAACTCACTGTTATCTTTTCAGGAGAAGAGCAGTGGTGGAAACGCTTTAGCTCTCACTGGTGTCCACGAGTGTAGATGGCAACACCCACAAAGACGAAAGATATTTTCAGTTTAGATCCTGTGAGAGAGAAAAAGAAACAGACAAAAGGCACATTAATATATTTGGATCTTGCTGTGTTGGAGATTTGTAGACTAATAACTGCCGGTTTGTAGGTGACTCATGTTGGCAGGAAATGTGAACCGGCCATTGACCCGTGACAGAGGAAGATTCAGAACTCACCACTGGTCAAGAAAAAAAAATCCCTCTTAAGCTCGTGCTTTAAAAACACTCTCTCATAAACACACACGGCGTAACTCTAAACAGGACCAGATGTTTCTGCTTGGGAGCTGAACTCCCATCTGTGTGTGGAAAAAAGAAAGCAACAGCAACTTTCCATTCATTAACCCGCTTCTGTCAAAAAAAAAGGCAGGAAAATCATGGTGGCAATTTGTGTTTAATACACAAGATGTACTGCAACTCTATGCATTTCTATATCTATATATCCATCCATTAACCTCATGTGGTTCCTTCAATAGGGGAACATTTAACTTTAATAGAGGGTTCTTATACAGCTGTGCAGCGCTAAAACAGAAATAGTACAATTCGTGAGACTGAATCACGGATTCAATTAACCGACTGTGGAATTCCATACTCCTGCATCTTTTAAAACCCCTGGTGAGGTTGGGGGGTGACTGGCTGGATTTCCCGGAATACATTCGTGCAAGGCTATCACATTCTGACCGCAGTTAGCCCCGTGAACCGCTAGTGAGTTATCGCATGCGGCTCAGGCATTTAGCCCTCTCACCCTTCTCTTTCCATCACTCACCCTCCCTACGTCCCACCCGGGGGGTTGAGGGGTGAGGGAGGGGGAAACAGTCATTGCTCACAAGCCTGAAACTTGTGTCTGAACTCAACCATTTATATTATGCTACAGAGGACAGGATGAACAAAACAAACCAAAATACACACAGATTTCATCCAGAAAATGTAACTATCAACATATCAAGCTTTCGGTCCATATGTGGCAGTGGAAATCTGATGGACTTTTCTGATCCATCTGTTTTTCATTAAGGTTGCTTCAATAAAAAAGTATGCTAATGCACATGATATAGCCTACTCTAACAATTTAGGAGAAATAAAGCAGATATTCTGAGATAAAAAAAAAAAAAAGCATTTGAGATATAAAGTCATAAATGTGAAATAAGATCATATTGTGAGATATACTGTACAGTCGCAATTATGTGAAATAAAAAGTCAACAAATAAATAAAATAAAAAGTGAAATTGTGTTATATATAAAATTACAAGAAATCATTTACAATTGTGAGTTATAAAGTTTGCAATTATCAGATATAAATTTACAATTAGGAGAAATAGTGACTACAGTATACCTTTTTATATTTTTACTCTGAGTTAGCAACAGGCTTCCACATAATACAGTAGTGTTGATTCGATAATCTAGTGGTTTCAATATTTTTAAAAAATAAAATAAATTTCCTATAAAGCAGCTTTAAAAAGAAAATAGTAAACAGTAAATCAGTTCAGTGTTTATACTGTTTTCTCTAGAGCTGGTTTCATTTCATCATTCAGCTCAGTTCAGTCCTCATCCAATAGTGTCAAGCAAGTCAAAACACAACAGTGGCAAGGAACCCAAAGTCCATCAGTGACAGAGAGAGAGAGACAGAGAGACAGAGAGAGAGAGACAGAGAGACAGAGAGACAGAGAGAGAGAGAGAGAGAGAGAGAGAGAGAGAGAGAGAGAAAAAAAACTTGGAAGAAACCAGACTCAGTCAGGGTTCAGTTCTCCTCTGGCCAGACAAACCAAAATGGTGGGGTTTAATTCCATGCTGCATTACAAGTCAGATTGTAGATTGATATCATTCACAATATTTCATCTACTTCCTTCTGCTTGAAGATAAGGACACATGATTACACCATCATTTGGTTGGAGGGGAGCTGAAGCTAGCCATAGGGGTCTGTGCACGGGACTTGTCTAGTTCTCATGGTCTTCACTGAGGATCTGTGCCGATTGCGGTCTACAACAAATACTGCCTGATATGTAAACATACCCAGTGCTAAGGCTAAAAGTGAACCTCTATAGGCGCTGTGATATACATAGTAGCTAAACGAACAGGCAGTTAGCATAGCTAGTATTGTTCGTTTCAGCATGGCTGGAACGTTGTATTGACCAATCCATGATGTGAATTATCAGTGTTGGGAAAGTTACACGTCATTTATAATTTCTACGGATATTTTTCAGCTTCTGTCAAAGCTGAACTAGAGTTATACACAGACACACTTACTGTATCCTGTGTTTATGCCTTACTGTGGAGGGTACAACCATAGTTCATTCTTGTTTGGCCCGGTGGATGTCATTGGCTCTGTGAATAAGCCAATCCATCAAACACAGTTCATTTGAAATGAAGCTAATGTAACTCTCCAAGCATGAAGTTACACTGCAATAAAATCAATACGGACTGTGGTTGGAGTGTTTCAGTTTTGAAATATGAACTCAAGGATAAAAAAAGACAATAATGTAGAAACTCTAAGAAGCCAGTACATCCCCTTTTGGCTAAATTACACATTTAATCTCAGTATTTGTGTGTGCGCTGTGATTTACTGGCAGTCTTTCTGTGGTCCCAGCATTCCCTCTCACGAACTAACTCTGGGTCAGTGATCTAGTCATTCGATTCTAATGGTCATGACAGTATCCGAGCTGTACTGCATCTTGAAATAATCTAATTCTATCAATTCCACCTAAAGTCGATTACGTATTTCTCAAGAGCTCTCTCTTTATTGTGACATAGTTGCACCTGTTACAGCTTATGCAAAGGGTGGTCTTAAAGGGACAGTTCACTCAAAAATGAAAATTTTACCATAATTTTCTGCCGTTCTAAATCTGTATGACATTATTTCTTCTGCATATCATGAAAGAAAAAAAAAATACCAAACTAAAATTACCATAAAAGTAGTCCATACTGGTATATAATGGCTTTAAAAAGACACAAGGGTGAATAAATAATGAGATTTCTACATTTTGGGGAAACTGTACCTTTAAATCACCTCTGGATCAGACTACTAATCCAGTAAACTGTGTGTTTGCGTGTTTGTAATAAATAAATCTCAGCTGAGTGTCAGCTGTTTATGTTCTACAATGTGATTAGTGTCCTAAAAAGTAGGCTGGTCTACACACACAGAGTTGCTGTTGTTGTTGCAAATGCACTCAGAGACACTGCTGACCAGAATTAGGCTTAGGATCAAGATTAGATTGAAGGTCTGGGATCATTTTCCATTTAGGCAACATGAGATTTAGAAGCACAGTGTTGGGTTGAGATTAGGTTATGATTATTACTAGAGATCTGTATAGGTTTATGATTATTGGTTAGATTTAGGGTTGAGGACATTGAGGATTATGGCTTTGTTTGGAGTCGTGGCTGCTGGCATTACACAATTTCCAGAGAGCCAATTTATATAAAAACAAAAAACAAAACTCATTTTGTCTCCATTATAAACTCATCCCCATCATCACTTAGAGGTCTATATAGGTTAAGTTTTAAAATGTACTGAACATTTGGCATTAGACCCTTGAGCCGAAAACCATTGATTTCAATAATTTAAGGCTGGCTAAACAGTTATTTAACTCTAACTTGTGTGACATTTGGAAACTCTTCATTAAATTTATTTTCTCTTAATGGAACAATTTACACAAAAACTGGCCATACGATAGCTTTATGTTACAAACAGAATGAAAAAAAGTTATTTAACTGAAAAACCTTCCCAGCTTTGAAATGAACTACAAAAGTCATGTGTACTACAAAACATTATTGATATCAATGGTGCAAAATTTGATTTAAAGGTGGGGTACGTAGTTTTTCAAAAACACTGTTTGGAAGTTAGTCGGGCCGACACCAACAGCAAACGTCTAACCAATCAGCATCAGGGGGCGTATGACGGTTGAGGAGACCGAACGAGCAAGCAGGAGATTTGAGGAAAAAAAAGAAAAAAAAACTGCAGAAAGAGAGATGAGACAATACAAAAGAGCTCAAAAGAATATCACTGGAATTAAGGTTTATGACTGGGCAAGCGTTTTAGGACCCGCGTTAATATTAGAAAAGCTTTCTAGCGCTGGAGAGAGCTAAGCGGGAAGGCCTGAAAACAGACGCAAAGGCTGCTTCACATGTGAGTAACACTGGGTTTGAGTGAACTAACAACAAACTCCTGTTTGTATTTACTCTTGTGTACTGTACATTCATTTTTTTGTGCTTGTCATTCGTTCATCATCTGCGCTTTATTTTTCATGAAGCATTTTGTTGCGCATCAGCTGTGATAAACAGACATCCACTCTCACATTGCATGCATAACAGTGGCCAGCTAGTGAGAATTATGCAGGTAAACCACTGCGCACAGACGACTGCTAGAGAATGTGGTGTTTAGCATCATTGTTAGTGCACTAGCCTTTCCTGTCAGCGGGCCGGGGTTCAAGACCGACTCGGAGCAGGGTGGTTAGGATTGGAGGGTAAGTTTTGGAGGCGGAGCAGTGAAGAGAGGGGTGGGTTTGTTTGGGTTGATTTCAAATATCAACAATGTGTCCAACAGTGTTTTTGAAAATCTACTTACCCCCCTTTTAAGAAATATTCAGTGAATATTATTAAAATTCAGTCTGTTAATTGCACAAATAAAATAATTTTCATTTTTGAAATAACCGTTTCTTTAAGAGGGAATTGGTGGCAAAGGTATGGCTTTAGACGACTGAAAATTTAGTGCACAGTTTATGTGGACCTCTTTTAATTTCCATTTCACTTTCATTATATGGAAAATAGCCACCATTACATTTTTCAACATTTCCTAAGGTAAATGACAGAATTTCATTTTTTCATTTTTGGGTGAACTTTAAATCTAAAACACACATCTTACCTGCTTACTCTTTACCATTTTTACCAATCTGTGGACACAGTGCATGTGTCCCACATATCTCTTTTTTTTTTTTTTTTTTTTTCATTTTGCCTCTCTGTTTGGTGATGAATTGTCCCTGGTCTCCAGGAATGGATCTGTTAATAATTCAGACCAGGCTCTGGCATTGACCATTAGAGCCAGGAGGCAGAACTTTCAGCTGATAGATCACTAATCAGATTAATCGCTGTCTTTCAGTGGGGAAATGAAACTGAGTGAGGGACCACGCCGTGCATGGTAATATACTGGACCTTCTAGAACACTTCGCCAGCAAATGCTTTCAATTACGGCAAGCAACCACCTACAGCTTTAGAGAACATTGCCCATGATTGAGTATTCAAGCAGCGATCCTAACATTAGCCTAACACGGTGAAAATATTATCCTACTAGATGTTGGTTGCACAAGATGCGCTTGACTAATTTGTGCACCGATGGATGTGACTAATGCCTGTTCCAGACAAAAACATACATAAATCGCCGCAGTTCAAACTAGTCAGAACTCCATACAACTAAACATGATAATCCGTACATTCAACTCATGTTTCACAGCTGTAATTTGACTCTAATTTAAGTGTTTTTAGGCTCAAGTATGTATTTTTTCCAGCTGAGCTCAGGTCCGTTTATATCAAGGTCAAACTATCTAATTTTACCTGAGCTTAACATTGATTTGCCTGCAAAATTATGTTATCTTTTCCTGGGTTTATGTTCAGATGTTGCCCGCGGTAGCGGCTAACGACAAAGTCATGAGTTTGGGGTGTTGATTTGTGTGTCCGACTAAGCTGATGCCAGAGGAATTACACAAATTACAGTTCACCATGGAGTGGAAATACTGATTAGTCACAGTCTGCTGTGAGTCTCGACTATACACGTGCACTGATAATAGATTATACAAACATCCAGCAGAGCTTAAAGACAAATTCTGTCATTATTTACTCACCCTCCTGTCATATCCAAATCCGACAAAAAATAAATAAATAAATAAACACCATAAAAATTAGTCCATATGTCTCATGCACATTTTCAAGTCTTCTGAAGCATAAAAATAGCATATATTCAGTACTATTTACTTTAATATACAGTAATATACTTAATAAAGTATACACAATAAAGTTCATCCAGCTCCACAACTTTGCTCCAATTCTGTCCTCTCTTTCTCTCTCCGTCTGTCTCTTTGTCTATTTCTCTCTCAGAGCGTCGTGTTCTCTCTCTTGACTTACTGTGATGTTTTTGTTCTTTTTTCTGCAATGAAAAGTCTGATCTGGTCTGGCTGACGGCAACATTCACTGACTATTCATATATAATTTATCACAGAGAAACAGAAAGAGGGTGAGAGAGTGAGAGTTTGTCCCTACCTCTAAGAGATTTAAATGTTGTATTCACACACACACAAAAAAAAGTGAGCTGCATCAGGCGGTTGATCCTAAAAGACGCTGAACTCAACACCACAAGATTGAGCAAGAGCAAGAACAAAAACAAAATGTACAACACAAATACATCCAGGACCTAATCCAAATATCACAGCAGGGGTAAAAACCTTGTAGTTCAAGCTTAAAAACACATAAACTGTCACAAATCACACAAGACGTCACTTCAAATTGTTTGTTCAGCTAATAAAACCCGACATTTGGAATTTTCCTTTTGTGGCCACATTAGCCCTGCTGTACCTGTTGTATTGTTAACCAAGCGTTAACTGTTACCCAATGCTCTGTCAACCCCAGCGTTATTAAACATGAACTCTCGCCCCAATCTCAGTCGGAGGATTTCTGTCTCTCATTATCCACTCAGTCCTTATCAGAATATAAATAAAGAAACTAAGGTCTAAAAATGGAGTTTAAAGATACTGAGAAGCCTCTGTTCTTGCAATCAAAGGATAGCTTTCTAACAAATCGTGACTGGAAAATAAATGAAAGCTAAAACAAAGAAACATCAGATATGATGGAATGATGAAAAAGTATCTGATTCTACCTATTAGATAGTAACAGATTTTTAACGTTTTTGTAAAAACAGCAATATTGTGAAATATTAGGACAATTTAAAATTTAAAACAGAGTTAACTGATTTTTATTTTAATATATTTTCAAATGTATTTTATTCCTGTGATGGCAAAGCTGAATTTTCAGCATCATTACTCCAGTCTTCAGTGTCACATGATCATTCAGAAATCATTCTAATATGCTGATTTGGTGTTCAAGATACATTTATTATTATTATCAATGACTACGTTTACATGGACAGCAGTAATCTAATTATTGACCTTATTCTGAATAAGACAATATTATGATTAAGGTGTTTACATGAGATGGCACCCTGTCCTACGTTCTTTCACATATCACTGACCACACAGTAGGCTACGTCTTCGTTATGGTACCATATACGGTTTCATTTTTAATTTTACGAAAGCTTCAAGTGCAGTTAATTATTTGACATGCTATACGTGCAAATAGATACGGAGCCCTGCATATGGCATGCAAGAAAATAAATAAATTGTGCGCACGATTTAGCCTACTATTTATTTTCCCTGTCATGTGCGGGGCTCTGTAAATAGAGGACGGTGGATACCAATTCTCCAGCAACAGCCCTCCTCTGTACTTTCATTCAGCAACATTTCATTCATGCCACCGCGACAAACTCAGAGGTAGCCTACTGGATGAGAGATTAGGTGAATTTGATTTGTGGCTTCTTGCTTGAAGCTTGCTCTCTTGTTTGCCGTCAAACGGTTGACCACTGCCGTGCGTGTATTATGTGTCCGAAAACTCTCACATGATGTTAGTAGTGTGATTAAGGTGTGTACATGTCTATAATGCACTGGGATAATGCGACTAAAATAGGAATACTCCACCTGTCTTAATTCGATTTGTGTTTACTTCGAGTATGACTTTAGTCGGATTAAGGTAATCAAACATCGCTGTTTACATGGTTGTTTCTTAATCAGAGTATTCTCTTAATCGTATTAATATCGGAATATTGTTGTCCATGTAAATGTAGTCACTGTTGAAAACTGTTGTGTTGCTTAATATTTTTGTGGGAACTGTGATTTTTTTCCCCAGGTTTTTTTGAGGTTTCAGGTGAATAGAAAGTGGCATTTATTTGAAACAGAAATCTTTTGTAACATTATAAATGTCTTTACATTCATTTGTGATCATTTCAATGTGACCTTGCTGAAAAAACAAACAAACAAACATTAATTTCTTTCAAAAAACAAAAATCTTACTGACCCTAAACTTTTGAATGGTAGTGTAGGCGTGCATAGTTAAAACAAATAGATTAAATCAAGAGGAAGTAGAAAGAAGATGCTTCCCATTTTTTGAATTGCTGATGTCAAAAGCTGTGTGTTGAATCAAACTGTAGGGTATATTGGTGAAAATGTTCATGTCAGTTGATAGAAGCTAGTCAAATTAGACAGGTGCCAACATGGATAGACTTTCATAAGATCTACTATTTTGGTTCTGTGTTGGCTTTCCCCTTGATATCTAATATTTGCATCTAGAAGCAAAACCAGTTGAGTACTGCTGATCTAAACAATATAAAGTCAAATAACTGATGTTGTTGATGTTGTGAAGAGATCCCTTGTGTATGTGAATGTGTGGGTGAGAAAGGGAGAGAGAGATGAAGGGGTTCAGAGCTCATACAGGGTCAGTTCTTCCTCCTCATGATACCGTGGGAACGGAGAGACGGGTTAAAGACACAAACGGATCACTGTATCTTTCCCTTTGCTCTGTTCCAAAACCTAGCTGCCTAAAGAGGGAGCATTTTAAGGCATCATATACATGCTCCTGATGCTGTTTCAAAAGCTAGGCGTCTTAAACATGCCTCCTAAGAGCCCTTATTTTAGCTAAATAATAAAGCAGCATCACAAGTTTCAGAACAAGTAATCTAGAATGGGTTATGATGAGCCAAATCAAAAAATGAATTTAAGATGGCGAACGAGATGAGAGAAATGTTGACTCTTTAAATAAAAGTATAATTCATTTAACATAAAAAAAATTAAGACAGTACACAGTTATACAGTAATTTGTTCATGATTAAGTGTGTTTAGGATTATTAGAGTTAGCTTAGCAACATGCTAATGTCAAATTCCATTGGAATAAATGTTTTCCTTGTTTTAAAAATGTCTAAAGCAGAATCTGTTAAATGCAACAATCTGTTATAACTGTAGACTACTCAATTCACTGCAATACAGATAGCATCAAAACAATGCTACACACACAGCTTTGACTTCCTTTCACCAACAGTGAAGGCTGCCTCAGTTTCTTTCTTGCTACACCTGCTGCCCCTTTCTCTCTCTCTCCCTCTCGTTCTCCCACCACCTTTCCTTTTACTTCTTTCTTCTTATCTTTTCATCTTTGTCTTTTCACTCTTGCTCACAGTGACCCTGACATGTCCTTTTCCCAGTGTCCACAGGAGTCCTGCTGTTTCATTCCTGTCAGGTGACAAGTGGCCTTTTAGCTGTGTCTCGGACCACCTATTTCACCCTCTCTCTATGTTTCCTCAGCTACAGGATGTCTAATACTGTATACTTACTTTAAAGGGAAAATATCACAGAAAGGACTATAGAAATATAATATAGCATTCATAACACAATCCCTTCCAAGACCAAAACCATGAGAACATTTACACGTAGGACCCCAAATTTACAAACCAGTGCTTACTCAGTATTCAGCAAGGGTGATGATAATTTCTAAGAATGTGTCAATATTAAAAATCTAGCAGATACTGATAAACGGATAACTGATAAAAGCCTGATATTAGGTTTCACACTATTTTGTCTAATTAAAATATAAATAAAACACTAAAAACAACTGTGCCTAAAAATGAATTTAGGCATCACACAATAATGTACAGTATAAAAAATGTATATATTTTATGGACAGAGCAGGAGGTGATGTATGTGCTTGTCGGCATGTAATATAATCATTTTGAGATCAGCTAAAGATTACATTTAACACTGTTATTAAATTATTTATAGTGAGTTTTAGAAGATGCAAAGGTTATCTAGATGTAAAAATGTAAAACAAACAAACAAAAAAACATCTATAATATTCAATAACTGATATGATATATTATATTATGCATTACTAGTAATTTCCCATGCAAAGAGATTAGCCAATCATAACACAGATAATTTGCATATCACTAAATTCCAAAACAGTATCAAAACAGCTTATTAACCTAAAAGTATCAAAGTCAAATATAAGGTGGAAAATGATCATATAAAACTAATTACGACATATATTTTACATATATTACATATATTTTATACATATAAAATATAAAATTCTAAATACACTTCAGGGAATTAAAATAAACACTACTAAAGTGAACAACATGGCCTTAAAAACTCTCATTTTGTGTTTTCAAGCACTGAACAATATCACTGACCCAACAAAATCACTGTTCCCTAAGGTTCCCCACATTTGTTACTAGTCTGCACCATGTTCAATACAGCACCAACAAGCATTATATAGCAATACACCAAGAAAAGTAGTTGGTAGTTCAAAGGTATTGGCCACAAAATGTAACAATTTCTGTCTGGAATAAAAGCCATCGTCAAAGCACCCCTGGCCCAGTGGCCAGCACTACAGCCAGGCTTGAGAGCAGTATAATGGCATCTCTGGACATTAATCACCCTGAAAGCCACAAGCAGCATAAAAATTGACAATCTGGCAACCCACTGCATGTCTTTATTAAAAACCACATCACTCAGGGCCTGCAAACACCCCTGTCCTGGCAATGAGGGCTGAGGTGAACAGAAACCAAGGAATGGAAAGAACGATAAAGAGGCAAGGTGAAAATGAAAGAAGGGTGAATGATGGAATAAGAGATGGAGAGATGATGAATGTTTAAACTACACTATGTTTTATGGACAGAGCAGGGGGTGACGTATGCGCCTGTCAGCATGACAACTAAATCGAACTATGACATGCCATCATCACTATTCAAGAGAGGCTGGGGAAAATGTGCCTATTTAAAGTTTCCCTGACATTCAAAGTAAAAAATGATAATGACGTCAATTCAAATACAGCACAATATTTTAAAGTAAATGGTAGTGATGTCACACACTGTCGGTAAGGAAGAGAGCGTTTCTACTGCAAAGAGCAGCAGGGAATGAAAAACACAACGACACGCCACAGAGGAAACAGAGGCAGAAGGCTTTTGCTCATTCAGGTGAAGCTTTTCTGTCAGCAAGAAAAACTGCCTGCCCAAGTCATTAATTCAAGCAACTGGTAATTTCCTTCTGGACAACAACACTTCCTCTGCAGAAAAGTACAAAAAGGAAAAAGAAAAAAAAAAAGAAAAAAAAAAACTTTCATGTACAGCAGCTAGAAGTGAAAATGTACATATATTACTCAAAACTCTAGAGTGTCCACATGACCCCAAAATGGTTCGTGCAGGTTTGAAAGGGGACAAATTATGGAAAACAGTACAGTAGACATACTCTAATGTTCACAACACAAAAGTACCTCCACACAGACCACTTATGGAAATCAGAGCTCGGGATTGCGACTAAAATGGTCGCAAATGCGACAAAAAAGTGACAATAAAATTGAGGGAAAAGACGGCAAAGCTTTGTTTGTCCATTTGCGGTTTCATCTGATATTATAGAGTATGTGCCAATGTTTTCTGTATCAAACACAGCACAAGTTGTGATGACTGATTTATAATCAAATGACACTCTTATAAACTTTTGAAGTACTTTTTAATTAGTCAGTCAAAAGGATACATAAAACACTTGATTACTTTTCCCAAACCGGTTCTAAAGATTTCACTGGTCATGTCAATCATAGTGCTGATTGCAACCCTAAACTTAGTATAGTGTTGAAAGCACATCCTGATGCAGTGGTTCCCAAAGTGGGCGTCGCGAGACATCGAGGGAGGGGGCGTGAGATGATTTCCAGAAATCAAAAAAAATTTGTAATGATTAGAAATAGCATATTTTATCAATAATTGTAACAAAATACTAAAAATAGTTGTTAAATTAAAAACAAAAACCATGTAAATAAAAGCCATCAACCTTTCGATTTTCCTTCCCCTTGACCGTGACTCCTGAGGTGATTACGACAGATTAACATATTAGCAACAGCATCAGTTGCAGCAGGTCAATTTACATTTAAATTTACATGTTAAACATTCCGACATGTGCACGTAGGTAATTCTTTAGGCTTTAAGCTTGGGATATTATTTTTGTCTAAATTAATTTGTTAATATCGACCAAAGACAACGCAGGGAGGCCAGCGGAGGAGAGCGGAGCAGCACCACCGTCGTGCCTTTGCAGTACATATGCAGCACGCGATATTGTGCTTTCAGTGTGCAACTGATCCGTGGCTGTTTATCACAAACAACATTTACTTATTTTTATTTCAAATCCAGATGTATACACTATATTTCATAGGTGTCACACTGGCATTGTTATTTTGGGGGGTCGTGGGCTGAAAAGTTTGGGAACCCCTGTCCTGATAGACAGCATTACTGTTTGTCAACCATCAATGATATTTCTGAACTCTGAACTGAATCCATGAAGAGTGAACTTTTTTGACTGTTGACTTAGTGATTGGGTTGAACAAGGAAATCAGCTGAGGGGCGGGGTTTGCATTAAACTAGTTTAGTGGGAAAAAAAAAAATCATGCACACAAAACAGCCTCACAGTTATAGCAGTTTGAATCTTACTCTGTCACTAAATTGTTCAGAGCCGATATTAAGTTCACAATTGACGACAGTAATTTTTCAGTTGTCCAATTCAAAATGAATCAGGATCCACTACTATGGCATTTCATTTTGTGAGACTTGCATCAGTCCAGTTACTGACTGGTCATCTTGACTTACTAATAAATATTATATATAAAAAATAATAATAATAATAATAATAATAATATATATATATATATATATATATAAAATAATAGTATAGTATACTGTGTGCACAGCCTGACAGACAAAAGCTGAACTAGACTGTACACATCTGGCTTTGATCAGCGAGGATGTGACATCTAAAAACACACAGCACTAGCATTCACAGAGGAACGAATAGAGAAACAGAAATATTTAAATTTTGATTTTCATTCATCTTCAAAATGATTAATTCAATTGTTGTGCTTTGCAGAACAAAAAAGGTCCCAATACTAAAGCCCAATGGAATTGTTGTGAGATCATTAGATGACTTTCTTTGCTAAGAGAATCTAAAATCATAAAACCTTATCTTAGTGTGTGAGAGAAACATGTTTAAGCCATTCCACATAAAGAGCAATGGTTCCTTTCCCACCTTATCTGTGCCATCTACAACCACCACACAGGTAATCCAGGATTAGGAGTCCATCATTGGACACCTTTAAACAAGGACAGACATGTCCACAGCGCTCCCTGTGCTACCTGGCTCTGGTTCTCATGTCAGTGAACTTTGAAAGAGTTAATCTGGAACACATCTTCTGAACATCCACACCTTAAACCATTACATATTGTTGGACTGACTCTTGCAACATGACACGAAAATGTCTAGGGGTAATGTTCTGCAATTCAGCCAACATATAAAAAAGCAGTGGGAGCTCTTTTTATAAGACTGCAGGACACAGGAGAATGCTGCGTGCTACTTGACTGAAACATATGAATGATCTGACTGCAAACTTTACCGCTTTTGTGGGAAATCAGGTTAATCTTCAATGGATTTGCAAGAATACAAAAGAACAACCAGTTTCATTCTCTTTCACTCTCTAAACATCTGAACTAAAGGCTTTAGATTCAAAATCCTCTCCTTTGCTCAGGGTCTTCAGGCTTTTATGCTTTTCTGCCATCAGCAAAAGCAGAAAAATACAGTGAAGAGAGGCATCAAAAACATTTCTGAACATGTAAAAATCACACCAATGTAATAATTTCTTTACACTTGAAAAATCTCACAACACAAGTCTCCTTCAAGTTTACAGACATTTCCTTTAACCCTAAAACAAAACACAATGCATAATTCAAAATACAGGTAAAAGACAAAAATTCCTTCATATTAGCACTGTATTGGGTCAAATTTTTACACGTTCGACACAATATAACGTACAGTAAGATGTTGTTGAATTAAAAAATTTGCTAAATTTGACAAATTAACTTTAGTGAGCGTTACATGGCGGCAAAGATAATCTAAATGTAAAAACAAGGAAATTGGCTTCTTAAGATATAATTTATTGGTAACTTCGATATACTGTACACATTTCTGGTTCAGTGCCAATAAAAGGGTACTTGGGTCTTAGTGATGGGGCTGCAAGGATACATAAAACTAAAAAAAGTTTTGAAAACTAATGAACTAAATACAATGACATTCATACATTAAGTGTGGCTTAAGTGTCAATTTTTGGGCCACTGTTCTAGGACAAAAAGATCCTGCTGTACTGGGTCTAGAATAGATGTGGGTTAAATTAGCCGCTTTGCTCTGCAGAATGTGGTGCTTATTGACCAGAGAGCTCTGAGGGATTTCACCATCCTGCTGCTGGATTTTAGATTAGCTCAGGTATTTTTCACCCTCTTTGATGACAGCTGAGTAGATTTACAGTGAAAATCTTTTACTGAAAACAGCTGCTTATAGAAAAAAATGGTTCTAGTTCATAAAGGATATTCCAGGATTAGCTATCTCTCCATCCGCACACAGGACTCAGCAAAATGACCTTTCACCCAGAACACAAATACTTCACGCACAAGGACCCAACCGCTTCTCAAATTCTTTTTCTAAATCAAATCAACTTTAAATTGAACACTTGGCAGCAAAGAAACATTGTCGAAATATGGGTCAGAGAGCTGTAGGAACGCGGATCATTGGATAGAAAAAGCAGAATGTGGTCAGCTTCTCACGGCTTTACGTTTTCTTCGATTGCAAAACTTGTGGTGGTTGTCATCCAATAAACTCTGAAATGAGAAAGCAATGAGCAAATGCCACCAAAAATCCACTAAAATGGATCAATACAGAGAGAGAAGGAGAGGTTCAGCTCCTTTCGTGTAACACTAATGCATTTCAATTTTCCCTCAAAAGAAAAGATCGTTTCGGATCGTCGTCTTGGTCTTTACAGGCCGTAATCTCTTCATTAGGTCAGTTATGATTAGCCTCTTCAAACAAACAACTGCTACTCAGAAATAGGAATCCTAAGGAGTCTGATTACATCCAAAGCATCGCAGTAGGGCATGTGAGGGACTCTTTTATGAGGTGGGCTGTGTAAACATGAACTGAATGGCACTCATTGGCGGCTAGGTCTGAGTGAGTGATGCCTGAAATGAGAAGTTTTGCTTCTCCCCATCTGTAGCATCTGAAGAAAAACACATCTTCGTGCCAACAGATTTGTACACACAATTGCCTATGAATGCAGCACGATGGCGCTAAATTAGTTATGAATAAACACACAACGCTGTCAACCTTCTTTAATAATAATAATAATAATAATAATAATAATAATAATAATAATAATAATAATGTTTCCTTACATTTATATAGCGCTTTTTCTGGGTACTCAAAGCACTTTACATATGGAAGGGGGAATCTCCTCAACCACCACCAATGTGCAGCATCCACTTGGATGATGCGACGGCAGCCATATTGCGCCAGAGCGCCCACCACACACCAGCTTATTGGTGAAGAGGAGACAGAGTGATGAAGCCAATCAGTGTAAGGGGATGATTAGGAGGCCATGATGGACAGAGGCCTATGGGCAAATGTGGCCAGGATGTCGGGGTTACACCCCTACTCTTTTCGAAGGACATCCTGGGATTTTTAAGGACCACAGAGAGTCAGGACCTCGGTTCAACGTCTCATCCGAAGGACGGTGCTTTTTGACAGTATAGTGTCCCCATCACTATACTTGGGTGTTAGGACCCACACAGACCCATCCAGGTACTAACCAGGCTCAGCCCTAATTAGCTTCAGTGGGCAACCAGTCTTGGGCTACAGGGTGATATGGCTGCTGGTTTAATCTTATAAATCCAGTCCTGGAATAGAATGTCCTGAAAATTCAGCAAATTGAGAGATCTGATCGCATTTGTGAAAAGATGTTTAGAGATATATATTTTTTAAATTATATGTTGGAAACTGATCACTTTACAGTGAGTTAGCTGGGCTTGCTATGCTTATTTACTAATAGGGACAGGCGCAACATCTACCTTTTCTGTTTATATGATATGATGGTTATTGTCCGACTAACAAGCTCTAATCTGATTCTTTCCAGTTTGCCAAACCCTTAACTGATGTAAAAAAAAAAAAAAAAAAAATAGAACAAACTGTTAGTGATTACTTTAAATACAAGTCAAACAATCTAGTCCAGTCTAGCTCACTCAAAACAATGACAAGAAATTTAAAATTTTGGGGCATATATTATATTATATTTTTTGTATTGTTTTCTGGTTCAGACTGGTTAGCAGTCAAATTCTGGCTATGCAGCAGTTTGTTATGCTAAACAGTTCAATAGTTCACACACTTTTAAAATATACACATGACATTCCTAACCAACTGAATATGCTTAACAGATGCAATAATGTTTCTTAATGAGTCATTAATGAAAGTGATTATAAAGTGTTAGTTCCAAATAGTTCCTCTATTATTCACCACTAGTCAAGCACATATCTTCAGAATCACCAAGCCTGCTAAACAATTGTTTATCCAATGTAAATACACTGCTATCATCAAATGAACATGGTTAGAGACCCACCAACATTTACCTCAGTTTCACCTTCACCAAAACAAATTCTTCTTTCCAGATGGGTAACCATCTCTTACCATTTCCAAATTTTTCCATTTGCAGTCTAAGCATTGACCCCACCGCAACTGCAAGCTTGTTTAAGGACACATCAAAAGTGTAATTCACTGAGTCTGAAGGTTTCATAAGCTGGAAGAAGACCAGCTATGTCCCAGCCTCCCGTTCAGTAGTGGATACGCTTCAGCAGCTCTCTTTACCTGAGCTGACAGCGATGCTTGGTCAGTGCTATCTGACAGAAACATTCTCAGCTGATTCAGGCAGTGATTACTGAGTTAAAGGCTGACAGTTGTGGAACGCCCTGATGGACGGACAGGTTGGGAGAGATTTTCACCGTTTGCTAAACATGGCAGTCTGAGTCATCAGAACTGTATCAGCAGGGAGAACAACAGAGGGAACGCCGGGCTTCATTAATGCAATTATGTTCAAGGCCACAGGGTGTATGAATCATTATTGTCGCAGGATTGCATGTGTACGTTTCATTAATGTCAAAAAGCTGTGAGTGAGTTTCCGCTGAACAGTTGTTTACGTTCCGCACAGAGGCCACAGGCCGGTGTGCTGGGACCAAGAGGTAATTAGGTAACCATAGTAACCGGGGCTTATAGGTCGAATCCAGCATGTTGTGCTTTGTGGACAGTTTTAGAGCAGGTGGACAGTCTGCCATGATAGTGTAAGTTTGCTCGCTGGGAGTGTGTTATTGGCTAACTGCAAGTGTGTGTGTGGTGACAGTAGTCCGCCGATGCACGGTGGGAAGCCAGGAGCTCGTCGACAACAGCTTATCTGCCAAAACAGCTGGAGCCCTCGGCACCTCCCACAGAGAGGACACGCGCAAATGTACGTGAGCATCTGCTACCTGAAGGAGGATAGTTACTTACTCAGTCTACAGACAGAGAAAGAGAAAGACAACCGTAACTTGCACGCAAGTAAACACATCCCTTATGTCTCAAAATCTACCCAAACCAGCTTTAAAACCATAGTTTGTCCAACCTTGCCACACCTAGTCTCACACCCATAATGCACTACAGAATAAGTGAGGGTTAGTGGTGCTCCACTTTTACCACTGCTTATCCTTAGGGTTACAGGTTTTTCAACTTCTGCATGACACCTTACTTTAAAGCCAGGTTTTCACTGAAATTACCCGGAACCATTTGTCCCAAGAACTTTTTTTTCCCCAGGAATTATTTTCCCCAGACCTGTTGCTGTCTGCGTTTCCACTGTAGTCTAAAGTAACATAAAGATTATGCAAATTAGTTCGGTGACGCAGGACTGCGTGTGACTTTCCAGTTCCCGCTGGATTTCGTCCACCGCATATAAGCTTGGTGTATCCCTTTTATGTATGCATGTCCCTATGTGTAATTAGCCTAGTTGTGATTTTTAGTTATTTAAGAATAAGTTTAAATGCTTGTAATCATATGTGTGCTTTCTTAATGCCTTTGTCATCCTACCATGTTTAGTTTTGTTCTAAACCTCTATGAATGCTTTAATCAACTGTATATGTTATGTTACTATAAAATGTGACATGCTACTTTTAAAGTACTTTTAAGAAAAACGTACCCAGATCTGATATCTCATAAGATATGCAAATTAGACCATAAAACCAGACAAAGAAGAATTTCCTGCTACAGAATTCACGCTGGCGATTGGCCAGTCAACACTTGAGAGGAGTGGAGATGTTTTGCTATATAACATACCAAAGCGCCTTCACCAGCAGCTCAGCTTAACTTTTTTGCAGCTCGTCTTCTTTTGACCAGTCCTCATTTGTCTGTCCTCACTGTCTTCCTTGGACCTGCGAGACGGACTTCTTCTTTCTTATTTTTTCGGCCATGTTAGCCATGAGTTAAACCTTGTTTGAACATCCCGCCAAAGACCCAGCTCGAAACGCACTGAAACCTCTGCAGAACGATGTGCATCTTTTGAACTGCAGCATCCAAAATTGCTTATGCAAGTATAAGAAACATTTTCTTCCACTGCGTTTTAAAGCTTACATTTGCTGAACTGATTCCGTGCTGGCTTTCAACGGTTGTAACTGTCTGTAATTTGCCATTCTGTGATCATCTCTGTTTTCCCTGACTTTACTTTCGTTTTATTATATGTATGTAATCTCTGTTAGTTAGTCGTATATGTATTCGTAGTTTCACATATTAAATCCATTATATTGCTTTATTGTTTCTGTTGCTGCTCATTAAGAAAATCAAGTCACTTCTACGTTTTGATTTTTGCTAACTGCTTTATACTTGAGTGCTAGAATAGGAAGTTATTCCTCATGGCCAGAAGAATAATTTCCTTTGTAATAGTTGATAAAGAAAAGTGGACTGATAGTTTGCTGGACAAACTAGACCAGTCTTTCTAAAATTAACTTTAAACTAGAACTCATTTTGAACATACATACATAGTTAATTATAATCCATTGTAATTAATTTACCATATATGCATAATTCCCTTTTTGGTCGATTTATATTATAATTAATCATAACGCGTTATGATTTGATTATATATATATTTATTTCACCCATAATTTGAGATAATTAATTCATTAATTCGTCCAGTCATTACACGTTCCTCTCGTTGGTAGCCGAGGAGCAGATCCAAGGCAGTAGAGGTGGTGCAACTATAACGATCAGTCTATAATCCCACCCACTTTAAAGCGGTTCTAAACTGCAGTGGAAAAGCAAACCGTAAGTAAAGCAAGCCAAGCCGTACCATGCAGTGAAAAAGACACCACCGAGTACCACTCCAAAGTCCCTAGTTCCTGGGGAAAGTTTGAGGAGAGATCGTTAAATCTGAATAGTAATCTGGTTAAAATTACTGCTTTAAAATCCAAATGAGAAAGAGCTTTAATGCGTTTTGCACTTCACACACCCTGGGTGGAAAAGAGGTGTGACAGATGAAGCACCGCTGTTAAAAGAATATGAAGGAGATAAACAAACCCATCAGGTGAATATTACAGATCCCCCTGTGGCCAAACCACAGACCCCCAGACAGCTTAACCCACATTGAGTGTGAGAGAAAGAGTGTGTGTTTGTGCGCTTCTCTGCCTGCCATTGTAATGAAATTAGAGAGAGAAGTCCATGTCTGATTTATGGCTGTGTCAGGTCTGAAAGCACCTCTTTTACATAAAGGAGAGGCACTTCCAAACCACACGATTTATCATTCCCATCTCTCATCTCACCATCCATCCTTATTCATGCCAAGGCTCATCACTAGCCTTCCTCAGAAAACTCTCTCTCTTTTTTTTCACTGCTCGCAGTGAGGAGGTGAGCAAGAGGTGTTTAACCTTGCTGTTATTTACTGGCCCGCATAGACTGGCTTGGAGGAGGAAAGGGACAGATCGTATCCAGAGGGGCTTAACTGTGGATGCACATCACGCTGGGGTACACGCATTGTATGCAGCTGCAAGAAAACAGAGGATTACGGGTTGCATATAAGGTTATAATGAATAGGCTGTGCCCTGGGCGGGTTAGCCTTTGTCGTGTGGATGGAAAGGATCTGTGTGCGTGTCTAACAGCAGGAAGTTGTATAAAAGATGTGTGAAGACTGAAATATGGACATTGTGTACAGCTGTGAGGCATCTTTTGTTGCGGAAAAGCTGTGGGGATGTTGGTCAGAGAATAGGCTAAAGACGTCAACACAAACACCTCAGGTGTGGTTTCAGTGCCACCAAACACTAGTGGAACATTTTTAAACAAGTTTTCTGAACATCATATTTATTAAACTTTTATTTCCACCCCAAACTCCAACTGTCTAACTGGTCAAAAACATACAGTAAAAGCAGTTCAGTCTGATTCACTGAATGAATGACTCTTATTATTGGTTATATGAATCAAAAACATAAAAGTGCAACCTTTGTAGTTTAATTACAGAACCACTGACTCTTGTGATCGGTGAATCAGTGTAGAGCAGTTCAGTTACAGAAGTAATGACTCTTGTTAGCTGGTTCTTTTTAGTGAATCAAAAACATACAGTGCAACCAGTGCAGATCGATTCAAAGTCACTAAGCTGTGTAAACAAGAATTTGTGAGAATTAAGTTTGTATACAATCAAAATATCTCATAATTTGACAAATGGAATAGCATTTTTTTCTAAATAATCTTTAAGAACAACCATCTCCAGCTAGTTTGATGATGCATAGCATGACTATAAATGTCCATCAGCTAGGCTAGCATGATGTTAGCAATAACCAGCACAAACTAGGCTAGCGTGAAAATTCTTACTGGTCTAAGCATAGCATAAAATAATGCATTTTGCATATATACACATGGGTACAACAACAAACAGCAAATGAACACACCCTCAGAAATATATGCAAACACATTTTATGCTGACCTGTAACATTAACCTTGATGAGTGAATGAATGTGCATCATAAGGTGAGCTAACGTAATCTTGACAGATATGAATATCTAAATTCATCTTTTGGACAGTCACATTCCAGAAAATAAGCACACACACACAAGCGCTAGTGCCACAGATTTAGCATGTGTTATGAGCTTTCTCAAGAAAAACAAGCGCATGCAACATGTCAAAGCGTGTTTCTATGGCAGCTTGGAGAAAGTACTGCAGGGTTCTCAGACAAAAACAGCTCACAGAGAGCTTGTTTTACCAGTTATCTTTATTTGAATCACAGTAAACAAATAGCTGCACATGGTCAGGCATGCTAATGTCTCAACGCTTGACTAAACAGCAGCTGCGGGGTTCTTTCTAGAAGAAGCTCTGACTTCGATGGTGTTAACCTTATTCAAAGCTCTTTATACAGCCATGAGGTTTGGTTTAAGGTATAATTCCGTGATTACCCAACAAACCCTCACCCTCCATTTATCAAGATGCTAAACTGCTAATGGTTGGTCACCATTTAAAGCAATTAGGACAAGTTCTGGGAAACTGGCCCATAGAGCGAGTTTCAAGAGTGTTGGTAAAGGTGAAGGAGTTTAGTGGAGGAGAGAGGGAAGGAGGGAGATGGAAAACGAGGGCAAATGGTTGAAGCATCTATGTAATCGAATGTGCTAATTAACCTTAGCGCTTCCCAGGGAGAACAGGTGGAAGAAGAGAGGAATGGATGGATGGATGCATCTAATGAATACTCCTACTCGCACGGTGATGCTTCCTGCAAGGGGCCCCCCTGAGGAGGTCTGTCATGCTGGGCTGATGAGGACGCGTACATGGAGATGCAGAGACAGAAGGACGGACGTTTAATCGGGACGATCAATGAGTCCGGTCTGAAAGCAGTCGCTAAGAAAAGCAACTGGTGCAAACGTGCTTGTCTGAGAAGAGGAATTTGTGGCACAAACAATTAAATTAATGTCTTTTATCTTCAGAACACTGAATACAACACAGAGAGAAAAGGAAGGAGAGTGTCTTTGTTCCACCGCCAAACAGGTCACCATGTAACAGCACCTGCTCAGAGTGAAGGACACTTCAAGGAACGGAGGTCTATTAGTGTGTGTGTGTGGGGTGGGGGGGGGGCTCAAATCAAACTCCGAGGTGAGGGGTCCTCATCATGAGTCCCTGTCCCCGCTGTCATGTCCCCTACTGTCCCTCTGAGAACTGTCCTAGTTTCTGATAGTTATCTGTCACAGTGTCAAAGCTCCACTTTTTCTGGCACCAACATTTTCCTTGGCTATTGTTCAGTTGAATGAAAAAATAAAAATAAAAATAAAAACCTGTTTGTAAAGTGATGGTTTACAAAGAAATTAAATTCTTGTCACTTCTTGTTACTCTCACATTGATCCAAGACTTTCTTTTTTCCAAAACAACATTGGACCCCTTTGACTTTCATTGAAAGATAAAATAATAATAATAAAACAAAGTATCTTCTTTTTTGTTCCACAGAATCAAATAATGTATTTGGCTATACAATGAAAGTCAGTGGGGTCCAGTGTTGTTTTGGGAAAAATAGAGTTTTGGAATAAAATGAGGGTAAGTAAATGATAACGGTTTTCATTTTAAGGAGAACTGTCCCTTTAAGAGAGAACAAAATGACATGGTTTTTGGAACTACATTCAATTGACCCTTCACCGGGAGTTTGATTGACAAGCGATCTAACCATTCATAACGCAGAATCTGCCATTTTGTCCGACAAAGCAGTCAGGAGTTAGAAGATTAACCTCGGTGGACTTGAAAAATAGTGTGTACTGCGTTTGAAACAACATTCCTTCTCATAATTATTCATGTTTATTTGATGCTATAAATTAACTAGTAGGAAGAGATGATCGGTTCACGAGCCGCTTGAGATGAGGCGCTACAGCAATCTGTCATGTCACATTAAATAGCCAGAAAACGTTTTTTATTGTTTAAATTTCTTAAAAAAAAAAATTACACAATTTGAAAGCTGGGACTTTGTTTAATATCATAAGTAACCTGCTCTGTCTTGTCTGTCGACGTGTTGTCAGTGTCCTCTTTGCTTCGCGAAGTATTTTTAACTCTGCGTGGCGTGACAGCGCCATGGCTTGTCGGACAAAGCAACAGTAACTAAAGAGGGTATGTGACATACAAATGAACTGGCCAAATTACAAAACTCAAATGTAAACAATACTGTAACTTGCCCCTTGGAACATTTCTTTGATTACGTGTGCACCAGCATGAGGGTGGGACAATAATACATACCCAATAATGCTCCAACAATCTGTCAATCACATGAGATTGGCTTCAATTAGCCAATGACAGCAGTCCAATGATGCTATCAGTTCCAATTGACAAAATCAACATTTCATTTTCTTTCTTATTTGAGAAGCCATTTCACTTATATGATATGACATGGATATGACATGGAAGCAAAGACAATCACAATTTTTATCTAATAGTGACTTTAATCAAATCACAAGTGATTCTACTCATTAGCTTCCAGATTAGCATCAGTTAATCATTTTTCTGCATGTGTGTGTCACAAAGGTCCATTAACCCTGAACACCTCACAGTGCAGAATAGACACCTGCAGATTGAACAACACAGCTGCTCAACTGCCCTGAGAAAATAGGAGTGAACAAGAGAAATACTGCACAATTAACAGACCCAATCTGGTCTTTTAAAAACTAAAAGTAGCTCAGCATGGCACTAGCAATGGCAAGACCATGGGCTAGATTACCAGGGAACGCACAAACTGATAAGATGATGACGCATACCTTGAATATACTATTGGACACTTTTGGTAAAAGTATCTGGATGCATAAATGTAAATGGAATTTACTGTATCATTAAAGTGAGATTCTACAGACTAATGTTCCATGCCTATTAGCCTAGTTTTAGCAAAGCTGCTCATTTCTGAGAATAAAGCACAACTAAAGCGTCACAAAATATATATATATTCATTCTTTTTAAAAAGGTTTTCTAGCATTTATACCTATGGTATATGGTGTGATGCGATGCTATATAGATAAAAAAGACATTTGTATGTACATGAATATTATGTTTTATAATGAAAGTCTTACCCAAATTAACGCTTTAGTTTCATTAAATACAATAAAGCGAGTGTTTAACAGCACTATTACCTTTAAAATATCCAGTGTGATGTCATTAAATTGTCTACAGATGGAAAGAAGCTGTTAAGTTCTACTTTTGTCACCTCTCTTCTCAACTGGTCCTGCTCAAAGTAGACGGTTACCTCCAGTGAGACCCCCCTCTCTGTTTCAAGTCTGTCTCTCCTTCTGTTTCTTTCTCGGTTACCTGCAGCCTCTCTCTGGGTCCATCGCCATGTCTCCATGGCAACGGCTGCCAGGGCTGAACGGGCAGTTTTATGCTAGTCCAAACACAAGCGGGTACATGTGAGGGTAAGGCCGGACACATGCAGAGCACAAAGACACTAAAGAGCTCTCCATAACAGAGATAGCCCCGTCTCCTCGCACCCTTTTTCTCTCTGCTTCCTCTCTGAACACTGCCAAAAGCGCAGAGATGGGGAGAGAACGTGCGAGAATGAAAGAGAGAGGGAGTCAAAGACAGAGCTGTCTCTGTGAGACTGAATGGGGTTGTAGGAGAGACTTCATGCTGCATATACCGCAGAATCAGAATGTTAATGTGGGCAGACAGTGAAGAGAGAACATCCCCTGTCTAAATGTCATCTCCTGTAACAAGGTAACATGGGTAACATGCGCTGTGGATTCGGCCAGGTGATGGATACAGCCTTTTATTTATTTCTCTCTTCCTCCCTGCTCGCTTTTATGCAATTATTCCTTCTTGCCCTCTTCAATCTCTCCATCCACCTCTCCATCTCTGCCAGCCCTCTCTCTCTCTCTCTCTCTCTCCCTCTCTCTCTTCCTCTACCAGTCCACTCCCCTCCGTGTGATCTATGGCTTCATTTCCAGCAGGTCTTTCTGCCAGAATAAGATTACAATCTGTGCAATTGAGCAGAAACTCAATGGATTTGGTCCAAAAAAGGTGTAAGAAAGAAGCGAACAAGAAAATGTCTGCCTTTTTCCCTAATCTTTTTCTTCAAAATCTGAAATCAACACAAACCGAGAAAATAAAGAGGTTAAAGGTATATTTATGAATGTATATAGACATATACAGTATAAATACATTTTAAAATAACTTTTATTTTAATACATTTTAAAATGTAATTTATTCCAGCAAAGGCAAAGCTGCATTTTCAGTATCATTACTCCGGTCTTTAGTCACATGATCCTTCAGAAATCATTCTAATATGCTGATTTGGTGCTCAAGAAACATTTCTTCATATTTTTACTGTTGAAAACATGTGATGCTTAACATTTTTGTCAAAACCATAAAAAAAAAATTCAGGATTCTTTGATAAATAGAAAGTACAAAAGAACATTTATTTGAAATATAAGTCTAATAAATGTCTTTACTGTCACTTGCAGTGTTGGGAGTAAGGCATTACAAGTAACGTGAGTTATGCAATCAGATTACTCTTCCAAGTAACTAGTAAAGTAACATATTACTTTTAAAACAAAATAGTTACTTTTTCAACTAAGTACCGCAAGTTGCTTTATTTTTTCATTTATTGACTGACAACTCTCCTGTCCACATGTTGAGAGAAATTGTAAGTGATCTCACTTTAATCTCACTTTATTAACCAATGTCTTTGCTGCTGACCTTCGATAATCCAATTCCACCATACCAATAAGCAAAAATGACTTTAGATAAACATTACAATTATTTCATTTGTTGTTTTGTTTTTATTACTGAAGAGTGTTGAACTTCTCCTGCGATTCAGAATAGCAGCACAGCTGAAAGGTTTGTTTGAACTGTGCCCTCTACTGTACAGGTGTGAATTAGCATTTCCTTTTGCATTTGTACTTTTGGTGTTAAAGGGCCTTTACATTTGCCAGAAACTTTTTTAGAATTTAGAACATAGAACAAATAAGCAATAGAACTTAGAACAAGCAAGACAAATTTTTGAACAGTTCAAAAGTTTACAACCACCGAAGAACACTTGGCAGTTTAATTGCTCAGGACAAACAGGGGGTTCACGAACAACCATCACAAAACAAAAAACAGCTATGGATCAGCCAGGTAATGACACACAGTATTAAAAGGGTAGGGTAGTTCACCCAAAAATGAAAATTCTGTCATCATTTACTCAAGTTGTTCAAGTTGTTGAACACAAAAGAAGATATTTGGAAGAATGTCAGTAACCAAACAGATCTCGCCCCCCATTTACTAACATAGTAGGAAAAATAAATGCTATGGTAGTCAATAGGGGCAAGATCTGTTTGGTTACTGACATTCTTCCAAATATCTTCTTTTGTGTTCAGCAGAACAAAGAAACTGATACAGGTTTGAAACAACATGAGGGTGACTAAATGACAATTTTCATTTTTGGGTTCACTTTAAGAATGTATGTAAACTTTTGAACACAGTCATTTTTAGAAATTCAACTTTTATTTTTTCTTGTGGACTATATGTAAACATCTCATTCAGGACAGCACTAAATAAAAAAATTAGGGTTAGGGTTGCATTTTGTATGATCCCTCTTATTTTGTTAAAATAATTAACATTTTACAGATTCTGCAATGTGTATGTAAACTTTTGACCATGACTGTATACAGTACATAAAATATTAAAAACACGTTGTAATGCCTATTTGTGTGTGTGTGTGTGTGTGTGTGTGTGTGAGAGAGATTTTTAGACACTTGACTTTAAGACACCAGCTCTGTATTTTCACATTCCTCTAGGTTTCTCATGTACACTGTTAATAAATCAATCCTGATTTGTTATGCCATGAAAACACATCTAATATGGATATAAGTGTCTGCTAAACCATATAAATATACAAGTACTGTGGTATAATAAACCATAAAGCAAAACACATTTCTACCACAATACATACTGTCATACCAGCCCTAAAGAGATTTCTTCTTATTATTATTATTTTTTTTTTTTTTTAATGACAGGATAAGAACAACGCAAGAGACAGGTATGCAGACGAAAAATGAGGTTTAAAAAAAGCTCAGAATATGCAGACAGGCAGGCGGAGATATGAAGAGAGGCGACATTGGTATACGAAGCAGAAATACAAGTGAGAGAGTGGGGGCCGTACGAGCACTCTGGCCTTTCAAATGGCTCGTTATCGTTCTTTGCAAAAGGGCAGAGACACAGATAAATGCAATATCATTAACGCAGAACACACGCATAACACACGCTACCTTTAGTGGTTACCACGGATACAGCTGTTCCGTCGGCATCTTGGCCTGATTACAAAAGCTCAAATTCACACAAACGGTGGATATTTTCTAATCATTTGAAAACAGGCTGTGCTTAAAAGGTTTTAAATTAAAAGGAGACCATGTCAATACATTCGATTTTTGACCGCAAAGCCTTTAAACCATTTAAAGCCCACCAAAATTTGCATTCTGTCTGTGTAAATTCACCCGACTTAACAGCCACACAGGAGGAAAACAGGTAAAGAAGTCTGCTTGTCCTCACAGATGTGCTGGGCTACAACAAGAACTGCGGGACCTTTAATGCAAGCTAGAGGATAGGTGGAAGTACAGAATGACTGCAGGCCTCTGTCACACCAATTACATCCCGGCAGACATTTCTCACCTCCCTCAAGCAAAGGCCTGCAGCTGTGCACAACACAGCCCTGAGAAAAGACATTCAGAGTCCCCACAAAAAGCCAGAGAAGTTCAGAGAAAGAGAAACTTGCACCCAAGTGTGTGCGTTTTGTGTGTACACTAGTGTTAAGAAACCTACTTTTGAAACTGTGGCTTACCAAACTAATTTAAAATATTTAAACAATTGTCAAGCTATTCTAAAAGTTGTTTTATGTAAATTAAGGGGCAATATATTTAAAGTACACATGAAATCAAAATTGACCTTATTTATTTTGTTAGCTCAAATTGCTAGTTTTGCGGTGAACAATTCATCCGTGCAAGTCAATCCACACAAAAAAATTGTTTGGCTTCGTAATATTTAATTAAAATCTGAAAATGCTCCTCCCCTCTGCAACGGTGCCCCTTCTCTAATGACATCAGTTTGACGGCTTGGGTTGAAAATGCTTAAACCACTCCCCTCCAACGGTTAGTCTGCTATGAGCAAGAGATTGAGAGGACGAGCGCTAAAGTAAAACTCTGCCCTCTATTCAATATTCCGTTTCACAACACATACGTCACAACACTGGAGAAAAGTTGTTTGCAACTTCCGGTTCACGCGGACTTTAACATATAAATCATTACATATATCAGATTATACATTGTAAAAAAAAAAAAAAAAAAAATTGAACCGCCCATTGACAGTCTATGCAACTACCATTTTGATGTTTCAAAACGTTCATAAAGATATCACAAAACTAATCCATATGAATTGAGTGGTTTAATCCAAATTTTCTGAATAGACACGATCACTTGATGAACAGATTTAATTTAGGCTTTTATTCACATATAAACATTCATCAACTCACACATGAGATATGGTAAACGGAAGCTCAAGCATGTTTGCTTGACGTGCGAGAACCAATGAGGTTCATTCTCGTGTGTTACGCAGAACGTTTGAGCTTCCGCAAGAACCAATGAAGTTTGTTCTCGCATGTCAAGCAAGTTCGGCTGAGCTTCTGTTTATATTCCCTGATTAATGTTTATACATGAATAAAACCCTAAATTTCATCAGTTCAGCATATAAAGCGATCGTGTCCCATCAGAAAATTTGGACTAAACCGCTCAATTCATATGGATTATTTTTACGATCGCTTTATGAACTTTTTGAATTGTCAAAGTGGTAGTTGCTTAGCTGCATATATGGAGAGACAGAAATCTCAGATTTCATTAAAAAATATCTTCATTTGTGTTCCGAAGATGAACAAAAGTCGTTTGGAACGACGTGAGGATGAGTAAATGATTTTCATTTTTGGGTAAACTATCCCTCTAAGTAGTTTTGCTACTTCCAGTTAGTTAACCCAGCGCAAGTCAGACTTTTCACCACTGCATAAAACCGGTCCACTTTGCTGGTTATTTTGGCCATAAATTGTCCATTTAGCCAGAAAGAGATTGTCTGTGACACGTAAAGAGACCGTTCACAGTTTATGTTTGCATATGCTGTTAAGCGGCAGGTAAATCTGAAATCCATGGCACCACTATAATAGACCAGCGCAAAAAACTAATTCAAATAATGACTGTAGAGAAAACACAGTAAGAAAAATACTGAGACAATTTTTTTTGTCTATCCAAAGTATCAAAAACAGACAATTCACAGATACAACAGTGGAATATCCAGTTCTGCTAGTGGATATCTAGTTTACTTGCTTATTTTTAGGCAGTCATCTACGTGCTTTTAAGTTCTGTGTGACAGACAGTCAGTACTGAAAGTATACGATTGTGAAAAAGAAAACTTCAAACTCCAATGTGTATGACATAAGCTGATGATCATCTTTAGACATCTCAAAGACAAACAGGTATGCAGAACAAACAACAATCTAAAGACCCACTGAGATTAAACTTTGTCCAAGATCACTGTTACACAGAAACAAATCTTGCATACTATGACACAGGATTCTGATTATCTGAGATTATGTGGTCAGGAATGAGAACAGTAATCTTCAGAGATCACTGGCTTCTGCTAGCATCTTGGAATGTCTGCTATCTGTTACAATTATAAGCAGTTCAGTTAAAATGAAGAGTGACACCCGAAGTGACTTGAAAGTGCTTGAATTTTAATAGAAATCACCATCTTTAATGTTTTAATTACAAAATAATCATCAATAAAAACTATATATACACACACACAGGTGCATCTTAATAAATTAGAATATCATGAAAAAGTTCATTTTTTTTCTGTAATTTAATTCAAAAAGTAAAACTTAAATATATTCTAGATTTATTAGACATAAAGTAAAATATTTCCAGACTTTTTTGTTTTAATTTTAATGATTACAGCTTGCTGCTCATCAAAATCAAAAAAATCAGTATCTCAAATTATTAGAATATTTAATTTCAAGTTCTATTAAATTACCATTCTCATGGTATAAATACTGGGTTTAGGTCAGTAATGCCAACAGCAGTCATGGGGAAGTCTGCTGACTTGACAGATGTCCAGAAGACGATCATTAAGACCCTCTACAATGAGGGTAAGCCACAGAGGGTCATTGCTGAAAGAGCTGGCTGTTCGTAGAGTGCTGTGCCAAAGCATATTCATGGAAAGTTGACTGGAAGGGAAAAGTGTGATAGGAAAAGGTGTACAAGTGAAAGGAATGACCACAGGCTTGAGAAGATTGTCGTACGAAGCCGATTTAAGAACTTAGGAGAGCTTCAAAAGGAGTGGACTGAAGCTGGAGTCAGTGCATCAAGAGCCACCGCACACAGACGTCTCCAAGAAATGGGCTGTCACATTCCACATACCAAGCCACTTCTGAACCAAAGACAACATCAGAAGCGTCTTACCTGGGCTAAGGAGAAAAAGAACTGGACTGTTGCTCAATGGTCCAAAGTCCTCTTTTCAGATGAAAGTATATTTTGCATTTCAATTGGAAATCAAGGTCCCAGAGTCTGGAGGAAGAGTGGAGAGGCACAGAAACCATGTTGCTTGAAGTCCAGTGTGAAGTTTCCACAGTCAGTGATGATTTGGGCTGCCATTTCATCTGCTGGTGTTGGTCCACTGTGTTTTCTGAAGTCCACAGTCAACACAGCCATCTACCAGGAAATTTTAGAGCACTTCATGCTTCCTTCTGCTGACAAGCTTTATGGAGATGCAAATTTCATTTTCCAGCAGGATTTGGCACCTGCCCACACTGCCAAAGGTACTGTGCTTGATTGGCCAGCAAACTCGCCTGACCTGAACCCCATAGAAAATCTATGGGGTATTGTCAAAAGGAAGATGAGAGACACCAGACCCAACAATGCAGATGACCTGAAGGCCGCTATCAAAGCAACCTGGGCTTCCATTACACCTGATCAGTGCCACAGGCTGATTGCCTCCATGCCACACCGCATCGATGCAGTAATTCATGCAAAAGGAGGCCCAACCAAGTATTGAGTGCATATAAATGAACATACTTTACAGAAGCCTGACATTTCTGTTTAAAATATATTATATATATATATATAGTATATAATAAAGTATTCTAATTTATTGAGATAGTGAATTGGTGGGTTTTTGTTAAAAGTGAGCTATCATCACAATTAAAAGAACCAAAGACTTAAAGTACTTCAGTCTGTGTGCACCGAATTTATTTAATACACGAGATCCACAATTTGAGTTGAAATACAGAAATAAATGAACTTTTCCACAACATTCTAATTTATTTAGATGCACCTGTGTTTATATATATATATATATATATATATGAAGTTGTATATTTGCTAGCAATATTTATATTTTTCATTAAATTGTTTTGTTTACAAAATATTTTAATCATTACAATTTTTTCACTAAAACAAATATGCAACAAGTTGAAAATTATACAGCTATGATGAAATGTATATTCATGAGCAGTTGTACTGTCACATGATAGTATAAGATGTAAAACATTACTCATCCGTTTCTATAAGCTGTTGTATGAACAGGACAACCCCAGCGTCTCAACTGTTTGTAGATACGGTTGTCAATCTCAAACACTAAATGTGTGAATGAGCCACTGAGAGGCTGCACCACACAAACCAATGACAAATGATAATTTCACATCTGCATCTTCTCTTGAGAGCGTACAGATGAATACTTATTCGAAGTGGGGCCCAAAAATTTCATTACAGGAGCTACAGTGTACTTTGGAAATTCTTCAGACATCTGTTGAAACATCCCACAGACCTTCGCATGTGTGCTTTAGCACATCTTCATCTTATCGGCCTTCTTCAGAGTAAAAGACTGGTGATGAAAGGGACAAAAATGAAACACCTCCACAAAACATCTTCACAGCTGTTTGAGCGATTCGGTGAAGTGCTCGGTTGATGGGAGATAATTAGTATTTACTGTGAATAAGTGAGGATGCCATTAGCAGGTCTTTGTCTATGAGACCTTGTCAGTGAATGCCTTGAGCGCCTGCGTAATCGGCAATACGGCACAGCGATGGTGGAGAAAACGGAGAGTGACTTGCTTTTCCCTCAGATGACAAGACTGATTTAAATATCAAAACAGAATGTAAAATGGTAATTAAAACCCAATTACTCCGCACGCGGTTGAAAAGTCAATTAGAGACTTCAGAGGCTCGGCGAAGACAGATGCCAAGGTGAGGAACGAGGAGAGATGGTGCCGGGCCCTCCAGCAAACCTGACAGGTAAGAACACACCTGGGAAAGCTACAGAATGAACTAAACATCATCTGCAGTGTAAAAGCCGGCAAGAAAAGACTTCACTCCCAGTCCCGACGCTTTCTCGAGCAGCCCGCATTTGGGATAGGGAGAAAAAGAGGCTGTCATCATGGCCTATCCATAAATGATGAGCAATTTGCATTATGAGACATTCAATTAAGACCAAAGAGAGAAAAAAGGAGGTGCGGAGAGACAGAGGGAGGCTGTAACAGAGTGAGAAAGAGAATTACAAAGCTCGAAATTTAAGTGGGCTCCATCCAGCATTCCAGTGATGTCCCTTCTCATTGATCCTTCATTAGTTATTTATGTGGCGGTAATGAGGGCTGAATATGAGGGGAGAGTGTGTGGGTGGTGGTGCCAGACCAGAGTTTTTGATCACTTGTATTTAGTTCCAGAAGAGACGGCTGGTGTTAAACAGAGCTAGAACAGCACTGACAGCCTCTCGCTTGGGTTCGGACTAGCATAACTAACATAAGGCAAAAGCAGGTTTAACAACACATACGGAAAGATCCAGCCTGTTAAATGCACAAGGAGATAAGAGAGAATTCAGTCTCACGTCCCACTGGACTACCCAAAGGCTGTAACAGTACTTAACCTTGCATGTTAAATATTCAACGGCTCATAATATGAATAGTCATCTTTTTCAAACGTGATTGGCAACTGATATTCATCTAAAAATTCTTGTTAGTCTCAACTTTAATCTCTTCTTTAGCATTTTTTCAACTTCATACTTAAGAATTTTTTTTTAAAACTTAAGATGCAGTCACAAAATTTCGGCAAAATTTAGCAGGCCCTATTGTCAATGGTGTAGCGCAGCTCACACTGAAGTAATTTTCAAACCAAACAGCTGTCTATTGGTCAAAGGGGCGAATTCAAATAACCAATTGAACCCGGCTATGTGGGGAAATCTTTCACAAAATTCCAGATTACATGGATTCCTATTAAAATTACTAGTACTGCAGAACAATGGTCAATGTGACAGCTTAGGGCTGGACGATTAATCAAAAAGTAATCGAAACCAAAATTCAGAACCTCTAACTGAAGTAATTTTCCCATATCTGTTATTTCCTTTTTTTTAATCCTGTTAATACTTTCCCCTATAAAAACATACTACCGTGAGTGTATTCACGGGACTCCGCCCCATCCAGTCTGCAGCATGGAAGCAACACAAACTCAAACGCAGAGTCAACAAACACAGACATTTTAGCAAAGAGTTTATATATAGAAAGGTGAAGAAAAATTAATGGGAGAAAGTGCAATGCACAATATGGCGGAATAAGTCCTGCCTTCTAAATAAGAGTCAGTCGCAGATTGGTAAAGTCAATGTGTCACTGCAGCTGCCGTTAGAAGCTCCGGTTCCTATAAAAAGACACACACTTCCTATAGAGATGCATGTTTAGGACTGCGCATTAGCTTGATCCAGCCTGAAAAATGCTGTTTTCTTGTCATGATTGGAGAGTTTAGAAACAAAGTAAAATAAAATATAAATAAAGTATAAATAATTTTTTTTTTTTTTTTTTTTTTAAACCTAAAACTTTGACATTATTCTTTTGCAAGCCCTGGTATCTGGTATTTCAGGAAATACAAATCAACTTTTCTTATTTATTTTTGGGCTTTTGACTTTTTATTGGATAAATAAAGTAAGTGAAAGGAAATTACTCCCGAGAGAGGATGAAATCAGGACACGAGAACACGTCATCCTCAAACCTGTTGTCACCATGAGTGCACTCTGGCTTAATCTATTGGCTAACCTTTTTGCCAGGGCTTAGACTAAAAGTAATTGTTTTAAGAGCTTTTGGAGGTGACAATGGCCAGTTGAAGGGCCATATTTACACTAGACTTTGGTAATACCATTTCCATGTCAGGCCCCAGCCACTAAAAACATTAAATGCCAAAAATAGCCCTACCGAGCATGTCCCGTCATCACTGTGATTTTTCAGAAAACTCCAGGGACAAAAAGAAAACACACAATCACACGCTAGCTTTTGTTTACCCTCTGCATTTTTCCCAAGATCTAAGGCGCTCTAGGGTTATGGGAACACACGTGCTGCTATCTTTAAGTAGCCCAAACAGCTGACAGTTTACTGATGCCTGAAGCACAATGACATTAGCAGGCTTTTACACAGCAAAGCGAGGAAAGCTGTGAGAGACAGCACAGCAGATTTTGACGTTTACACCTTCTAAATATCACCCTCACTCCCTCTGAGAGGCACATTTTTTTGTTTGTGTTCATTGGATCTCAGTCAGAATGCATTTGATCATTTTAAAAGTTAGTCACCAAACCCACTGAATCACTAAAACTACATTCGGAGGTGGTCTGGACAGGGAAGGATTCTGACCAGAATCAACAAATATGTAAATGCTAAAGCGTTTTTGTTCCATAGTCAACATTAGTTAGCAATCACTGACACGGAATAGGTTGTAAGTTTTCAGTTATGGTCCATTTTTATCTGTTGTCAAAGCATTGTGTTGTAAGTTCTTGTCTTTTTTCTTTTTATTCTGCTCTGGTAACATGAAAAAGAAACACTTCAATCTGGTCACCTAATTTATTGAACAATATCCAATGAATTATTCCACTGGACTACACCAGGAATCCCTTTTTTCTCTCCCCACATCCTCAGTCAGGTCACACTTTAAAACTTTATTGTCCCCTCTTTTCTTCACTTCTGATTTCTTTTAGCATCCTTTACTGTGGCAATGTTTCTAAAGTGAATGAGTAAAGTGTTTCTGAATTATCTGTTAGTATTTTGCATTCCATTTTGCTCGGGTAACAGTGATCGTATCTCTATCCGACCACACTGGAGACACATTGGAATGCAATCTAGAGAATACTTACTATCCGATACGAAATGCATATTAATGCCAGGTAGAGTGAGGAGTGAAAGCGATGAAGACTTATCGAACCTGGCATTCTGATTGGCTTCAATGTCAACAGAAGACTCTCCCTCTCTTCCTCTGTACACACAGAACAAATGCAACACAACCATGACCTCCTCTAGCATTTCCAGCTCCTCTGAGAGTTTGTGTTTGTGTGTGCGTGTGCGTGTGCGTGTGTGTGTTTGAGGATAATAAAAGCCTACAGGTCAAACTGCTGTCTGATAAAATCATAAACTCAGCGGCCAAGCCCCCTAAAATACTGCCTTTAAAACACCATAAACTCTGTCATTAAAACACCATTGAAATAGTGCCATGCAAAGTTTATTGTATAAGTGTTTTAAAGTCTTGTTTTGAACAGCACACAAAACCTGTGCTTATTTTGACGCCAATTATAGATACACATATTAAAACTCTGGCAATACTGATAAGATGATAATTATTTTTATTACTAATAAAAATTAGAATTAAAAATTTTTAAATTAAATTTCTATTTTATTTCAATTTAAATCAAATCAAATAAAAATTAAAAACAAAATATTAAAAAATAAAATCAATTGTATTAAATGCTAAACATGAATGAATATTCATTTTGATTTGATCAAGATTACAGTTAACAGTGTTATTTAGTTATTAATGTTTTTAAAGATCAACTTTAAGCGAGCATTAGATGGCAGTAAAGTGATCTAAATATAAAAGTAGTGGGAAAAAAATGTATACACACACACACACACACACACACAATTAAATATACAATATTGACTGATACTGTTAAAATAATAATAAAAAAACTGTAAACTGTCAACAGATAACCAATATGTTACCATACCAATACAATAAAATTACTTTATTTTCTGTAAAACTTCACATAAACAGTGTTTGCATAAAACCACAACGTGGGCCTGATGTTGCAGTTATGCTGTGAAATGGACCTAATACTATGCTGTCGATCTGTGAAGTCAGTCTCACCCCGTCGTTCACTTCCATTTCTCTCTGATGGACGTGTGAACATCACTCGCTCACCGCTAAATGGAAGTTATTGATTACTGTGTTCTGTCTGTCTGCCGGCTGCTCCTCAGAGTCAAGGGCAGATCGACAGTAGACACAGGGCTGCACACGTGGCCCCTGCAGGAGCCTCAGGGCAGGTGAGATCGCCGCTGCTCTTTCACACAGGCTCGTGTATTGTGCAATCGCCGCCGCAGGCATTTTTTTCCCCATTACCGTACAGCAAAAATGCTTTACATCAACAACTCTGTAGTGTCTCAGGTCCGCACTGTACATCTACTCAAACAGATATAAGGCCAACAGCAGACTACTTAGTGGCTATGAAACGCTGACCAAAACCTTTTACTAAGGCTTTTAAATATTTCAAAAGTTTGTGGTACCAAAATACCTAGGTTATTTCTGCCGCCTGCATGTTATGCAACTCTTTCACGAAAGACCAAGCAAATGTTGAAAAATGCTGACCACGTACTTAAGGTTGTCATGAAATCAAAATTGACACTATTTACTTTGTTAGTGCACATTACTAGTCTAGCGGTGAAAAATTAACGTTTGCAAGTTAATACACAGAAAAAAACTGTTTGTTGTGGTAATCTTTAATCAAAATCTGAAAATTTGCTTCTGCTCTGGAATTGCGTTCCCTCTCTGATGGTTTGACGGCTTGGGTAGAATATCCTTAACCACTCCCCTCCAAGCGTCAGTCTGCCACAAGCAAGAGATGGAGAGGAGGTGCGCTAAAATATTATTATTCAATATTCTGTTTCACTTGAAAATACGTCATAACACTAAGAGTAAAGTCGGTTCCAACTCACGGGTCATGCAGATTTTAAAATCTAAATAATAAAAGGTTTAATGATGTTACGCTAAATTTTGGTCCTATCTTATAATTAAAGAAAAAAAAGTATTGTTGCTGAAAAAATTTTAACAAAACTGCTTTACTGCTTATCAACATTTGTAAAAATGTATCTGGAAAAGTTATGTTTTACGTTTTACCTTGAAAACTACATTTAAAACAATGGTTGTGTACCCTTGTGCACACCTTGAATACATGTACACTGGTTTAAATCAAGGTGTAAGGTATATATCTAATTATTTTTTTACTTTGTCACACCACATGACATTTCCAGTGAGTCATTAAATTAAAAAATCTTGAATATAGCATAAAAAGTTTTTCAGAACCAAATCAATACAATATGTGACCCTGGACCACAAAACCAGTCATAAGTCGCATGGGTATATTTGTAGCAATAGCCAACAATACACTGTAAAAAAAAAACAAAAAAAAAAAACACCCTTATGACTGGTTCCCTTTCGAAAGGGAACTTCTACTCTGCGTTTGCAATGCTATGGGGAACGCAGAGTCTCGTTCCCTGTTCTCAGGGAACCCTGGTTACATTTGTAACCTGAGATGTTCCCTTTCGAAAGGGAACTTCTACTCTGCGTTCCCCATAGCGTTGCAAACGCAGAGTCTCGTTCCCTGTTCTCAGAGAACCCTGGTTACATTCGTAACCTGAGACGTTTTGTGGTCCAGGGTCACATGTGAATACAAAGAGTACACTATCGTTCGAAAGTTTGTGGGCAGTAAGATTTTGTAGTGTTTTTGAAAGAAATCTCTTATGCTAACCAAGGCATTTATTTGATCAAAAATACTAAAAACAGTAATATTGTGAAATATTACAATTAAAATACCATTATAAATGTCTTTACTGTCACTTTTGATCAATTTAATGCATCCTTGCTGAATAAAAGTATTAAAGTTTTTCACCCGTTAATATAAAAGCCTAAATTAAACCTGTTCATCATATAAAGCGATCGTGTCTCTTCAGAAAATTTGAACTAACCACTCAATTCAAATGGATTAGTTTTACGATCTTTTTATGAACTTTTTGAAGCGTCAAAGTGGTAGTTGCATTGCTGTCAATAGAGGGACATAAACCTCTCAGATTCCATGAAAAAGATATTTATTTGTGTTCCGAAGATGAACGAAAGCCTTACGGGTTTGGAACGACATTAGGGTGAGTAATTAATAACAGAATTTTCATTTTTGGGTGAACTAACACTTTAAAACTTAAAAGAAAACTTTGTTTCGTTAATTGTGCACACTCTTATACTATATGTAATCACCAAAAAAAAAAAAAAAAAAAGGCTTGCCAAGTGAAAGGCCAATTTAGATCTATGGGGCTTCAAGAACTGTCAAATAAAAGTCTTTAAATAAGCAAGAGAAGTTACAATGACTTTTAAAGAGACTTTCACAAACAAAACTTTATTTACCAAGAGCTTATAGAGGAACATTCAGGTTTCTCAGACTCACTAAATATTTCTCTCCATCTAAACTCTAAATAAACTCACAAAGGAGCTGATGTTCTCTACTCCTGGCATTGAGTGCCAAACTCCACATTAAAACCTCCCGCACCACTGTCTGACAGGGCAATTAGAGTGCCATGAAACCGGTGCTCTCCACTCCGGAGAAGAAAAAAAATCCGGTCTCCATGGTAACACAGATGGTGGTCCACAGTTTTAAGCATTTCAATTTGAGACACTTTTGTCAAAAGCATCAAGCTTCAGAAGGCACCTCTGGACTTAAAAAGAGATGGAGAGAGAGAAAAGTCTCTCTCGAGCCTCGAACGTCTGTCCTAAGGCCATCATTACAACATCTGTGAGCTGGTATAACTCTAAACAGGTAATAAATGCTCTGAGATTGTGGGTAATAGCGACCGCAGGCTTCACTGACTCTAAACGCAGGCTTCGGAAATAATTGCGAAGAGATCATTTTATATTTGTGGGTGGAAAACGGCTCGAAAAGCAACCATGCCACGGCAGAAACTCTTGACGAATCAGATCTGAATCAAACAGGAGGTATAAATCATGAATGAAAGAACGAAGTAACCTGCTGACCATCTGGCCTTAGCTAGGAAGGATCTCAATGAGCGCACAACTTCAGATGTTGCCGAAAGGCACATGTAGGTGATCCGAACCGAAGGATCCCTTTAGCAAAATGTTAAACCCTCCAGATAAAGAGATTTCTTCCTGTTCATCTATTAATACTATTATTCCACCATCCTTTTATTCATCTCGATATGTATCAGTCCGTTCCCTCCAACTTTGCTCTTTGGATCGGCCATCGAAGACATCTATATTCAACAGAAACACAAAGATAAACGTATCCCATAACACTAGGATGAAAGAAAAGATATTCCACAACATCCAAAACAGAGGATGAGCTCACATACACATACACACACAGTCGATATTATCGAACATGCAGTGGTCTTTGTGGTGGGAGATTTAGTGACATTACCTACCAGTGACAGGGCTCATCGTGAGGTCATTCATCACATTCGCGTGTGTGGGTCGCCTGGCACGTGACCCATGATTGCAAAAAGACACTCAATCACAATTTGGTGTAGCGATCACACACACAAAAAAAAAAATCAATTCACCTGTGTACATTTGTGTACGTGTGTCGACTATCGAAGCCATCATGCTGTTTCACCGTGTCCTTGAGGAACCAGAATTGCAGATGATTACAAATGGACAAGTACATGAGCTCTCACACACAAGCTGCAACTTCCGAAATACATTTCAGTCAAGGTCTTGGTCCCAAGTGGCTGATTTCCTGCAAACTTCTTAGCATTAGTCGCTTGGAATAAGAGGAAGGGGAAGAGAAAGACTGCTTTGTTCTCCATCATACCAAAAAGCAATTAGTACAGTAATCCTGTCCCAGCAGGCCTTGGGGGAGGGCTGTATGTAAATGACCTGAAACAGGAGAGTGAGTGAGATGAAGTAAATTAGCTCCAGGCTGAGGGTAATAAATAAATATCCATGCTGATTAAAAACTCACTAACACATCTCTCCAATGCAGGTCAGCTACGTTGAGTGGGCAGAGGGGGAAAAAATGAATGTCTAATTTCCTTTTCTCAAGGTGACCTTTCACGTCCAATAAAAAGATATATAACAAATTCTTCAGGCTTTAGACACCACACATACGCATTCATTAAGCCTTCAAATGTGCTGACAATGAAGAGCGCAGCTTGAAATAAAGATTCATAACTAATATTCTTCCTAATAAAGTCTCTTCTGCTATGACTTGCTGGATTAAACCATCAATCTCCTGGATGTGTCCTCCTACCCTACCAGTGCTGGGGAAAAGTGTACTGTAGCTTAAGTTAATAAGTTAAAGTAGTTTTAATAAAAGTTAGCTATACTACAAGCTACTACCAATACATTAAATGCCATTAAATAGCATTTGAAAATATTTATTTCCACTAAAGCCCAAAGAATACTTTGGCTATCCACATTCCATGAAAGTCCACGCACTGTCCGCGCAACATAATTTTTGTCGTCAGGAAGGTCCGCATTACGCAGTTGTGATGTACTGTGTAGTAGTTGAAGAGTGCGGTAAGAGCGATACAAAACTGTAAACAAAGCAGCATATCTTTCTCTATTGATTTTGTTTTGGTTCTTGTTCTAAACTTCTAATACAATGGCAGATCTGCTATTTTTCTTTTTCTATCCTTCCGAGCTGTGAATGTCCTGTAATTGACAACTCAGTGCTGCCCTCTGATGTCTGGTAGAGTATAAAAAGCATTTGTACTGCGCATGTGTCGAACTCGTCCATCCGTGGTTGAGTATACTTTGAAAGCTGTGTGGACACAACTGTGCGTGTATATACCCGGGCCTTTAATGCCTCCAATAAAACTAGAAAATGCCATAATTTATGCATATATTTGAATAAAACACAGTGGTCAAGCAAGATTATTTAACAAAATATTATCTTATTAATTTGTATCACTACAAAAAGATTCTGCACAGAGGCCTGAAAAGGGGCTCCAAGGAATCAGTTAATCTTTTTAATAAACTGGTGCATTATAATTAACCATTATGTAAATTAATCTGACTTCCCAATGCTTTATGTGAGAGTGGATGTTTTGGTAGCAATGTTTGATTACTACCACAAAAATAGTTGATTCCGTTTTTCTTTTTTTAAAATAGAGCACTATTTTTGGCAAACACAACGAGGATCTCAATTAGGGTGATGCCATTAAACAGCATTTTTGCAGATTTATTTACATTAAATGTTACTAACACAAACTTTTTCTACCTAACAGGATCAATAAAACTAGAATATAGATATAACAGAATAAAATACAATAAAAAGTGGCCAAAAGCAGCATTTAACTAAATACTATAACATTTTTATTGTTTTGTATATGGCAACAAAACGTAGACATAAAATGCCGCAAACTTAAATTAATCAGTGAATCATGTAATCCAAAAAAAACAAACATGATCAACTATTTGAGTGAACCGTTCGTCATGTTTGTCATGAAGCAGAATGCATGTTTGTGTATTCTGATGTGCTTGCACAAAATATGTAATGTTTGTTATGTTACTCTAACACAACTTTTAGTTCTTTTCTCCCCAACACCGGCTCATACAAGGGCAAAACAAAATTTTCTTTGGAGGAAGAATTCAGACATGATGTAGTGTTGATGTGGGAACCAAAGTGAGCTCGTGAAATACACTTCACTTACTTAATCAGTGGCCTTGCCCTGCGCTGTCAATATGGCTGATCACACAGGTTTTTCCACATTACGTTAACAACTTCATGAGCTCTGCTGAGCACAGTATTAATCTCTGGCGAAACCCCCGCTTTACACCCTGATCGATACACGCTGTCTGTCCTGCCTGCGGCGCGAAGACTGTGGGAACCACTTTTTTGGAATCTGGTCAAAACTTTTACCACGCATTTCACACACACAGGATCGAAATGAACACTGGCTATTTTTAAGATGTAGAACCCTTAAAGAGAAACAATGTGGCCAAAGTGAGAATAAATGGAACCGAACAAAAGCGAAGAAAACTTATCTGAGGCAGCCAGCTTGGCAGAACAACATTCCAACACAACAGGTAGAAAGCACAGAAAAACAGCAGTCGTGTTGCACAGCTTAACCAAGGAGTCATTTTACCTCGACGTAAAACACGTCTGTATGTGGGCGTCTGTAATGTAACATGCTATTTTGCAACCAGGCCTGCAATTAGAGCACGGAAGCTTAACCAATTTTGCCACTTTTTTTTGTAAGAAAGTGCTTTTCTCACTCTCAAGAAAAGGTACGGGACTAATCCAACTCACTGGGAGGCCACTTAAGCTAATTGGCAGGTTTTGTGGGCATGGGTTGGTACTCAAAATAGCTGAGACCACCTTCCTTCACATCTTATATAAATGGCTCCTTCACCACGATCATCTCCTTATTCCAATCAGGCCTTTAAATGAGCCAGCCTCCCCCACAAAGACGGCGAAGTGCACTGTTAAATTAAAGTAATGAGACGAATGACTTGAGAACAAATGAAGGAGAAAGTGAGTGAGGAAGGAATTAGAAGTGAATCACAATCTGAGTTATATTAATAAATATCCTGACGCATCCAAGCTTTATAATGGCAGTGAACGGGAAACAATGAGTTTGAAGCTCAAGAAAGTGCATCCATCCATCATAAACGTACTCTGCACGGCTCTTAATAAAGGCCTTCTGAAGCTAAGTGATGTGTAATATCCATATTTAATGAGTTATAAAGAAAAATATCTAGCTTCCGCTAGACCACCTTCCGTATTCAACTTAGAAAGTGTAACGCCTCTTGCAGTTCAAAACGCTTACGCTACGTCCTACACGACGTCAGTTACGCTTTCTTCCTAAGTTGAATATTAACCCCCTGGAGCCGTGCAGAGTACATTTATGATGAATACACTTTCTTGAGCTTCATTGTTGTTGTTTCCCATTCAGTGCCATTATAAAGCTCGGATGCGTCAGGATATGTATTAATATACCTCTGATTGTGTTCATCAGAAAGAAGAAAGTCACATGCACCTAGGATGGCTTGAGGGTGAGTAAAGCTTGGGGTAATTTTCACTTTAAAGTGAACTAATTCTTTAAATTATTCATTAGGATTTAGATGATTAGTATTATTATTAAAGATAACTAAGTGAGCATTAGATGACGTTAATCTTAATATAAAAATAAGGGACATGACCATGCACAATTAAATATGGACTGTTACTGATAAATGTAAAAAAAAAAAAAAAAAATCTAATATTGGATAATAAGTGATATTAGTGCCAACATACAGTAGCCCCACCCCCACCCACCCTAAAAAAAAAACCCATTTTTATTTATACGTTTATGTTCTGCGATATTTGTCGATTTGTAGTTATATTGTAATAAATTTTGTACTTTGCTGTGTGATATGTTTAATGTCTGAATTGCCATTAATAAAAATGCAGAAAAAGCACATTTTTCATAGTGGCAGTGTACATTTTTATAGCTACAATAAAAGTGTTATACAGCGATGTTGAAAAATACCAGCTACAATGAATGCATAAACCTTGTAATTGTGACTCAGTCTGCTAAGCTTTCTGGTAATCGAGTCATCAGTGTCCCACTCTTTAGTGTATCAAGGGCCTTGCTAGTGCTTGAATTTGTTCACAATGTCCTGATTTACGTCATAGGGAATTAGAGAGCAGAATGAGACACAAGCAGAGTATTCAGCTAGATTTAAGAGTCCATTGCATAACTGAGGGCAACAGTGAAGTTAATGAGCACAAGAGCTGTTTACTTCAACAAACTTTTAAAAAGTACGGCAAGTTAAATTCCCAAGGTGTCCTCTCTGTCTGAGGTAAATCACAGTAAGGCGGTTCACATCTCCTAAGCGAGCCAAAGCCTTGTCATCACAGTGGCCGTTAAGGTAATTGCCTTTATAGAATCTCATTGGTGAAGAGATGCCTTCTCTTTCTTTCTTTGTAGAGAAGGACAGATCTGGCATCTAAAGGGCTGATGCTCAATTCTTCAATGTTTTCAGCCAGGGTCACATCTCATTGGCAGAACTGAGCCTGTAAAACAGAACATACTGCAAGATCATGAGCTAAGACACCAAACTAAGACAAAAAAAAAAAAAAAAAAAAGGGGGAGTTCAAAAAGACAGAGAGAGCTAGATATTGTGCCATATTAAGGAAGTTTCTAACAATGTGAAACATTATACAAGAGATATTTCTAGATCTGTTTTGCTTTGTAGTCTTCTCTGTCTATGATTAGGGAAGACAAGGTGGAATCTGATCCCAGATCTGCTGTTTTTTTTTTCTATGAACACAGTGCCTGCCTCCCTCTGAGACGTTTTGAAGCAAGGCTTTCCTCTTCATTTACATTTTCGTGCAACACAACAAATGTCATCCTCAAGGATCTCTGCATAAAACAAGCTGTATTAACCTCATTCGTTTCATTTTCATGAATTTGCCACTCCTTTGTGTTTGTGAATCCTCACAGCACCCGTTGTGGAGTCCCTGCCTCCCTGAGCACAACACATGAGTTCAAACATCGGCATCACAGTGCATCGGGTCCAAAACAAACTTTCTTTTTGGCCAAATATTAAAGGTGAACAAGTTGCGGGTTACACAAGTGTTACAGCTTGATGAAATGAGTTGTTTGTTTACCATATATATTAGCTCAGGTAGAACAGGAAGGTTACTCTAAAAAATAAACATATATGATCCATATATACTGAACTGTGGCACTCATGTGGGATATACAGTTTTGAATCTGTCTATATTATATTATATTATATTATATTATATTATTAAACCTGAAAATAATCGATTACATTTTCCACAACACAATAAGCAGCACAGCGGTTTTTATCATTGATAATAATTGTAAAAATTGAGCATCAAATCAGCATATTAGAATGATTTCTAGAGGATATGACAACTGAAGGCTAGAGCAATTATGCTGAAAATTCAGCATTGCCATCAAAGGAATAAATTACATTTTAAATTAGAAATGTATTTTAAATTTTAATATTTCACAATACTACTGTTTTTACTGTATTTGATCATATAAATGCAGTCTTGGTGAGCATAAGAGCATTTCAAAACTATTTAATAATCTTATTGACCCAACTTTTGGAAGTTTGTATTATAATAACATACTATAATAATCAGATATAATTAAATAATTGCTTATTATTATTATTAATAAATTGTTGTTGTTTTACCTTAAATTGCTCTAGAAAATTGAACAAAATTTTGTGAAGTTTATATTTCAAACAAATAAAAATACACTTAATTCAAGACATTCTCTCAAAGAATTGATCCAGTAAATATATCTAAACATCCTTAAAACAAGACAAAATTCTTGAGAAATGGATGATGATACCTACACCTAGATTTTATAACTTTAACCTACAGTTGGTTCACCCTCCGCCGATGATAAAAAAGTATAGAATAAAGAAATTACTTCTACTATTAAAGGCAGTAAATGTCTTTTATGACACATACGTAGCTGCATAGAGAAATACTGAGGGCCGTACTGAGGGTTGTAACTTGTATTCACAGTTATGCTTTCTGAAAAGCTGACAGACATTAAGAGAGAGGGGACATTCATAATTCAAGGATGGGTGGTGGTGGTGGTGGCGGCAGAGGGGGTTAATCCTTCTCCATCTGCCTAACAACAACTTTCCCTCAGCACAGACCTCAGATCCACCTGCACTGAACCAGGGGCTCTCAGCTAAAGATTTGGGCTGACCTGCATGAAGGCTCCCTGCAGACTTTGCCTCCCTGTCTTCCAAATCGCCAATGCCTGACTTTGAAATTTCCAGAAGGAGAGACTCCGAGGGGCCTGCAATCTCACCAGCATGGCTGTTCTCAGGATTAAGGGACACAGATGAGCCAGGAGATGCTTCCCGGCTCCGAATGTGCAAGCCTTTTCCCCCCAACGCCAGCGCTGATGGATTAACAGACAAACTAAAGGCAGCAGAAAACACACACACAATGCACAAACAAAGTGTAATGCGGCGCCGGGTCCTAAGAAATCAATTTGTGAATAAGAACAGAAGGAGGAGGGGGGATGCTGGTTTTGACCCTTCTTTTCCCTTCCTCCTCCTGCCACTCTGCTTGTTCTTTTAACACCATATTCAGTTCTGTTCCCCGAAAGAGAAAAAAAACCCAATTTGAAAACTCACTGAGCTTCTTTATAAAGCTTATTAAGCAATGTTTTGTTTGCAGTATTTACAAATTTCTGTTTTATTATTGACATGCAGTACTGTGAAAAGGTATTTTCCTCCTTGGCAATTTCCAATTTGGAAATTATAATTATAATATTGCACAAAGGGAACCCAAGAGAAAATTTCATTGGGTAAAATTGGCTAACAAAGACTTGCGCATCACCCCTGAGAAAAAGTGAATGCCCCCCTTAAATCTAATATCTGGCTAGACAACATTAAACAGCACTAGTGACAATCAGACACCACCTTTAATTTGATGTGAATCTTTGTTTCTTTGTTGTCCTTCAGATGTCAACTTCACTGTGTTTTGGATCATTGTACTGCTGCATCATTCAAGTACACTTAAGTTTCAGCCCACAGTCAGATGCTCGGACAATCTCTTAAAGAATCATCTAGCATATGGGAGAATACAATAAGTCACCGAGGCCACCACAGGCAGCAAAACACCGTAGGCAGCACATTGTTACAATATACACCGCTGTATTTGCTTGACGACAGATACAGACATCCACCCTACCAAAAAAAAGTTACATTTTGACCAATCTGTCAACAGAAGAATAAACCAAGGTTTGGGATCATCACATGTTTTTAACAAACATGATATGAGATTTAATGTTCTTTCTAGTGAACCAACATTTTTGCCTTACTACTCTTCCATAAAGTCCATTTTTGCACAGTCCCTTTCTTATTATGGAGTCATGGACTGTGACCTTCGCTGATGCAAGAGAAGCCTGTAGTTCTTTGAAAGTTTTTCTGTGATAATTTAAAGCTTTCTGGATGAGGGGCCAATGTGCCCTTTGAGAAATTCTGACTGCTTTTGGGAATATTCACCACTAAGAGTTTCTAACTCCAACTTAAATTCTGTTGTTTTCAAGAATATGGGGTCAATTACTTTTTCACAGAGACAAAATTAGTAATGTTTGACTTATTATTATTATTAAAGGGATATCAAAAGAATATCTGGCTAATACTTTTTTTTTTTTTTTGGCTTCCAACGATTATGAAAAAACAAGATAGTCGACGTAAAACGATTATTGTGCCACTGCCGCATTCAGTCCAGCGCACAAACCTTTCCTTTACAGCGGTGTACTTTTGTTCCTCCGTAAGCCAAACTTGCTAAACTGCAGGACATGATATTAAACAGTGTTATTAAAAGTGCATTAAGCTGCGAAAGAGATACTGTTCCCATGTGGCTTTCTGTGCACGTGCTCCGAGGTGGGGCGGAACGCGCATAAGCAAAGTATACTGCGGGCTTCAGATATACGAGCCTTAACGGTCAAATATGTTGAAATGATGTTTTGGTATAGTATCCTTGTAAACACAGTCGGTTATGTCTTAATTGAATGTAAACAGTTGAGAAAGAAAATGCGTGTAACAGTATATTGGATCCGTACAGCTCTTAAAGTGACAGCAGCCTAATAAATCTGCAGCAGTCATTATTGTTAATCAAAGAACAAAAGACAAAGATAAAAATCATCCACTGTTCTTGAATGAATAACTTTTGTAGTTTTAATAAGGATTAGTCTATATTTAATGTATAATACAGCAGTGTTATTTTACATTTGATTACTTATTCAAACACTACAATGACCTTAGTGAGAGAAAAAAAAAAAATGGTATAATTTAGATTAGAACTGCATAATTACTGTTGATTATTCATCTATGCTGTAATTGTGATTATTAATGCTGATTAAGTGAATGTAAACAGTTGAGAAAAAAGCGCATGCGGCAGTATATTGGATCCGTGCAGCTCTTAAAGTGACAGCAGCCTAATAAATCTGCAGCAGTCATTATTGTTAATCAAACAACAAAAGACAAAGATAAAAATCATCCACTGTTCTTGAATGAATAACTTTTGTAGTTTTAATAAGGCTATTACTTATCTGAATACCACTATTAGTACATCATCCTGAAAAACCTAAAGCACTATTTATTTAATTTGTATTTTGTATTTGTATGTTGTATTTTTGTCAGTTTTTGTTATTAGTGTCTTTGTTCTTATTGTATTGCTGACTGTTTACTTGTCTTCTATAACTATTTTGAGGACTTTACAATAATTAGTATTAGTTTTTGCTGAAGTATTGATAATTGTGAAATTTAACTGACATTTAAAATGACTCCTATCATGAAATAAGACTTTGATCATCAACCAACAATAATCGTGTAAAATACTCGTGCCCAAAATAATTGTGATTATGATTTTTTGCCATAATCGAGCAGCACTATTTACAATCAACAGAGCAAGTGCACCTGATTCTAGCAAGGTTTTTACAACTATACCAGCCAAATGCTTATTGGTGGAGTGGCTGGGTGGAGGGGGCAGGACTGATGGGCAGTTTGCCTGAGCTCAGTGCACAGCTGTAGGGCCTGCGGGCAGACAGATAGAGCCCCACTACGGCAGGTGCTGACATTAATGAGAGTGATAAACCATGAGAGAGAATTTATAAATCAGTAAAAAGCTATGGTGGACCAAACCCTCTGCTGGCATCTGCCCATTCTGCTGACCTGTGGTTAAATAAACCTCTTACGAGAGGAAGAGTATTTGTTGAAAAAAAAAATGACGCCGAGCCAGGTTTGATGGGTAATATTAGGTAGGCTTGAGGTTTGAATGAATTCATGTTTTTGAGGCTGCTGGAAAGCTATCAAGTTTTCTCAAACTTGATTAAAAAAAAATGAAGAAAATAAGCTCACTTCTGTCTTTTGTGTCACCAAGTGTTTGATCAGCTATCTTTTGAGATTGGAGAGTAAATTGTACTTTGATGAATATGAATAAAGATTCAAAAGTGGAGGAGCAGAATGTGGCCTCAATGTCTGTACTGAGATCCAAGAACGTCTATCAGCGTCGCTTTTTATGTTAATGTCACTCCCTATCGTCAGAACTGAAGGTGAAAATCTGAATGAATGGTTCTATGAATTACTGAAGAAAACTGTGAGACTAGGAACCATTAGCAGGGCACATATCTGTGAACACCACTGCACAAGTGTTTAAATGGAAAAATGAGTAAATCGCTAGACATTGCACTTTGTAACAGTGTGCTAAAAGCCATTAAGCTTTTAGGAAACAGACGCTCTCCTGAAGGAAACACTACAATGACCTTAGTGAGAGAATGAAGTCATATAACTCAATAAATCAGATTATATGATGGCTAGAACAAGATTAGAACTGCATTATTACTGTCGATTATTTCTCTTGACAATGTAATTGTGATTATTAATGCTGATTTGCAGCTAATTATTTTGTGCAATCTCACAATTATTTACCATAGTTTCTGCCAAAATACCATTTATTTTGAACCCAGTTAACTAGAGACGCGAAATACACTGATAACATTGGTTATCAGGTGACAGTGGAAATATAAATGATGATATTGGATATATATTACCTTTGCTATCATCTAACACTCACTTGAAATGAATCTTTAAAAGCACTAATAATGAAATAACACCCTTAAATGTAATGTTTATCAAATATCAAAATCCATTTTTCATACTGGACATTATAATGTTGTGATGCCTAAATTCATAGCATTTAAAATGATTGATTTTAATTTAGACTTAATTTATTTAAGGTAAAAAAATAGTATAGTGTTTTAATAAATCAAACATTTATTGGTTATCATATAATTAGTGGTTTATTGGGAAAACTTAAATACACTTTAATACTGGCATATCACTATGATAACTGCATGCATGTTATAATATTCATGTAAGATACAGATACAGAAACAAGATGAGAAAATAAATTTAAAAGAATTGTTTAAACTGTTTAAACAATACTGTACACAATTACTTGCAGCACCCATAATAGTAATCATGATTATTTTGGATTAATTTAGTACACTGCAATGAAATATTACAGATAAGGTAATAAGAAAAAAAAAAAATTATGCTTATAAACCTTTGCATCACTGGCTTACGAAAGATCCCTTCCATCAAGTCTGCATCAGCTGACCTCAATTATAATTCTGCTGCCCCTTTTGGTCTGTGCACAAAGCTGAATGTGATTAGTTGTATCTTATGCCATATCTCTAAAGTCATGGACAGTCTGGGGGACCTGAACTCGTCTTTGTTCGAAAACACATTGGGTGATAAACTACACTGGGAATAGTGATAGCACATAAACGATGGAGCACATAATGGTTCCATATGGCTCATCTAAATAAAACAACCATAAGCTGTCAGAGCAAAGCAGCAGCTCCATGGAGCGGCAGAAAGGTGGAAGCGCCGGAGGACGCCTATGATGTTTAGCCTTCCACGGGGCCCAAGGTCAAACGCAACCCTGCATCTGGCCAGCCATCTGCTCCCCGTAGCCGGCCGACAGAGCCTGTCACCACCAGCCCTGCTCTCCAGCATTGTGGGATGCGTCTTGATCTCTAAAGGATATCTAGGTAGACAGGGGCATGAGTAAAAGGGCCTTGCACAGGTGCTCTGTGATGCATGTGTGTTTCCAGCAGATTTTTTCCCCACTCTTCATGTCAAGTCTCCCGTCTCATCCGTTTTGTCTTGTCTTAAGTGATCTCTCTCCGATTTTGTCGTCTGCTTGTTTCTCTTTTTCAATGAAAATCTGCCCACCTCCCTGTTACCATCTCCAACTGTGATACTTTTCTATCGTTTGTCGCCTGCTCGCCGTGAGACTTCATTTAAACAGATTGTCTGACAGATTGTCAGATGTTTCTTTTAAATTATATTTGTATTCTTCTAAAAATCGACAGACGTCGTCCCCCACACAATGGCCTCGGGTGAATAGTCCAGCCAAAATAATGAAGTTGGATGATATTTCAATTTTCTGTCAAATCAAGTCATTGTCCTTCAGAGGGGCTCAACTCTACTTCACCAAGCAAATTTCAACAAAAGAGCCGGACGTGAGGAGAAAACAAAGTAAATTGTTTGAGTGACTTTCACCAGTTCAATAAACCTTTTCCCACAGGTTCTTACCTCAAAAGATGATCCAATCAGACAGCAGGACTGCAGTCATTTGAAGATAAAGGTCTGGACTGCTTAAGAAAGCTGTGACATTCCACAACCGACCTAAGAACAAAGACAACAATAATTGATCAGTGATGAACACCAGTTTTGAGTTCACCTAATTGCACAATTTTGGAGATTCAATGCTTACTTTTGGCCCTGTGGGGAAAAAGAAAAATCTCTCAGAACACAATTTTCTCACATTCATTTTCTCACATTCACATTCAGTTTCTGACGTCACAAACTACATTGAAACCAATCACTTCAACGTGCCGGCGGGCTTTAGCATATCATTAACTGACCGTGCAAGGGAGTCTCAAAAGAAGGTTATCCCGATATATTTTTCTGTTGACATGAAAAGTCGGGTAGATTTAGCAATATGCTGGGTGTATGATGCATATTACAATGTTATTATGAACTATATGCCTTTCTCCACTGATGTTCTGAGTTGTTCAAAGTGTTTCTAAGGATACTGACTGTTAGAAGGCAGCTGTCTGACTTATTTGAGACAACCTAAAATAATTAATTTACTCGGACCTATAAATATTAGTTTGTTTTAATTTAAAATAATTTGTTTGTTCCAACCTAAAATAATTAGTTTGATCAACCATTAAAAAGTGGTTGCATGGATTTTAACTTTTCAGATTAAACTAAATGAAATGATTTACTTTGAGTCAATGTCAATGTCAAATATTTCGTGTGATTGATTACTTCAATTTTTTTAAGTTGATCCAAGGTTTTTATTTTTTCAGTGTGTGAAAAAACACATGGTTTGTGTAACATTAGCAACACATTATTAGCTATTTGATAACATAGTCAAGCAAAATGCTAATCATATTAATTAGCGTTGTGTCCGACGTTGTAAAAAGCGATACCATTGTGCAGCGTTTACCTCAGTAAGTTGACCGAGTGGATCTTGTCCGAGCTTGTGCGATTGAGTGGAGGCGGGGCTGATTAGCATATTCACAGATCCGTGTATATTAAATGAGGCAAGGGTGTAGAGTTACATTCAAGCTATTTTAAGGCATTAGGAATTTTCACAAGAAAAACAACGTTTAAATATGTAATTTTGGTGATCAAAGACGAGTTTTAAGGGATAAAATGATTTATGGGGGACTTCAAAAATGTGGAGTCTGTAAGATGTTTTTAATGTTTCTTAAAAAAAAAAAGATTTTAAAAAATACAGGGGAAAAAAAGTATTATTCTGAAATATTCTTAAACATTTAAAATAACTTTTTTTAATTCTAGTATATTTTAAAATACAATTTATTCCTGTGATGGCATAGTTAAATTTTCAGCAGCAATTACTCCAGTCTTCAGTGTCACATGATCCTTCAGAAATCATTCTAATATGCTGATCTCTTATCATCAATGTTGAAAACAGTAGTGCTGCTTAATATTTTTGTGGATGCCATCACACCATCATTTCTGCTACATAAGAAGAACACGTTCTTATCTATTGTCTCCACAGACACACAAATGAGGCCTTTTCATTCATAAAATGTCTGTTTGATCTGCACATACCAGTTAATGAAGCTATAGACTGTCATCTCAGGACTGTGACACTTAGACACCAAGCCAAAACTAACAGAACAAGCGCTTAGAGAAAACAATGTCTTTGCTGAGATGATGATGAAAGCGCTTTTCACTTAACATTCATTATGGGCAGATTTCTAACCAAATCTCTACAAATCCCCCATCGGAAGCTGCCCAAATCTCAGGGCATCTCAGAGCGCAATCTGCTCTTCCAATCTGCTGTGTGAGAATGAGACACTAGCTCAAGCCAGCTCCTTACTGACAGCATCCGAGTCTCCACAAATCTCCTGTCTCACTCCCCGTCTCAGCTGCATCTCCTTATTCTCTTGGTCATTCTGTCTGTCTCTATCTCCCTCTATGTCACTCTCTCTTTCCCTCTATGCACCTTATTCTCTATCTGTCTCTCAGCCCATTTTCCTTACATAAAGACAGACTGCAGACACAGGGGAAATGCAGTACTTCGTGTATCACCAGAGAGTAATATGAATTACAAAAAAGAAAAATTGATCTAATAACAGCCATGTTTAATATTGCAAAATGATCTTCAACTTGCAAAACCCCTCCAGGGCAATGTGAATTAGTTATGCTCATGTAGAGCGGTCTCTTAATTCGGCAAATTCTGCAGAACTACCTGCATTTGTTAAATGGCTTTCGTATGGCTGAAGTAATAATGAACAGCATGAGTGTGAAAGTGGCAATTATACAAACATTACATACAAGCATTTTTATCATTTGTTTTTCAATTTAAATTTACAGTCTGAAGAGTGAAGACAATCACCTGGTCAGTGCCGGACACAAATCTTCTCTGCATGTGCTCTCAAAGCTTCTCAAGGCAAAAGACTGGATTTGGGTGAAATCCAAAGCTCAGTGTGCAAAATCCAAGAAAAAAAATTTAAAGGGACTGTTCACTAAAAAATGCAAATTCTGCCATTATTTTCACACTCTCATGTTGTTCCAAACCCATATGTTGTTTACTTTTTCCAATGGAACATAAAAAAGGAGATATTTTTGAAGCATCTTCACACAGCAACCATGTCTGTTAAAGTCACGGAAATAGCGATACATCTTTTCTTCCATATTGTGACACACATCCAAGAGTAACAGCTTATAAAAAATTGAAAATTGGAAAAATTGAGGCAGATGACTGATTTTTTTTTCAGGGTTTAAGCAGACTAAATGATTGGATAAGTTCAGTATGTCACAGATGAGAAGTCTGTAATATTCACCGGAAGATCCAGTTATGACATTTTGATTAAACATTACAAGGTCAAAAAAAAGAAAGAAAAAAAAAGAAGCAATTTTTATGCCAAATTTAAGGATAGCAAGTAGTCAATACAACATGTGCGCTATTTTTCCAAGTCTTAAGCCATATTGTGAAGAACAGACCAACACTGTTCCTCAACACAGGAAGTTATTCACAAACCAGTGAGCTAAATAACTCAATCCACTGCAACCCAATCATTGAGTTGGATTCAAGAACCGGATCAATCTAATTCATTCATGATGAATTTGAACTGGTTGAACTGGTTGATCTTTTCCACAAATCAAACAAAACAATTTGTTCACGAATACAACGGATCCCAATCTCTAGTTCAACTCACTGACTCAATGACTCATTCAAGATTATACGTTTTTATTCAGATTATTAGTAAATAAAGTACATTTTGGTCCATCTCTCACACAAATCTTTTGTATGACTTCAAAAGATCTGGAATATAATTCACAGGTTATATAATTAACTTTTTTGTCCTTTTTGGTGCTTAGGTTGTCACTATAACTGTTGTATGGAAATAAGTAGTGGTTCAACAGATCACAAAACTCACTGTTTGGATCATATGACGGTTATTAAGTCACGGATCGGATCATTGTGGGGGGGGGGGGGGGGGGGGGGGGTAACTTTGCATTTATTACTTAGCCCACTTGACCTACTCTGATACCACAGCAAAAACTACTACTATCCTAACTAATACATTATTAAAGGCAAGTGAACAGAATGTAAAAAGTGTAAAAAAAACAAATACTCTAAAAAACAAACACTGTACAATTACAAGCATAGATAAATACAACAAAGTTACAAATAAAGTATAAGGTCTAACTGTAGTATTAATTTTCGTGTACAGAAATGTAATAATTAAATGTAAAATGACACTGTTCACTGTATAAATTTAATATAGATTAATCTTTGTTAAAGGTGTGTTTTGTTGTTTGATTGACATAACAGACAACAGCAGGTATTTATAGGTTGATGTCACTTTAAGAGTAAGACCCCATGCACACACACATCCGAATTCTCACCTCGTTCAATTAAGACATAACCGAATGTGAATACGAGAATACTTGCCTAAAGGGATATTTTGACTGACATAATGCGTGTATGTGTCCATCCAAGTGCATTGAGGACGCAAAAGAGATATCATGGAGTTCGCGAGCTATCTGAAACACACATCTGAATCTCTCTCTCTCTCTCTGCGCGCGAGCCTTGTATGTAGAGGTGCTGGTCATATAATTATTTAAAAATTTATTTCACTAATTCCATTCAAAAAGTGAAACTTGTATATTATACTCATTCATTACACACAGACTGATATATTTCAAATGTTTATTTCTTTTAATTTTGATGATTATAACTGACAACTAAGGAAAATCCCAAATTCAGTATCTCAGAAAATTAGAATATTACTTAAGACCAATACAAAGAAAGGATTTTTTAGAAATCTTGGCCAACTGAAAAGTATGAACATGAAAAGTATGAGCATGTACAGCACTCAATACTTAGCTGGGGCTCCTTTTGCCTGAATTACTGCAGCAATGCGGCGTGGCATGGAGTCGATCAGTCTGTGGCACTGCTCAGGTGTTATAAGAGCCCAGGTTGCTCTGATAGTGACCTTCAGCTCTTCTGCATTGTTGGGTCTGGCATATCGCATCTTCCTCTTCACAATACCAGAAAATCTACGGGGTTACGGTCAGGCGGGTTTGCTGGCCAATTAAGAACAGGGATACCATGGTCCTTAAACCAGGTACTGGTAGCTTTGGCACTGTGTGCAGATGCCAAGTCCTGTTGGAAAAAGAAATCTGCATCTCCATAAAGTTGGTCAGCAGCAGGAAGCACGAAGTGCTCTAAAACTTCCTGGTATACGGCTGCGTTGACCTTGGACCTCAGAAAACACAGTGGACCAACACCAGCAGATGACATGGCGTCTGTGCGCACCGATAACAGCATGGCGTGCGATACCGAATTAGATCCTCTTTTGCCTCTTCTAGCGCTGGAATGGTTTTATATCTATTTAATGTGTAAACTAGCAAGAAAAAACACGTGCAAATGATAACCTTTAACTCTATTGCGGTTAAACTTGCAATTGATCCGCGAATCACATGCGTCCTGAATCGTGGGGCTTGGTCCATACGAATCACGGATCAACAACGATCCGTTTAACCACTAGAAATAAGTCTCTGTACATATCTTCAGCATATGGTTTTGGAACTACTTGAGGGTGATTAAAAATGATAGAACCTTCATTTCTGAGTCAACATCCTGTTTATTTAGCCCCCATTAGCAGTTTTTTTTTAAAGTATCATAAATCTATCATAAATGGACTTTACACCTTCAGAGTGAATACCTCAAAGTACACCATGTCTGGATCAATGCAAAAAAATCATTTTGGTCCAACTAATACTGAGGACCAGGAAACCTGATCTTAGATCAGCATTTCAACACAAGAATGTTTCTCCAAGCACAGTCCTTGTAAACCCACGGTCTGCAGCGAGCAGAATACGGGTGGCGCTCTGCCAACATTCCTCAAAGGCTTTTAAAGCACAAACCCTGATAAGAAACCTGGCCAGCTGGTCAACCTTCGCTCCTTAGAGTTCACTGCGAGGCTGTCGGGGAGGAAAGGGCTAACAGCTAAACCATCCATCCGGTATTTTTTCCAACACCTTCCTCTAAAAAGCTCATGCTTAAAAGTCAGAGTGTACATGATGCCGATACGTTTTACATTACTTCAGCCAGGAGCGCACTGAATAGAACCAGAGAAAAACAACTTAAGCGCATCAATAAGAGTCTATTTAGAGGTTACGTGATGCTTTTTAGGAGTTCAGCCAGAGACTTACTGCCAGTTAGTTCATACTGAGTTTTTTTTTTTTTTTTTTTTTTTTTTTCTCATGGTAAAATGCAGTACAAACAAACAGGAGTTGTGTACCACTGTGGACTTCAGTATACATTTGGAGTTTCATTTAAAAAACAGCACTATTACATTATCCAAATGTCTTTCACATTATTTAAACGCTTGCAATTTAGCAGATGCTTTTTCTCATAAGAGACTCACTGTTCAAAAACTAAAAGGACGGGACAGCCAGTTCTCTTGCAAAAATATGGAGTTAGGTGTCTTGCTTAGAAAAATAGAAAAACAGGTTTGAGATCTTCCTCTGGTCACCGAATGGTCCAGAATTTCTGAATGATCAAATATCACTACCATAGGAATATCATAGACTCATTATGGTTTCACTCTTTTTTATTTTTTAATCGGCCAGTTTTCACAACCCAAGCTGCTTTGAAACTACAGCATACAGCATAGGTCTTGCCTATGCTGTAACCTCAAAAGCAGAGTTTTTTTTCTTTTCAGATTCTTGTATCTGCTTTTAAAAGTGGCCATGTGGTCATTCAGAAAGAATCTCACCCAAGTCTAAATTTATATCCGAAGAAGAAAAAAAAAAAGTGGGAGAAAAAAAAAAAAAAAGAGAACATGCTGGAAACGTTTATGACAAAACAAATCTGAGTGAGCCATAGGCAACGTTCCAGCATCTATGTGCTTAGATTAACTGTAGAGAGAGATTTTATTACTCCAGCTTGGCTTGGTCTTATTTCAAAACTTTTACAGCTCTGTACTCAAGTACTGCTGCTTATTTAAATCATCTCCAATAATACAGCACACGTTTAGCTTTAGCTTTCACTTTCACTGCAAACGCTAATTTTTGGCTTCTCCTTAGCATCTATTTAAAGACACAAACCGAATCCATCCAAACCACAAGGAAATGTGCACAAGCTGAGTTTTGTCCAAACCGAGAGAAGTTCCTGAAAGAAACGTCTGATTTGCTGATCTGCTGAAGTTTGATTTAGTCAGAGAGCCAGAGAGCCTGAGGCGGAAGGCCTCGTCATCCTAGATAAAATTCTGGAGAGAGGAGATCACCGGGGAGTATTGCTAATGATAAATAACGCATGGACATCATCTCACCAAAACACACAGATCAGGGAAAAAAAAAAAAAAAACACACAAATTACTCAAATGTAGAGTCTGCAGGGTTGCGTGAGACTAATGTAATGCTGCTGAGACTAACTAATGCGCTTCAGTCTCTTTAAGTCTTTAAGGATGCACTGATTCTGCCCAATAGGATTAGATACAATTGTGTAAATAAATTAAAAATAAAATACTAAAAACTAAAATCAATCATTTTTGAAGAAGGGCTTCACTGAGCAAAAAAGATCTCCAAAGCCAACTAAATAAATTTGTAAGCCCATTTTCACCCTATATTCAACCTCATATATTCCATTTTACCTTGATAGGCCTGTCGCAATAATAAATATATCGACTTATCGCGCAATTGTACATGACCTCAATCATTTTTGGTAACGCAACGTATATTCCCATTATGTTTACATGACAATGAATGTCACCAACATTTTGCTGATCATGCTGTCATCAGTTCCTACACAGAGCAGTCATTGACAGGTGAAAAAAGGCGTTATTTAGCTGTTAGCCTAAAATCAATCATTTTTAACACCCAAAAATGAAAATTGTGTCATAATTTACTCATCCTCACATCTTTCCAAACCAGTAAGACTTTCCTTCATTTTCAAAACACAATGAAGATCTTTTTAATGAAATCTGAGAGATTTCTGTCCCTCCATTGACAGCTACTCAACTATCACTTTGACGCTTCAAAAAGTTCATAGAGGGATCATAAAACTAATCCATATGAATTGAGCGGTTCCAAATTAGTCCAAATTCTCTGAAGAGACACGATCGCTTTATATGATGAACAGATTTAATTTAGGCTTTAATTTGCATGTAATCTGACTTGCAAAATGTCATCAAAATCTCAAAATTAGTCATCTGTATCCCATCCACTGATGTTTCAGACCACTTTTAAAACCTTTACCACTTTTTGCCAGGAACAACTTGGCAGTAATTGTTTCCGTTCCCTAAAAAAAAAGCAGAGATGTAGGTCAGGATTCTGTTTCAGCCCAGTTGAGGACGTTAGGCCACCATTCCCCCCTCCCTTCCATCTTTTCTACCCCTCTCAGAGTGCAAACGATTTGACCCTGGTCATCTTCCACCTTCAACTTCCCGCTGGAAGAAAAATCAATGGCTTTCAGAACACATTGCTCCTGCTTAACCTTTGACCTTTCAACCCAGTCAGGCTGCGTCAGGAAGAATATGTAGACTTTGTTTAAAGAGGTCAAATGGTTTTTTAAAAGTATCTTCACTTACAGCACTGCAGGGTGGTCCTGATGCACCACTTCTTCATTCTGACAGGGAAAAAAAAAAAAAAATACTTAAAACTAAAATTAGAGTCATTCCAGGAGATCGAACTTTTAGATGAACATATTCCTTCAGCTGCTAACCTGAAAATCACACTACACGCAGAGTTTCTATCTTTCTCTCGCTCTTCTTTTTTTTATACGAGACCCACCAGGAGACTATTACGAAAGAATAATAGCTGTGGAAACGATTTCGCTAAAGAAACATAATATTATTAAAGTGAAGTACAATCTGCCATTGTCATTTTCCCATCTGCTGGTGGTGTGTGATATGAGAGATTTATAGAGCAGTTCAGCATGTTAGTTTAACTGATGGTGCATTCTGTGTGATAATAAGCTGCCGATCGTCACAGAGGAATGAGATTAGCTCTTCCCGTCTATCTACACACTATTATCATGCTAATTGAGAAAGAACCAAAAAATATATAATCATCTAAATCTGAACTGAAAGCAGCGTTGCTGTACCGCCAAGCTATGGTTAACCATGGCTGAATGGTTTGCTCAGCGAGCTTTGAGGGACATTCAATGATCACGTATGCTACAGCCAACAGTTAATTAACAGTGCATAAAAAGGTAAAGAATCCTTCTTAAAGGTCTTGCCTATGCTGTAACCTCAAAAGCAGAGTTTTTTTTCTTTTCAGATTCTTGTATATAAATTATACCCATTTAGGGCTGCACAATTAATTAAACTAAAATAATATAAAGAAGCTCCCAATACAGTATTTTAAGCAGTCTCAGAGCTGAATGCTCCACATAAACGCCAATTTGCTTATAATGTGCCTTATAATGTGAGTTAATGTGTATTCTGACATTTACAATTTTCTTTTACTTGAGTCATTATACAAATAAATAACAACAGAATAACAGAATATAACAGAAGAAATGATGACAATACATTACCATTATAATTCCAATTGTTCATAATAATACTAATAATATTCATGTACATGTTATTTGTATTTATTAAACTATTCACATGTTTATATCTTGTTGATTAAGTCAATGTGTTCTAAAAATGAATAAATAATAAATATATAAAATATATAATATACAAATATTATATTGCTATTTAATATTCATTTAAAACTGCAGTCTGTGAGTTTTGCCTCTTTGTCACCATCTCTGTTTGAAACCTGCAATTGCAGTTGTCTGCAAATTTATCATCTTTACGTGGGTTGTGCCTCGGCACGACTCCTCAGTGCGGATGAATTTAATGTTTGCTGTCAGTCACCACACTGGTGTGGATACTGTACTTCAGAATCACAGATTCTAGTCTTGAAGTATGACCAAAGTAAGAATTTTCAAAGGGAAATGTCATCTGAACAAGCAAGTAACATGTCTGCCACTTTTGTTCTAACCAACTGAGGGAAAAAAAGCATTACAATAAATCGTGCTGCCAATGGTAATTAAATCTAACGATTGCTTAGCTCGGATCACATCAAACCGTGCAAATTATTATTGTTATACTTTGTTCTTAAATTGTTCATGTCAGCAACATCAGCATTGCGTGACTACGTGTATTTAGTGTGCATTAGCATTACCTGTAGATTTCCATTTCTGTACAGTCTAATCTCTAAAGTTAATTTGTCTAATCCGCCATCCAAATGATGTTTAATTATTGCAGCTGCTGTGAGAAAAGGCTATAAATGATCCGCCTCACACGCGATATAGCCTACTAGCTGGGACTCGTTCTTTATGTAAACAGACGCAAAGCAATGATGCAAAGACGAACAGCGACATGCTCGAACTTTCCGTGAAAAACAACCAGTACCACCGGAATTATAAAGCATTATTACAAGCTTACCGTTGTAAATAGGGCTAAGGTAAGGAGATAGTTTTAAACACTGGCTGGCTATGTACTTGCTCAAAAATGGATTTTGGATCATTTTTTAATGAAAGTTACGGACAACAGCTTTAATATGAATGTTGCTTAAATATTAATTATTAATTTATTTCATTTTAATATTTTCATTTTTTTTCCTACACTAGCCAAGCAAAATAAGAGATGTTTATTATATCACAATTAAAATTGCAATTGCATTATTTCCCAAAATATAATATTTTTGTTTACCAAATCATGCAGCTATATAGATTAATATCCATGATGGAAAATAGGCTGCGAAGAAGGGCTTCACAGAGCAAAAAAAAAAAAAAAAAAAAAAGACCTCAAAAGCCAACTAAATACATTTGTAAACCCATTTTCACCCTATATTCAAGCTCATATATTCCATTTGACACACCCTGGGGAAGAAGTCCAGTTACTGTTAGTGTATGATTATGAGATACACTGGAGATATTTTTAGGGGGTCTGTCTGGAGGGAGAGGTGGAAGGGATGGGGGCAAACTTAATTATTTCATGGAGTCTTGAACGCCCCCCAGTAATATCTACTGTGATCACTATATGATGACACGAGGGAATAGAGAGAGAGAGAGAGACAGAAGATAAGCAGAGGAGAGACAATCTGGGTATATGCCTGTAGTGAGAGATGCATTAGGGGTAATATCAGTCTCTGTGGTTGAAATGTGTTTATGGTGAGTTGTTTTTCATACATCAGAGATTGCTCCGCAGGGATGAGCTGCAGGCCAACACGCAGATAATGTGAGAAAGCAATAAAGCGAGATCAAATGAAGCAGCCTGGAAGCTCTACACCAGAAATGTGTGTGCGTGTCTGTGGGAGAGAGATATTTGCTGGTACCTGTTATATCACAAATAGCTTGAAAGGATAAAAGACCAAAAAAGACTGATGTACATGCACATGTGCATTTCCCTTCCCACATGCACAGTTGAGTCATCATATGGTTAACAGTGGGACATACTTGAGGAATGCGAGTTGGTTTGGGGAGGAGGGAGTTAGTGAGCGCTCTGGCTGAGGGCCAGGGGGGTTATTTTATACCCCTTCCCTAAGTCTCAATTCTGGCCCCCACGTCCACAGCCAGACCTAAAAATAACTCCAGTCTCTAAAAGAGCGTTTGCAGAAACATAGTGTGAGAGGGACGTCTGTTTCTAATCTGAAACTCAACAGGGTCCAAACCAAACCCAGGTTATCTGCACACGCTCACAGAAATTGGCTCAGACGTACAAAGAATATACTGAGCTTTAAACCTTCAGATCGGCCTCTTTCTCAGAACTGCACGAGAATGCCTTCGTCGTATCTACAAAGGTCATACTAGACTTTCTATTTATAGGGGGCTTGGAAATTGGAGGGATTCGCAAACGACACTAGTGGTCACGTTAAATCTACACTACAGAGTTCACTCTAAAACACACCTGAGGATGAATTACACACACAAACAAGGTGGCATGATGGTGCATACTGTGTGACAGTAATATATTTGCAGGGCTATTATCAGGTAGGACTGGTTTACATTATTTATGTGTTAAGACAGAGTTTTATTAAAGGGACAGTGCACACAAAATGAAAATTCTGTCATTATTTACTTATTCTTGTAGTTTCAAACTTGTATGACTGTTTCTTCTGCAGAAGACAAAAGAAGATATTTTGAAGAATGATTCGGATGTTTTGGTTTATACAATGAATGTCAGTGGGGTCCAAAACAACCACAGTGGACCCCATTGACTTTCACTGGAAAAAAACTGCATGGAAATTTTTCAACAATACCTTCTTTTGTGTTCCACAGAATAAAGAACGTTCAGGTTTAGAATGACATGAGGGGAAGTAAATGATACATTTTCATTTCTGGGTGACGTTTATAATTGATGGACAGATGTTTATGGTTGACAAGCCACATTAATGTGGAATTCAACTGATATGCAGGCAAAGGTGTGTATATATTGGCTAGTATACAAAGACTTCTAATAGCTTATCCAATCAGATTTTAGAATCTGGAGAAAAAAAATTTAATAGATTTACTGTTCAAGTGTTACATAATGTGAAGCCGTTTTTTGCACTGAAGACAAGACTTAATTTGTTAGGAATAATCTTATCTTTTGGTTTATATCCATCAAGTTACAAATAAATCAAATGAAATGAGATACCTTTCATTTCCAAAATATTTCAACAGATTATCCAAAAATAGGTATTACAACATGTTTGTTCAACAATAACCATTTTTCATTGAATTCCAGCAAAAACAACTATATCTAGTGTCACACTTATTCGATATATGTATGAAACCATGTAGCGTCATGCTTTTCTCAGAACTTAATTTTTCTGTGCCAATTTTACAATTACTTTAAAGCCATTAGTCCCAGGGTGACTTTTAGTGGATTTAACTAATGTTTGGCAACCAAAAACTGTCCAAATACTTTGTCTTTTAACAGATAAATTTAACAATTTTATAATTCCAACCAAATTTAAATGGACAGTTTTAAAGTTCTTGTGCTAAAATAAATGTGACTTGGTTTATAATGCAAAGACATATATATATATACACACACAAGGCTATAGTCAATATTGCATGGCCCATTGCACACACAAAATAAATTTCAACTTCTGCTGTGTTTTGGGGTTGATGAATGCTGCTAGTCCAGGTTGAGTGACGGGTGGTGTTGCGCTACCTTGGGATTCCACGGCCTCTGTGAGAGGAAGAATCTTCTTATCTTCAGGCTGTAATTTCCTGCTCCGTTTCACTCTTTAGAGCCATAAAAATTTTCATTTTAAAAACATGCAGTGAGGCAGTCAAGTCATTTATCCAGCACTAACTCTGATGAGCACATTTCAGATGCTCTTTACAGCCGCCTATAAAAGTTACAGCAAAACAAAACACAAACAAACCCAAAACACTCAAGACAGACTTTTAAGGTCAGCATCATGCGAGTAATATAAAACACATATATAAAAAGGGTTTTGTTTTTTCTCCCTCAGAGGATGACAATAATGCTAAACACCTGAGAATAAGAGATTTAGTTTTGCTTTCCTGCTGTCTTCATGTTTTTTTCTCTTCATTTGTGAGAGTTTACTTGCTCCCATTTTGGGGGTTTGGGAGCATTGTGAGCTTTCTAAAAAAACAATTGGCATTTAAAGCAAAAGCAGAATCAACAACCGACAAGTCGATTAGTGAGGCTCACTAGTTTATATTTGGGATGTACCAATATTAAAATTCTGGCTGATACCAATAAGCTGATATGCTAATTATACCAAAACAATATGCTTCTACACTATTTGGTCTAAATAGTTTAACATTATGAAAATCTGTTTGAAAAATGGATGTTTATTTTGAGATTTGCTAAAGATTACATTTAAAAGTGTTTTTAAATTGTAGCATTTTTAAAGATTAACTTTAAATGAGCATTAAATGAAAGTTAAGGCAATCTAAATGAAAAACTTAATTAATAATAAATAATACATTTAAAAAAAAAAAAAAAAAATGTAAATGCACAATTAAATATCCAATACCAAAGAATAAAACCCTTGTGGAAAAGTGTTTTTAAATTCATCCTGCAATTTTAAAAGTGCATCTCAAGACCCCTACTCCTATTCTGTTGTGCGCAACAATAACCAGTTTTACGTAAACACCCCCTAAGAAACCCATCCAATCTCCCATCAGGAGAACCCAAAAGCAGGTTAATCATCCAGGGCTTCCAGTTCAGTCAACCCACCGACTAGTTGATTTAAAAAAATGTGAAGTATTGCAAATCCCTGGGAGGAAACACTTTAAATCAGATTCCATCGTCTAAATTCATTAGAGGGTGATGAAAGCAACATAAATGGCTTCATAATGTCCTATATCAGATTATCCATGTATGAACAGTGCTTTATCTTCCACCACAAGCGGGAAGAACGGTTAACATTACGTCCTTCCCGAGGCATTCTGGGAAATAAACATATTATAAAAGGAGCCTGAGAGTTTAAAACCAGATTAGAAAGTTGAAGGCTCACAACAATTCCAGCACAAGCAGCTAATCAATGCAGCAGGAAGAGTTGCTCCATTATAAAGTGATTAAGAGATCATTTAAAGCACAATCTGGAGCAACCCCAAGCCCACCACCCTGGAGTGAGACAATCAATAACCTGTATGTATGGAGAACAGTAATTAAAACAGAGAGCTGCAGTTCGCAATGCAGGTTGGGGTGGAAGAAGGAGGGTGGTGGTGGCTATGGATGGCGGTTTGGGGAGGAAAGCCGTTCTGGACACACTTGCCCGTAGATGTGAGCTCAGCTTTGAATTCTAGCATACCAATGTGACGAGTACAAAAAGGTGTCTGTGTGGAGTCTGGAGGCTGAGGATATGGCTGAATATTCAAATGAGGTAAACGGAGTAATCATGACTCCATAATCAGGTGAAAAGAAGAGTCGCTAGAAAAAATAAATAATAAAAACAATGACACACTTCAGCGATTTCACATGGTTATCACTCAGTCTCCATTTAGCTCTCATTACTCAGCTAGCCTTACATTCTTAAAGATGACAGTTTGAGTAGGCAGCAACTTCTTTCCTCAAGAATCACAATGTGTGCGTGAGTACGTGATCAACATGGTATTTTTGTTTTCACAGTTTTGAACTGCTTTTAATTGCAGATGTGGAATATATACTGGTACGATATTGGTCTTCAGACGATATATTTTTTAAAATGTATTAGTATCTACCTCTACCTTAAACTTTGTTAATTTAATAACACTACTGAATGTAATATTGAATAAATCTCATAATGATCCATTCTTCATAGCGTATATTATAATATTTTGATACTTAACGTGTAGCGCTTATTTTTAAAAACATTTTTTTGTAAATTATTCAATTTTATTATTGGTGCATTCATATTAATAATAAATTATTAAATACAATTAAAAATATATTATTCAGGTAATTTCTGTAATCCCACTAATCACTGTCTAAGTGACAACAGCTTTTGATAGGGAAAAGGAAAAAAATAAATAAATAAAAATAAAAAATATTTGCTGTCATGTATATTTTGGCAAAATAGCAATCAAAGGAACAAAAACAAAAACTTGCTTTGGAACTCATCAGACATCTGTTGGTGATGAGGATTTTCAAATCTATTTTGTCTTAACTTGCAGCACCTACGCAACTCATTACGCACATGGATATGAATGAAACATCATTTGTAATGAACAAAGCTGTTGTACTCAGCAAGCGATCGGCCTTGCCTTTTTCTGTGTGTAATCTCTCTTAATTTGCAGAAATATCTCTGTCTTTGTGTACTGTCTGGCAACACTCCATCACAGCATGCTTTGCAGGAGTGGCCAGTTCTCTGTCTATCTCCATCTGTGGCTGCTGTGGTTCTGTGCGTGATGTTTGACAAGAGGTTAAAGTTTCAGAAAAATGGCTTACAAATCTGCTGGAAGCCAGGCAGTGTGTGCAAGGCCAGAAGGGAGCTGAGGCCTGAGGCCTGTAACTCGTCCAAAGTGACGTCCAACACACACTGGTTCTCCCTCTCAGTTTTGCATCACTCTTTTTATTTATTTATTTATTTATCCATTTATTTTACTGGGTTCAGTGCTTGGTACTGCTCACTGTCCCAGGCTTCGCAGCTTAGTGCTAGTTCTGCTAATAGTGAAAGCACATGCTTCAACAAACACCTTCAAAGGTTGGCCATTTTCCCCCCAGTTACTAAGTTAAGAAGAATTTTAAATATCTACACATTTTCAGGCAAGAATCAAATCACTTTAGGCAACAATACAAACATACAAAGAATTTCTTAGGGATGCACCGGTATGATTTTTTGGGGCCGATACCAATATCGATTTTAACAAACAATTATTGGCCGATACCAATACCGATATTTGTCACTTCCTCTCTTATTTGAAATTTTGTCATCAAAATAGAGAAATATTTTGATCATGTTTCAAAAAAGCAAAGTTCAAAAACACCTGCATTAAAATACTAGCAGGTTTATTGCTGCATCATCAAATAATTTTTAATGAACATGGATCGGATCCATTTAACATTCAGCAGGCCTACATAAAGACAACAGAACAGCGATACATAAGAAATAAACAGTGCTTTTTAGGTAGGTTTAATAGTTTTCAGGTACAGAAATACAGTAAACAAATGTAAAATGGCACTGCATATTCTTCACTGTATAAATTAAATACATATTAATCCTTTATTGTAACAGACTTTATTGTGATTAATCTTCTAATTTGTTTTTGCATACATTTTAATATTTTTTGTAAGTTTAAATATGTATGAGAGCTGCACTATCTCCTTTACTAAGGCAGGACTTTTATTTTGACGGGTGTTCTACTCTACGGACTGACAAGGAGTGCACGCAGTTCTTCAGAGTTATTTTGCAGATTTAAAGTCTGTCCGTTTATTAAGCATCCCCCGAAAAGGCATAAGATCTGTATGTATTTGTTAACTGTTAGTTGTAAGTGTTTTGAGTAATTCGCTGTTATGTTGATGATAATGTAATGGAGAGAGAGAGAGTTTAATGCGCACTTCTTGTGCTCTGTATTGTTTAGCTTTTGTGGTGATTTGTTTGGAGTAAAAACTTTATAAAACATCAGTAAAGTTTTGGTCATCATTCGGATGGGGTCCGCTAGACTTAGGAAAGTTACAAAAGTTATTTAGTCAAGAATACGGTGTGATCTTCTGTTATTTAATTAACTTTAAAGCACAGACAGCAGCGCTAGGATTATGCAACAGACGTTATACAGCTCAGTTTCTTCACGCAGTTAATTAATAAACCATCGGTTTGTTATATCTGCCTTTTTCCTGCAATAGCCGATGGCTGTAAATTGAGCAAAAATCGGCCGATGCATCGGTGCACCCCTAGAATTTCTTCTTCCCAAATCAAACTGAACAGATTATGTGCTGGAATCTACACTGGAAAAATCAGGGGCCTTGTATCTGCAGAAAAGTTTTCAGATTTGTAAAACTGTACGTCAGAACCTGCACAAAATTCCATATAGAAATCCTAGTCAACTGAAGATTGTGCGTACATACATCCCCACCCCATCAGATCCCCAAATCAACCATATTTGCAACACCTAGTTTTACTATGCATAATCTCAGCTGCATATAACTTCCATATGCCCACCCACGTGGTACTACTGGGTTTAACCTTACAAAACACGACTGTAAATGATGTTTGTGCTGTCACATTACGTTGCAAAAAATCATTCAGTACCCTTGTATTGTTTTAGAATAGAAGTAAACTTTGAATCAAAAAAAGATGAGTGTGCTGTGAACCACTGACCTATAAAAATGACCGGATAAAAAGTGAAGCCACCATGCTGCCATATTGGTATTCATTCCCTCACATTCTATTGAATTAATAGGAAATCATCTAACAATATCCCAGATACATGTTCATGCTTATTATTTCCTGCACAATTATGTAATTATGATCTATTTTGTGTTAATTCAGTTAGTACCTTGGTCGGCAGTGTGCAGTAGACACTCATCTTAACGATTTCTATATTATCTCTTATCCTGCCCGGAAAGACCATAAACATTACAGATATCATCCAAAGTAAAAATTAATTTACATAAATACTAATCCTGTCCCACGGATACGCTGCAAATCAGGTGATTTTAGGTCAAAGATTTTGGCTTTAAGTCAATGATGCCCTCTGTTGGTAGGGAATACCAATATGGCAGCTTGAATACTTATGGTGGCTTCACCGCCAGCAGGCAGTTTAGAACGCAATGAGCAATCCAGTCATTTATATAGATCAATGGCGTGAACGAACAATCTAGAGTGTGCAAATGAGGCGTGCATATTTTCACCAAGTTCTGAAGCCCATTTTGTGCATACAGAACATTTATATACCAGATCCCTGGTCTTTTAGGCTTTATTTGTTACCTATATAAAGGTACTGTGGCCAAATTGAACACTTTGCCCATTTCGTTTCATATCAATACAACATACTGACTCTGTAAACAGATCCCGCTATGAAAAAGTGCTTAACTATTTTATATTTAAAAATCTGTACATTTATGTGTAAAAAGTCACATTTGAAAAATGTGTCCATTGCTATATGGTTATAACTGTCAATTAAATTCAGTCGCACTTTTAAATACAGTTGTCAATCCAGAAACTTTGCAATGTGTTGTTAACAGCATGAAAAATATATATTAAATACAGAAAGCGAGCAAAGATCACAGTCATTATAATCACTGAAGCTGTCAATTACAACGCAAGGTACACACAGCTGCACTCTTGCGAAAACTCCCGTTATAATCAATGAATGCGCCATGAATCTTTTATTGCATTGTGCAATGAATCTTTTATTGACATCATGTTTATATTTTGTATAGGGATTTTAAGAATTAGTAATGAGTTGAATTACTTATTGAGTAATTAAAATACTTTTCAGACAGAGTAATTAGAAAAGTATTTTAAATACAACATTGATGATGTAATTAGTAGTTAGTAATTAATTACTTTTTTGAAGTAACTTACCCAACACTGGCTACAAAGCTGAACGCTTAATAAATTTTACATTGAAAATAGAAACATTTGACACTCTTCACAGAGTGCTTATACACAAAAACTCATGGGAGCATTTTAAAGCAGCCGGCTATCAGTGAGTACCGGACCGATGTGGCAGAAAGGCAGGTAGGCAGGTATCGCCACATTAAATGATCAAATAAATCTTTGGGGGGACAAAAATTCATTTTGGTGGCTGCCAAAATATTTTCGATGCAGAAAAAAACCCTGCATAGGCAAATAAATCAATTGACAGACCTTAATTAAATGCCGAAACATCCTGCATATCCTAAGATTCAGCCATGCTACAAACTTTCTGTTGTGCCACCCTAAGATATTTACTGTCCCCGTCCAAAATATCCTGGAGGTGTCTCAGACTAGAGTATGAATAGGACTGGTACTTGGACTCTGTTGAATATTTCAGCAGAAATACCTTAACTGTGAATGTGTGACAAATTAGCATCATCGACCGCCAACAACTTGACAACAAAGTTTAGCACAATAATGCCATTTATTACAGCAGATTATGGAGGCCTGACAGAGATGCCATGACCTCTCAGCTGGAATCTTAAACCTGTACAGCTATTTAGCATTCTTGCATTTATATTTATAATATCCTGTATTTATAATGCCGGGACTACAAACTTCCGAAGAGGTTCATAATAGCTGGAACGCCCCAAGTTGTACCCACCCAGAGAGAGGTGGCCAGGTTTGAAGGCCAAGGCCCACTGATCGCGCTGCCATGCTGGGGTTGGCTGCCCCTGCAAGAGGGCTGCGTAATGGATGATGCTGTGGCCCTAGGTCTGACAGGTAATAATTCACTCCCCAGGGGTACGAGACCCCTCACTGGACTTAGGCAGCCAGGCAGGAACAACAGCTCTCATTCCACTGCACCCCAACTGCCTCATAACCCTCCTCTCCAGGTGCATCTTCCAGCTATTGGCTACCCTGTTGCTACGGGTTACAACAATCAACATGAAATATGAGGGGCCATTATAGTGCGGAGTGAACTCCCTGGAGTAACTAATTGAAAGCGATCCATTGTGTCTCACAGCCGGTCCAGAACAGGTACACGATGGTTGTTTAGTCCACATTCAAATGTAGGGAATGAATTGATTTGCATTTGTTCCATATAGAGTTTCAATCCATCATAAAAATTTCTATGAATAACTAAAGCAGGGTAACAAGTCTCAAAAGTAAATTGTCCTCATCTGATGAAAAAGGGGAAAAAACAACAACGGTAGATGATGGCTTTGATCCAATCGTAGCACCAAGGCTATTTTAGCTCTCATTACCCTAAGAGCCATTAGGAGCGCACAGCCATCCACGGTGCACGACTAGCATAACATCATTTAGGGCAAAACTACAGCAATGGAAATTGGAAATAAAATTACACCCAAGCTATACGCATCATTACCCTACCTAGAGGCAGCCATGATGGGCTGAGACAAAACCAGAGGTAAATTCAAAGGGAAAATGCCTTCTGTGTCCTGTGTATGTCTGATTATCAAAGATCTCCTTCTTGGTTAATGATTATAGATGATCATTAGGGTTTAAACTGGGCTTTTAACCAAAACAAGGACTAGAGATATCTGTACATTAGCTTATATTGAACAGAACTGGCTGCAAGATTGTTTTGTTTCAAAATCACAGTTAAATGATTGAGAAATATTCTCTGTAAAATAGCCAAAACAATCTGCGAGCAATGTTGTATGGACCCCAATGTTCTTCAAAAAATCTTTTTTGTGTTCAGCAAGAGAAAGTAAGTCAGGATTTGAACGACATGAGGGTGAATAATGATGAAAGAATTTTCCTTTTTGATTTAAATCCTTTAAATACAAGGAAGAAGTACGTACCATATATTTTCCACAGAACAACAAGAGAGGGTTGACCTCAAACAATACGACAGTCAACAGTATTTTCAAGGGTAATTGTGATACATAGACAATATATAAAAGTCTTAAAATCATTGAAGCAAAGCAGAGAGAAAAGCTATTTAAGTAGAAAACATCACACTCTCTTGACTGTATTCATAATACTGGAAACCATTAAAATTCTACTTGGGCCACTTCAGAATTACTGGTTGAATATTTAAGGAGCACTTATATTGTAATTATGGACCAAACCTACTTATTAAATAACAGTTATCAAACTTTTTTTTTTTTTTTAAATACCACAGAAAATGTCTAATAATAGCTCAGTGAGCTATTTATTATTCAATAACACTCAGATGATTCAAGGCAACCTCGGGGTAGATGCTAGAAATATACCTCCTGCACCCGAAGGGATGAACCCTCCAAGCTACTTCTAGTCTTGCTTACGGCTGAATTTTGTCAGAGACAAAAATCATTTTAAGAAAGCAGGGTCAGACATTAAGAGATGCTTAGGGCAAAAACAGCATCTAAAGTGAAAAACATGCCCCAGATATTTAAAATGTGGGGGCAAAAATTACCATGTAGTGAGCTGATCTATGAGAAAGGTATCAGCAATATACTCAAGAAAAGGTATCTCATGCATTACTACAGATACAACATAATTGCTCAAAATGAGAATTTGTTTCTATTGATTGATTCACTTAATGGACGACATACTGTGCGTTTTATAGTTATAAAATATATTATTTATATATATATATATATATATATATATATATATATATATATATATATATATATATATATATATATATATTTTATATGTATGTATGTATGTATATATATATATATATATATATATATATATATATATATATATATATACACACACACACACACACACACACACCCTAATAATAGCTATAAAAAAATTACCCTGAAAAACAATTCCAGTGGTTAAATATTGTCCTTTTAAAAACAGCTAATTTCTGGCAATATTATGAACAACATAGGCTAACTGTTACTGTATGGCTATGCAATGAACAGTTTTTTTGTTTTGTTTGTTTTTTTCCCCTTCAGTTTAACCGAAGACAACCTTTAAACGTACTATAGTAACCACTGTTTCGCCAAAATACCATACTAACTACTAAGGATGTCAAAAGTACAAGTAAAAATGCTGCTTTTAAACGCTCACGCGTAATTGTGCGCGTGCACTCTGAAGAGTGCTTACGTACTCGACTGCGCGGTCAAATGCACTTCTCCGTCAAAATGCAGTTCTTGGCAAGATATTGGACACAGTCAGCTTTGTCTCAAGTGAATGTACACAGACAGGACGGGAAAAAAATCTGTTATGTCAAAACAGATCTGTGCATTAGGTCCTGCAGTGTAAATGCAGCCTAAACATCCCGCAGTCCATTATGTCATTAATAATACTCAAACAATATTGGCAAGAAAAAAAAGACAATCCCTGCCTCACTGCTCTCATCTGGATAACTTTAAAGCACTGGCTTTAATAAGCCCTCTACAGTTAGATACTGGAAAACGTCACGCACTCTTTGTTCCTTATAATGCGTTTCTTTGTTCTCTCTTCATTTTGTTTACTTGTCTAACTGAAGTAATGTTAAACTTAACTGAAAAATAGTCGAAGGCTGCGTGACACTTTGTTATTTAGATTTAAAAGTATTCATTTTCACTTTAAAATTGTTAAATTAAACAGTCAGGAGCGTGATCAATAGCAAATCAGATCTACCGTGATTTCGAGAATAGTGAAATTTAACTACTGGCACCGACTAATGAAATCTTGGAATCGTGACAAGAAGTAAAACTCTGGTATTTCGGTTTAGCCAACACGGTCATAAAAAAAAATAATAAATAGGCTAAAACAAATAAATCTTTTAAAGTATTTAATTTCTGCACTATCACCACGGTAAATGTTCGTAAGCCTAATTAATTCGCCGCCAGACTGCTGGTAAAGGTGCGCAACATGCTGAATGAATCAGCTCCGTGCCCAAGGCCAAACTCCTCTAAAACCACCGATTAGCAGTCCAAACCCAGCATGTCCATCTTTCTGGACCAGGATACGACTCTCTCCTTATGTTCTACAGTCCAGCTGACTGAGTGCTGCGCGTGTTATCTAAACAACCGAACGCTTTCGTGCAGACCTTGTAACCGCAGACAAGATAAGTGTTTCACGTGCAAACACGTCTAGTACAGGTTTAACTGGATAACGGAGATACTTTAAATTTCATTATGTGTTTCTCATCAACATGACCAATGTGTGTTCTACGTTGTCAACAACTATGTCACAGCATTAGAAATACTGTAGGTGGACAGGACAACCTCCAGCGGTTTTGATATTTAGGTCTGCAATTAAGACTAATACCTACATGTAGGATATACACGTTTGAACAACACCTAAAATAAAAAAATATGAGCAGTAAATCAGATCAGAAACGCACTGTCTGTAGCAATAAAGGCTGCCTTCATGTAGGCACTGACTGCAATATTTACCGACCTAAAACGATACCTGCTTATTTTCCCCCCAAACTGTGCAAAATATCGCAGTGTGTTTCCATCCTACACAAACTTCGCTGGCTGTCACGGACAGAGTTCAAATCATTTAAACAGACACCAAGAAAAAAACTTCTACCAAAGGAGAAAAACAGCTCATTTACCTTTGTTTCCTTTTTTAAATTTTCCTTTGTGCTCGTGCAGAGGGACGATTCCTTGCAGACGCAAAGCTCGTCCGTATTAAAACACAGACGAAACGGAAAAGCTGGTTGTTAGTTTAGTGTTCCCTCAATTGGTTCATTGTCTTCATTAATCGCATTGGTAAGTGCGGAGCACCCCTTGGCACACACAGTTGACACACGCCTATGAAAAAGCAAGACTGCGCTAAAACTCTATTACATTGTGAACGATCGCTTCCAGGCCACACCCCTGGTTTTCGAGTGACAGGTTGCTTGTCCAATCAGTGTCCACCGAAGTGTTTTGATGGTTCTCTTTAAAACTTTCTCATAAGCCCGCCCAAAACGTGAACTGTTTGAACTGTAGATCCCTGTACATGACTAATAGTCCATTACATGTCCAAAACAGCTGGCCAGAAAGAGTCTGATGGCCATGAGATAATAGCATTTAGAGTTACCTCACAAAATGAAGCCGTTTATTCCAATATATGGATTTGTAGCACATTTAACATACACAAAAATATCTTTTTATATTTTTATGAGGGTTTTTTGTTCTAACCACAAAAACATGTTGTAGAGCAGTGTTTCTTAATCCTATCCTGGGGGACCCGCCATCACTGCACATTTTGTATCTCATTTAAAGGGTTAGTTCACCCAAAAATGATAATTATGTCATTTATTACTCACCCTCATGTTGTTCCTCACCTATAAGACATTTGTTCATCTTCGGAACACAAAGTAAGATATTTTTGATAAAATCCGATGACTCAGTAAGGCCTGCATCACCAGCAATAACACTCCCTTTTTCAATGCCCAGAAAGCTACTAAAAACATATTTAAAACAGTTCATGTGACTATAGTGGTTCAACTTGAATATTATAAAGCAATGAGAATACTTTTTGTGTGCCAAAAAGAACAAAATAGCGACTTTATTCCACAATATCTAGTGATGGCCGATTTCAAAACACTGCTTCATGAAGCTTCGAAGATTTACGAATCATTTGTTTCGAATCAGTGGTTCGGAGCGTGTATCAAACTGCCAAAGTTGAAGTTGAACTTTCAAAACACTTACGACATAACGAAGCCTCGTTTACTGAAATCATGTGATTTTGGTGCTCTGAACCACTGATTTGAAACAAATGATTCATAAGCTTCAAAGCTTCATGAAGCAGTGTTTTGAAATCACCCATCACTACATATTGTGGATTAAAGTCACTATTTTGTTATTTTTGGTGCACAAAAAGTATTCTCGTCGCTTTATAATATTAAAGTTGAACCACTGCAGTCACATGAACTGTTTTAAATATGTTTTAGTAGCTTTCTGGGCATTGAAAAAGGGAATGTTATTGCTGGTGATGCAGGCCTCACTGAGCCATCGGATTTTATCAAAAATATCTTTTTTTTTTTTCTTCCGAAGATGAACAAAGGTCTTACGGGTGTGAAACGACATAGGGGTGAGTAATTAATGACATTTTTGGGTGAACTAACCCTTTAACACACCTAAATTCAACCCATCAGCTCATTATAAAGACTGTAAATCTTGAATTGGGTGTGTCTGATGAGGGTCTGATCCAAAATGTGCAATGGTGAGGGGTCCCCAGGACAGGTTTGAGAAGCACTGGTGTAGACCACTCAGTATGTCAAATACTTAAAGTCACCATGAAATCAAAGTCGACACTTGTTTTTTTTAAGGAATGTGGCAGTATTTATTATAAATAATTCATCCGGTCATCATTATTTTTAATTCATGTGCCCTTATAATCATTCATTTTCATTTTCAATCAATCATTAATTTAAATAATTTCTAATCCTTCTTGCAGCAACATCTTTTCTCTGATGACATGTTTACTGGCGTGAGAAAGGGACAACCTGTCACTCACATGAGATCACAGCAATAGCAAACCACAATGATCTAACTAATCCAGTCAATTTCTGATGGACAAAATTAGGTCCCGTCCTATGGGTTTTCTCACTTGAATATACATCACGATAAGGAAGAAAAGACTTTTGCAACTTCCATTTCATGCCTACTTTAAAGGGGTGGTTGATTATGATTTCACTTTTTTAACTGTAGTTAGTGTGTAATGTTGCTGTTAGAGCATAAACAACATCTGCAAAGTTACGACGCCCAAAGTTCAATGCAAAGGAAGATATTTTCTTTTAAAGAATTTGCTGTTTAAGGACTACAACAAACAGCTGGTAGGGACTACAACAAGCTTCTTTCCGGGTTGGTGACATCACTAACCCTAAATTGTACATAAACCCTGCCCCCGAGAACACACAACAAAGGGGGTGAGGCCATGTTGGGTTGCTTTAGAGAAGAGGAAGAGTTGTTGTAGTACAGTGTTGTTGCCTTGCTGTCATTTTACACCGGACTGTTTCACAAACAAGGGTCAATTCAATGCTGGATTTGCACAAAAGTTTAACATGATGGCACATGAGTTGAATCTACAGAGCCCCGGACATGACATGCATGAAAAAATAGTAGGCTAAATCGTGCACACAATTTATTAATTCGTTCCCTCAACTGACTAAATTGTGCGCACGATTTAGCCTACGTGATTTAATTTTTTTTCTTGCATGTCATGCATGTCATGCAACCTAAATTCAACCCATGAATCAACTCCACAGCAACTACATAAATTTATCCACTAACCATTCAGAAATATTCAGTTGCATTCTAAAAGTTGTAACTTCTTTCTGAGTCTCTCCATCAGTGTACGACTCCGGTTTGAACAATGTAAGGCTGAACACGTTACTGACAATCGTTATTTTGGCTGCGTGAGATTCTCCAGCTTTGTTGTTGATGAGCAACCAAAGTGTGAGCTGTTAAAGCTCCGCCCTTATCTGGAAAGGGGGCCCTGGAGCAGCAGCTCATTTGCATTTAAAGGGACACACACAGAAACGGTGTGTTTTTGCTTACAGCCAAATAGGGGCAAATTTGACAAAATATAATAAATGATCTGTGAGGTATTTTGAGCTGAAACTTCAGACACATTCTGGAGACACCAGAGACTTATATTACATCTTGTAAAAGGGGTATTTTAGGTCCCCTTTAAAATTAGTCAACTCAATATAGAATGAACAATTATGGTTGTTACCAATGAATTAAAATCAACATCACATACAAATATTTATAAATAATGCACTTCATAACACAATAAATGCTTTGCTATAGGAAACATTTAACAGATCACAGTCTTATTATGAACTATAACAAATATATACATTTAATTATTCATATCATTTTAAATGTATATTACATGTTAAATATTTGGGGAATTTTTGCCCTGTGCCCTGGTTACTTTCTTACACCTTTAGGCATATACTTTGAAGAACAAACATTCAACAGTGTGGTTTTGGTCACAGAGGTTCTCTGGACTAAAGCTGAAAGGAGATCAACTTGGTTCAGTGGGCACTTTTAGAGAGCTCAGTTCTCCCTTGACAGGAGATTTCCAACAGAGCTTAGCCATGGACCATAAAACCAGGGGCGTTCTGCAGTGGTCAGACACTAAAGTCCATGTCCATGTGATGTTGTTGAACACATTTTCTTCCTTTCAATCACATGTTATTTATAATATAAGAGGGAAAAATAACATGCACAGTCACTATGCAAGGGTTAAATCATAGCTTTAAAATCCATCGGTATGTCAATGTTGATCTTCTTGGGGGGAGAAGGATGTAGTACACCATATGAAAGAACAACAGGTAAAGTGTAGAGGGCAGAAGAAATAAGAAAAGAAAATATGAGAAGAGTTGAACCATGAACATTTATAATTCCCAACATGGCAAAGAGTTTACAATGTTTAAGTGCAAACTCTGAAATTATCATCGTGTTTTGCTTTGTCATGCTTTTCACGGCCTCTGTGGGTTTTTGGTTGGTTTGGCATATTTACAGACAGATTTATCTGTAATTTCCTTTGGCAGTTGGATATTTGCTAAAAGCCCAGTAACTGTGGTGAGCTCTCTGGAAAAGAAAGAGATCCAAATTCATTCAGTGCGGATAAAGCTCTACTATATCCTTTGACTGCTCACTCTTCTGTAATGGATGTTGACAAAATCTTTAACGTGTTTTCCGTTTCTCTTCCTCTCAAGCAGCTATCCTGGTCAGGAAGCTGTCAATGCAGGACTTTTTTTTTATTATTTTTTTTACAAAGATTCCCTTTTAATCGCTTCTGTTTCTTTTGATCCTAATGTCTCGACTGATTCAGAGGGTGTCATGGATCATCAAAACAAAAGCTCTTGAATACCAATTTGGTATAGAATCTGATTTGAATTTAGATTTGTACTGTCTGGCTCAAAGACATTTTTCATACTGTAACCTTTTATGCTCAAACATTTATTCAGAACATTTGAAAATTCCATGAACATATATAAAGTAGATCTTCTAACCTAATAATTTCCATACAAACAAATAGAAATTAAATCACTATGAATATCAACTGGATTTACTTCTCTCGGTGTAAATAAATGATAGCATTAAATGTCACTGAACCTTTAACACGTTAACATTCCTTCTAACATTCACTCTTCACTATCATTAACAACATGGACACAAACCTCAAAGTGCTATGTGGTCTATCATATGACCTACCCACACTGTGTTTATACTCCGGCACACAAACATACACAGACACGCTGGCTACACATCCTGTTGCTGTCATCATCTCTGTAGCAAATCATGTGGTTTGTGATCCAGAAGTCTCTGTTCCTGGAAACACACACAGCAACTGAGAATATGAACATTGTGCCTTGATCAGAACATTAAAGGTGTCTTTGAGACATCTGCATATTATAAACTTCAGTGATGATACTGCAGTGGTGCGTTTCCACATCTCATAAAAACATTTAAAAAAAGTTAAGATTTAAAGGGGTCCATACATTTTTACTATTTATAATCTTTTTTTATGACCATTTTCCTACCTCTTTCTGACCTTTAACAGGCCATTTAATGTTGCTATGTCTATAAAGGTATTAGTGCTATTTTAGTAGTATTTATATACTATTATATAGTATTTTTATTAATATTTTATAGAATTTTATTTTTAATTTTAGTTTAAGTTTTAAGAATTTTCTTATGTGCTTTTGCCATTTTTGTTTCTTTTTATTTCTTTCTATTTAGCTTTAATTTATTCAATTTCAATATTAATTTATTTTTGGTTTTCTTTATTTCAAAAAATGTTTAATGTTTAAGTTCCTCATTAAATATTTATATTTTATTTTATTTCAGCTTTTTTTTTTTTTTTACAGTTTTAGTTAAAAGGGATAGTTCACTCAAAAATGGAAATTCTGTCATTGTTTTTTCATCTTCATGTTGCTCCAAACCTGTATGACCATCTTTCTTCTGCGAAAACTGTAACATTGTAGAACGTCACCGCTGGTATTAATCAACAACAGGCAGGGCCTAGTGTGTAAGCAAAGGCTATGTTTTGTTATATCCTACAACATTTAAGCCGAATAATGTTAATTAGATATGTTCACTACCTGTCTAGTGATGTGTGTTTATGCTGACATATAAAAAAAATTAATTTCCAGTAAGGGAGCATAGTCAAAGCCACTTGAAGGCAAACCTGCAACCCTAGCTGAAAAAAGCGTAATGCCTGCTAATGCTGCGGTACGCAGGGAAGGAGACAAAGGGACATTTTTTTAATGGATGTCAATGAAGGAGAGGCTTCACTATGCTGAATAAACCGCTTTTGTGAGAAAATAGCTTATCATTTAATGAATAGACAGTCCTTTGGATAATCTTTAACATGTTTGCTCTTAAACATTAGTTTTGGATTGATCTATATTTAGAGTTTACAACAACAACAACAATAAAAAATGTATGGTATGATTAAGTTTATGACACTTCTCATTCACTTCTATGGTATCTGCAAACAGTGACTGTCGAACAACTCTGAATGAAATTCACTTACGTCAAGGCTGTAATGTGATTGGCTATCAAGGCACATGTGATCCAAGTTAGCCGTTATGCTTTTTCCAATGGTATAACCACTGACCCTCATATCTTCCAATAACAAGACCATCTCTGGTATAGTGAGCATCGATGCTCCCTGTTTGGTGCATTGTGGGATTTTTCAGGGAGCGAATGTTCCAGTGAACTGGAAGGATTTTGCGATTGAGACGGGTCTTAAAATGGCCAACTCCCTGATCAGTGCCCTACTGAACTGAAGCTAATTGAGACGCACCCAGAGACATTAGCTACTTTTCCACCGTTGCTTAACCATTCCAATCCATTCCAATCCATGCCAATCCCAGCCCAGCCATTACGGATATGGTTTCATTTTCCACTGTGGGGCTGATAACAGAGCTCTTTTGAATATAAAATAAATGCTTTAGTCGTTGCCTTGGTAACACAAGAGTTTACAGACGGTATAAGATGTAAATAGTGAGCACGATATGGAGGATGATTAGACATTTCTTTTAATTTTTTATTATTAATTTGTATTTACTTTACTCAAATGGTGCACTTGGCCAGCTACAGAGAAACTGGCAGCCAGGCAACAGACAAGTGCAATCCCGAGGGGTGACGTCACTACACGCATTCTACCAGCATAGTTCAGAATTCCAGGCAAAGAATGGTTTGTAACTGTGCCGTGCCGAACCATGCTCAATTGGAAATATAACTGGAACCATTCCTTAACGTTCTTAGAACCATTCAGCCCGACAGTGGAAAAGCAGCTATTGTTAAAATTCACTCTTCACTCAAATTCACTTAAAATACCACTCACTCTTTCCTAAAATTGACATTCTTCAGAAGGGAATTCAGAGTGGCAGGTGCCACAGTCAGGAAAAGCACAAAGTTTGACAGACTTTCCCACATTAAACTCTTATCAGATTGTCTGGTGTTTGGAATAATAGTTTCCTACTTCCTCCTGTTACTTCACCCTCAATCGACAGGCAGCATTTGTGAATACGGAGGTACCGCTAGCGTGTGGAGGTGCGTGGTCATGTGTTCACATGGATTTACATGTGTTCAAATGTATCTGTCTTACATCAAAAATTTATGAAAATACAGAATGAGCCATTTCCCCCCTTTTCAATAAATGCCTTTTTTCCACTGGCAAGGAAGTTTTGTGTTCTGAAAGTTACAGTGTGTTTTCATTCTTTCATCTCAAAAGATCAAGAAGAATGTGATTCCTTATGACTGGAGCATTTTAAATAACAAGACACCTGAAGTACATCCCAACAGCAAGGAGTGTGCCAAAGGAATCAACAAATGACATTAGCACACAAAACATCATAATCTCCACCGACTAGACATCTAACTATCATGTCAACTTCAACACATTTATCTCAATGAAGTGCAACTTACTCTCTAAATTCGAATCCCTCTTCAATCCCCCTTAATTCCTTGTTCTATTTAGTAGACAAGGACATTAAAAACGACTTTAACTGATTCTGACCAAATGTATTTTTGTAATGTGGTAGGCTACAACATTATATTCTTAGGTGGTGCTTTATTGCTGTCAGCACTTTAGACTTTATTTTACTTTTAAATGGGAATTAAATGAGCATGCTTTACTAAGAAAGCATCTGCTAGGAAGAAATAAAGTTAATTCCTGACCAGATCCATGATTAAGCTGTAGTCAGACCAAGCTTATACTAATAATCATATAAAACCACACAAGGAGCAGTCTTAAAGTCTAAAAATACTTGTGCAATGAACAAAGTATAGCTGTGACATGAAACATTCAACAGTTGGTGATCTCTTGTGCATTTCTTGTGGCCTCGGGGGAGCAAAGACAATCAAGGACAACTGAGACAAGAGAATTTCAAAGAATGAGTTGAAAATGTTAGCATCCATACTTTTCCTGTAGGAAATGTTTCAGTGCTGTAAGACCTGGGTTTTTCTACTTCAATGACATTCAGACTGAGTTGGCAGATGGTTCATCAGTACAATAGCTCAGTTTTGCTGTGTCTCAATAATTAAGGTTTTTTATTTTTATTTTTATTTTTTTATTTTAGCATATTACAAATGTGAGCACAGTGAAATTGCAGTGTGTGAGGCAGGTGGTCTGACCTGGACAGTTCTAAATTCTATAAGGTTAAAAATGAGGCATTACCTGTGATTCTGTTCAGCTCAGCTCAAATCAAATTAAATTAAAACGAGCTGACATGAGGGTTCATCCAGCATCCAAAGCCTGCTGGAATAGTTCTAGAATTGGGGCATTTGTGGCCTAATGGTTAGAGAGTCAGGCTTGTAACCTGAAGGTCGCGTGTTAGAGTCTCAGTACCTGCAGGAAATGTAGGTGGGGGTGTGAATAAACAGCGCTCTCTTCCACTCACATTACCCACAACTGTGCCTTGAGCAAAGCTCCCAATCACTCCCTGGGCGCCACAGCAAAAATGGCTGCCCACTGTATGTCCTTGATTGGTTCTTGAATTCTTATATAAAATGTTTTCAAGTAAAACCAAAGTCCTTTTAAAGCAAGTCATGTCACTCGGCGGCCATCTTTGAAATGCCTCTCAGGCAGCTATTTCAGTCATGCAAGTACAGTTCCTATCTCTTTGAATTGGGAAACATCAAATTCTCCAAGGCTGTTTAACAAGCTTAAGATTAAATTTTATATTTGAAATCAATAAAATCTGACAACAGCTGTCTCATAAATGTTATTTCATATGCTCAAATAGCATAAAAAAAGCTTTTTTCATACGCATGTGCAGTTCTAAGTGTGCGTCTCAGAACACTGACTGTTTGATTTTTATGGCAAAACCATCACATAACAATCAGTCCACAGGCTTTCATAGACAACCTAGGAAGTCGAGGAAGGTCTCATTTTTAAAGTTTTGTTACAAGCTGTTCACATGAAAATTCTTACATATAGCCCCTTTAAAATGTTTGATTTTTTTTAAATAGAGTTCAGTGGGACTTACGATAATAGTTGGCTAACAATGCTTTCGGGAATGCACCCCAGCGCGATCGATAACGAATTGTGATTGGATGGTAATTTTGTTCTGCGACAAATTGATTGAGCTGTTCTTGCATGACAGAACACTAGGCTACTACTACTCGTTCTATGATCACCCAGTTGTAAAGAAATTTTAGGAAAGATGAAATACGGGACAAAACATGATTTTTAAATTAAAAATAGAAAATAAAAATAGAGCTGAAATACGGGACTGTCCCGGGAAAAACGGGACGTCTGGTCACCCTACTTACAACATTACAAAATAAAAAAATTGAAAAAAAAGAAAAGAAAAATGTTACAAAAACTACAATAAAAACAGTAGGAAAAATACTTTATGTAATTAATTTTTGATTAATGTCACTGTCCAAGCTAGGAACAGATTTCACTGAGATTAGAATTTTTTGTTTACAGTTTATGGAAACATTTATTCAGATCCGTAAATAAATTCAGTGTTGTTTATCTGAATAAATCCAGAATTACTGATATGTTGGAAGCTAAAACTGTATAATGTACTATGTTTTTAGGTTGACAATTGTATACAGTATGTCTTTGATTGATTCCAAAAGCCCTGAGCATCACTGAAGAGAAACGGCCTTGTATGAAGTTGTCAATCATCCAATGGGGTGCAACTGTCTCAGTGCCATCTGCAAGTCAAATCTGCTCCCAAACTGTTACTTCCAACCCCTCCACAATTCATAAAACATCAATTCTGCAGCCAGCTCCACATGGAAAATCACTCTCCTAGCAGGATCTTAAACTTGCAAAGATGTGCCTTTTTGACTTTGCTGAACCAATGATTCTGTCAAGTATGGCAAATAGCTGGGATGTTTTAAACTATTTAGTGATCATAAAACAGTCTTAATCCAAATTCTGTCTCTGTTACCTCTTCAGGGAAATTTGTTAGATGTGTGTATTATTGTCCTAAGTTAAAAAACTGATTGTAAAACAACAAAACTTATCAACAACTGTGTTTTGTCACCTTCAGCTCTCTGTTAAGATGTACGGAATTAAATTACGTGCTCTGCACATGTATTGTATTCACATCCTGCTAGGCCTATAGCTGAAGAAAATGAGTTGACCCTGAAGAGCAGTTTGGTGGACCAAATCTAAATTCCCCTCATCTCTCAATGTCAAAATTAAATTTCATCCTCTATGAGCTCCTCAAAGCTGATCTTCTTCATTTGACTAAACAGCATTGGCATTTTCCTGCATCTGCAATTATTTGTCATCCAAATGCAGTTTTCGGTAACATGGACATTGTTTGTTTCTAGTAAGAACTACACACTATTGTCTAGTTTAAGTGAATTAAAAACAATTATGGTATTTTGAATCTATGCGTCTCCAGCTTCCACTCTCGTTCTGACAGGGCAGAGGGAACCCTGGGGCACATAAATGATAATAAAGAAGCATTTTTTGGAAGACATGAGGGCAGAAAGGGTCAATGCTACTCTGGGTCTCTAAGCCGTCTGGGTTTTTTGTGGTCTGGCTCCCGCTGACATCAGCTGTCCTATTCCTGACCTGCTATGGGCCGAGCGGTCTTTCCAGGACAATTTAAGGATTGCAAAATGGTGCTCTCATTTCTCCAAAAGAATTGAATGAAAGTCATAAAGAATTTAATGATTCCTGTTCCTTAACACATCCATTAATGACTGTTTTAAATTTGAGCAAGAAATTAATTAAAAAATAAAAATACTGGGGGAAAAAATGGATTTCTGTTGCCAAATGTGGTGGTAACATATTTTATTAATTCATTCATTTTTAAAAAAACATCACTGTCAAAACTCATAATGAGCATCTTTAGTCATATGAACAACCAGTTGTTTAATTACCCTGATTTAAGTTCTTGTTACATTTTGAAATTAATTACTTACAGTTTGGTAAGTGAGTTATATTAATTGAGAAATGTCTATTCACAAAATGAACAAGCTCAAAGCCATTCTCTCGAGAATCAGACTTAATTAGTCGCGCTATATATTTTGCAAAAAAAAAAAAAAAAAAAACCCTCATAAAGCCCAAAGTATAGTTCACTTTTTACGTGTACGCGAGGGTCAGTGTACAGTACATGGGACGCGAATTTCGTCATCAGAAGAGTACACATGTATTGTACGAGCACCTACGGACTATTGTAACCACGCGGACTTGCAAAGCCCCTGGAAGGCACGCCTGCAACCTTTAGCCAAAAAAGCGTAACGGCTAAAGCCAAGTTTACACAACAGGACTTTAAATGTCGGCAGAACGCTGTGCTGTTCAGACTACATGACTCGCTGTGGAGTCTTTAAGTCATTGTGGTGTTCACACTATGTGACACTACGTAAATGATCCGCAACAGGAGGTTACACACTACATGAGCTGACGACAACTGTCACCCAATGACTTTATTTGAAAATGGACATTGGGAAGAAATTAGATTAATTTTTTAATTAAATTTAATTAAAATAACCCTTTCACACATAAGTTTAAAACATTCTGGCTGACCTCCCAGAGTTAAGGCGACTGTTATTTTAGAACGTTTCCCTTTATTGTTTCCATGATGACACGTCATGCTTGTCACGTGACACACCGCGGCCAGCCGGCCACACTGTATGACAGATGTATCGCTTTTCTTACCATGTCATCAACTATCTGATATTCCGATTCTCAAATATGTGCAAGTGAGTGTTTTGTCACTTAAATGATGATCTTGATCTTAATATATAACGTGAATTCATCCATTTGTATTCGATAAGTAGATCGAATACATGTGGCGGCTGAACTGGGAGAACAACAGAGTGAGTGAGCTTTATAGTTACATACACAATGTGTATCTGATATGAATAAACGTTGGCAAATTATATTTGAATGGACTGTTATTGCTGCTTCCATAGACATCAGTGTATATTTCATTGGCTGTTGCCTCGCGACACGTGACACCAGAGGATAGTCAGCCTACAGCTCCAGATATTTAGCATGCTAAATATTTGTCTAGCGTTAGTGAGGTGTCGGCGACGCGTCAGCGAGCCTTTTTGATGCGTCCTTGAGTAGTTCACACATAAAGATTGGCGAGCGCTGATCACCCGCTGCTTTTCCCCCGATCACAGCCCGACCTGTCGGCGAGCTCATTAACTTAAAATCCTGTAGTGTAAACTTGGCATAATGCTAACGCTCCGGCTGTGGCGGTACCATATACCACTACAAGAAGTGAAACTCAATAGAACGTTCCATTGCAACACCGACGCCCAGCAGCAGCCCTGCGTTTCCGCCATTTTGGGGTGAAAGTTTCTATGGCAATATCAGCCATATAAAAGAAAAACGTATATTAAAGCTAAAATCCAACCTGAATGATGACAACACAGAATAAAATACTTTCACTAGTGATCATCAAATCCTTTTAATAGTTTATTTTACAGACTTTGTGTTTAAGTCTTCCACTTTTTTTCACAAAACCTTTGCTCTCTAGAAACCCAGTCAGTTTGGGTTAAAAATCTTTTAAGTTCAAGTATTAGCATTATAAACACTGAATTAATACCATATGAAATTAAATTAAGGACATGCATCAGAAAAATTGGGAATGTTGTACAACAAATATATAACATCTTGACAGCAAACTGTTTTTGCAGTGTTGTCTTATATTAATGTCTGTTAAAGCAAGACTATGTAAACAAAAAAACACAGCCACTGCAAGTCTGTGCATTGGACTGTGTGCGTACACTAGCGTACGCGTAAAAAAATGAAGTATACCCATGGCTTCAAGAGTCATTAGCTCGAGAACCTGACTTCACTGTTTGTGCTGAATGCTTTCGATTCACAAAAAAGAAGCAGCTAATAAGAATCATTTGCTTAAGACTTAAGCTTTTCTTGTCACGCCTATGCTTTATGCTGTGTCTCATTTAGAAGGCTGCGTCCTCTGGAGGCAGGATTGCCAAGTTTTCACAAAACTAGCCCAATCGCGTTTCGGGGGGTAAAATCCATGTTTTAGTTGGGTTAAATATCATGTTATTTGGGGTCGCTTCAACCCACGGACATAAAAAAACAAAAAAACAATGCGGCAACAGTGTTAAAGTTCCCCTGTGGTGAAAATCAAGTTTTTAATGTTGTTTATATGTCTATCTGGTGTTTTTAACATGCTTTAGGACAAACCATGTGCAAATTCATAAGTTCATTGCTGAGTATTTTCTTTTTAAAACTGCAGTGAACCAAAGACAGTCTCAAACCTGAGGTTTGAAATCACTGGTGTTTCTGATGTCACAAACTACCTTGTAACCAATCAAGTCAACGTGCCAGCAGGCTTTAGCATTTCATTAAATGAGCGCGCAAGAGTCTTAAAAGAAGGTTATCCCGGTATATTTTTCTGTTAATATGAAAAATCGGGTAGATTTAGCAATATGGCGGGTGTATGATGCACATTACGATGTTATGATGAACTATATGCCTTTCTTTACTGACGTTAAGGTGTCCAAAGCGTTTCTAAGGATACTGTTTGTTAGAAGGCAGCTGTCTGACTCGTGAATGTGAACATGGTTTGTGTAACATTAGCAACACATTATTAGCTGTTTGATAATGCAGTCAAGCAAAAGGCTAATCATACCATGTGCAGCGATACCATTGTGCAGCGTCTGGCAACACTGTCTGCAGGTCACATCTGTCTGCCACATACAGTGCTCAGTGTAAATGAGTACACCCCCTTTGAAAAGTAACATTTTAAACAATATTTCAATGAACACAAAAACAATTTCCAAAATGTTGACAAGACTAAGTTTAATATAACATCTGTTTAACTTATAACATGAAAGTAACGTTAATAATATAACTTAGATTACACGTTTTTCAGTTTTACTCAAATTAGAGTGATGCAAAAATGAGTACACCTCACAACAAAAACTACTACATCTAATACTTTGTATGGCCTCCATGATTTTTAATGACAGCACTAAGTCTTCTAGGCATGGAATGAACAAGTTGGTGACATTTTGCAACATCTGTCTTTTCCCATTCTTCAAGAATGACCTCTTTTAGAGACTGGATGCTAGATGGAGAGTGATGCTCAACTTGTCTCTTCAGAATTCCCCATAGGTGTTCGATTGGGTTCAGATCAGGAGACACTGAATCACTTTCACCCTGTTCTTCTTCAGAAATCCAACAGTGGCCTTAGATGTGTGTTTAGGATCATTGTCATGTTGGAAAAGTGCACAATGACCAAGGGCACGGAGTGATGGTAGCATCTTTCAGTATAGAGCAGTACATCTCTGAATTCATGATGCCATCAATGAAATGCAGCTCCCCGACACCAGCAGCACATAAGGACACTGCCACCACCATGTTTCACTGTAGGCACCGTGCATTTGTCTTTGTATTCCTCACCTTTGTGATGCCATACAGTTTTGAAGCTATCAGTTCCAAAAACATTTATCTTGGTCTCATCACTCCAGAGTATAGAGTCCCAGTAGTCTTCATCTTTGTCAGCGTGGGCCCTGGCAAACTCTAGGCAGGCTTTTTTGTGCCTGGGCTTTAGGAGAGGCTTCTTTCGTGGACGGCACCCATGCATGCCATTCCTCTGCAGCGTACGCCGTATTGTGTCATGAGAAATAGTCACAACAGTTTGGCTTTCTACTTCTATAGATAACTGCAGTGAGCTTGCATGCCGATTTTCTTCAACCCTTCTCATCAGAAGACGACCTGGACGTCTCTGTGAGATGGTTGCAGTTCCATCTTTTTAAAATGTTTGTACTGCTACAGTATTCTGACTGATTAAGTAAATCTTTGCTGATCTTCTTGTAGCCTTCACCTTTTTTCTTTCTTAGGTCTTTCTCAGGTCTCAGATTTTCTTTCTCAGGTCTTGTGACATTTCTCTTCCAAGTGGTGCCATTGCTGACAGCATGAAATGGGAAGGGGTTTTAATACCCTTTTATAGTCAACTGTCTGCTGGACACCTGTGTAATGAATAATTAGACTCGCCCGTGGTTGAATTCTTGTTAAATTAGACATTTGTAGTCTAAAATTTAGCTTTGCTCCAGAGACTTTCAGTGGGGTGTACTCATTTTTGCATCACCCTAATTTGAGTAAAACTGAAAATTTTGTTCTCTAAGTTATATTATTAACCTTACTTTCAAGTTATAAGTTAAACATATGTTATATAAAACTTAGTCTTGTCAACATTTTGGAAATTGTTTTTGTGTTCATTGAGATATTGTTTAAAATGTTACTTTTCAAAGGGGGTACTCATTTACACTGAGTACTGTACGTCATCGAGGCTGCCTCATTTCAGTAAAATAACCATTACATTCCAAAGTCATAAAGAAATTATAACAATTTACGAAGGAATAGCAGATAATTTTATAATAGTTACTTTTCTGAAATGAGATATCCTTGATGATGATGTATGCAGCCGACAAATGAGACCTCCAGAGGACACAGTCTTTGAAATAAGACATATCTTCAGATTAAAAAAAAAAAAAGAACCGTCTCATCAGACGCATTAGCTCGAGAATTAGTCTGCATCCGAAATCGCATGTAGTAGCCAAAAAATAGTATGTGACAAAAGGAGCATGTCCGAATTCACAGTACTCATAAAAGAGTAGGCAAAAAGTACCTGGATGACCTACTACTTACGGCGAGATTCTAAAGTGTGATATATGATGGACACTTTACTATCCCATGAGGCCACAGGAGAGGATTTGTGAATAGCAGTGAAGCGATGCAACAGATGCTGACAGGTCACACGATAATGACAGCATGGCGAATATAGTACGTCTGGATTACATTCATACTACACACACTCATACAATACAGAATGTACTTTTTTAGCAGTTTTTACTCAAAACAAGTACCTACACAAGAGAGTATGCGATTTCAGACGCAGCCTGGGTCTTCACTGATTGAGCTATATGTGTCACGCTGAGAATGATTGGAGCAAGAATAAACGTGCGAAAACCGCTAATAAAACCGAATGTCATGAAAATCATGCACCCACTCCATTTTTTCTGCTTAAATAAACACAGCAATATTTTATAACATCACAGAGCCACAGTGCTTTCCCTCGTCAGGGAATGGCTTACTTCATTGTCTCTACCCATTAAACTAGAAGAGAAAGTATTTTAACATCAAAATAATTACACACTTCACCTTTAATTAGGCTATACGCACAACATACATCTGTGAATTTAACTGAATTCTCGTCAATGCATTCTGGACATGCTGCCAAGACTAGTAACTCAGTTCATGAGGATGTCTAAAGTTATTTCAGTGATTAATCAAACAATCTTCCGTATGCCACCTCCTGCGCACGGCGTGTGCCTATAAAAAACAGCAGCCTTCTGTCTGCCTTGCAAATTGAAATCCTATCACATGGTTTACCTACAAATTACACACAAATCGTTCTTGAATCTAATCAATATTCAGATGCATTCTCATACGCGAGGTCATGTATTTAATAATCGTGTAATGAGTCCCTTGCATAATGAGCGTTTGTACAGCAGGGGGAGGTCAGTGGATAGAGACAGCGGACACGAGTGTGTGTGAGGATAGTGAGTGCCTGTGGGCCTGGCTGGGGCCTTGAGGTGACACAGTGTTAATGAAATCAAAGCAGTAGGATGGATAGAGCTATTAATAAGGGTGTTAGAGGTCTGATGATCCGTAACACACCAGGAGCCTCTCCCACTCCTCCACCACCGCCGAACCGGTGCGCCTATGGACCTGCGCATCAGAGTCTGTCTCTGTTTACTGCCCAGAGCCGCACTACAGAAGACTAATTAGGCTGTCAGGGGACGCCAGCCCTCCCTTCCTCACTCTTGTGACAGCAATTAAAGGCAGAACAGGACGGCGGGGAAAGCTTCCCTGCTCCCACAGGTGACAGCTACGATGACACCTCACTGTTCCTCAGGTGCGTTCTGCCACAGACAGATAAACCAGACACAGCAGGACGGAAGGGTGCAAACGCAGAGTGACATCTGTGAGGCTTTTTGTAGAGGCGGCTATTTGTAGAAACAGCTTCGCAATATGGCTTCCAGCTCACAGTAATAACTGAGACGCTCAACCCCACGCAAGCGCGGGTGTGGAAAAACAGAGGTGCGATCTGATGAGACAATCTGGACAATCTCTTTCAATCTGCCCGAACTGCTCAACCTAATCACATTCCGATATGCCAAACATTCCCGGCTTGTTTTCAATGCTCTCGGTTGGCAGGCACTTCATGTACGCTTCTATCTAACTATACTTATCTTGTAGCGATACTTCACCAGAGCCTTTATTCCACACAACGGACATTTGCATGACAATAGGGCACTGTCTGATTGATGCAATTTACATGGGATCCGTGACCTGAAGCGGCGTGTGTATACATATTCCCCTTCGTCCTTGGGGAGAAGAGGAACGAGAACATTTGAAAATGTGCGCGAGATAGCGAAGTAGACATGCTACCTTCAACCCTGCATATTCATTCCCTTTGACAAAGTAATCCTATCACCCATCGGTTGCTATTTACACGGCTTCCACCGATAAGAACTGCAATGACTTGTAGTTTCTTTGTTCTTCTCCATCATTGTCCACTTTGCAGTGTGAAATGGCTGCACAGAAAACACTTTTCTGAATAAAATACAGAGCCAATAGCATAATGCTGTCGATGTGGCTATCACAAAAATCCATATATTTTATGAGAACCCATGCTGGCTTTAATGTCTCCATACCGGCGCTGCCATCCCATGTCCCGCTGTGGGCAGCAAGAGGCAGGTCATTTAATAGCCCAGAGAGGGTGTGGGAAAGAATGGACCCGCAGAGAACCTCAAACTGTGCTAAAAAACTGATCTATACTACCTGTGAAGAAATAAGTAATGGCATCTATTCGCTAACTCCCACACTCCCTCTTCCGCTTTCTCTCCAGCTCAGTTTTCATTTTCAAAGTACTTTATTGGCATGATCATTCTGCATACAATAGCAATGAAAAACATACAAAAATATATAAATAAATGCAATAAGATACAAATAACATTCAATTATTAAAAAAATTAAATAAATAACATACATAAAATACAACTTTAATAAAATAAAATAAAAACATTTTAAAGTAAAAAATAAATAAAACATTATTAAAAAGTATTAATAAAGTAAAATACAACTTTAATAGTTTAAAATAAAATAAATGTAAAATAAAACAATGAATGAAATAAAATACAAAATTAAAGACACTGTAAATTTTCGCCAGTAGAGGTCACTTATTCAAAACAAAGGCATAGCTTGATGACGGCGAGATTGAGCGCGGAATCTTGGGAGTTGTCGTCTTCACCTCAGCTGGTGGAAAAGAATTGGGATGGGAGTCGGGCAGAAATCATGTTCATGGATGAGATTATTAACGTTACTGTAGTATGAAGCAGAGCAGGGCAGAGTGATGTTGGAGCTGTACGAGGCCGCTGGAGCGATTGCTATGAGAGACGAGTGCAACACACGCCTCGTGAGCAGCGGAACTTTTATTATGCTGCAGTCGCTGCTTCCACTTCTTCCAGTCAAGCGTATGTGGGGTAATGCAGTGCTGTTTTATCATATTAGATACAATTGAGTGAGTTGACAAAATGATGTTATAACGTTACTTTGTGCATTCGCTCACTGGCTGCTATGAGACACTTGTTGCACACTGCAGTAAGCTAGATCGATATTAGAATATCATATTAATAAATCCTGGATGGCTTGTGTTGATAAATGGCATGCAGATAATTTTAAAACATATTTTATGACAGAGAAAATGCTGTATTACTTTTACTAAAAATAAAGCTGCATCTGAGTATACTATTTTAGCCAATTGACAAAATAGTGCAGTCACGGAAAATCAAGAAAACGAGATTCAAACAATAAGACTAAATGTGTTGAGCTATATAAAAATAATTCGTTTTCTGTCTATAAATGTAACCAAACAGTTTTGATTTGGGCTGCCATGTCATCTGCTGGTGTTGGTCCACTGTGTTTTCTGAAGTCCACAGTCAACACAGCCATCTACCAGGAAATTCTTCATGCTTCCTTCTGCTGACAAGCTTTACGGAGATTCTGATTTCATTTTCCAGCAGGATTTGGCACCTGCCCACACTGCCAAAGGTACCAAAAGCTGCTTCAATGACCATGGTGTTACTGTGCTTGATTGGCCAGCAAACTCGCCTGACCTGAACCCCATAGAGAATCTATGGGGTATTGTCAAGAGGAAGATGAGAGACACCAGACCCAACAATGCAGATGACCTGAAGGCCATTACACCTGAGCAGTGCCACAGACTGATTGCCTCCATGCCACCATGATACAGTAATTCATGCAAAAGGAGGCCCAACCAAGTATTGAGTGCATAGAAATAAACATACTTTTTAATATTTCTGTTTAAAATATCCTTTTTTTATTGATCTCATGAAGTATTCTAATTTATTGAGAAATTGTTAAATGTGAGCCAAAATCATCACAATTAAAAGAACCAAAGACTTAAAGTAGTTCAGTCTGTGTGCATTGAATTTATTTAATACACGAGTTCCACAATTTGAGCTGAATTACTGAAATAAATGAACTTTTCCACGACATTATAATTTATTGAGATGCACATGTATACAAGCAAGAGTTTGTTGTTAGTCGCCAGTAGCACACCAGCTCCTGTTACTCACATACTCTATGGAGCAGAAACACCTCAGCATCCATTTTCAGGCCTTCCTGAGGTATCTCAAGCTCTGGAAAGCTTTTTTAAGTACATACTAAGCTCTTCTTTTTCCAGTAACATTCCTCTGATCTTTTCTCTTTTGTAATGTCTCAGCCATCTCTCTTTCTAAAGTCTTTCTTCAAATCTACCTCTTGTGCAGCTCACTTTCTCTCCTCTCCCATCATGAGTGGACACGCCCCCTACTGCTGATTGGCTACAAGTTTGTTGTGGTGCTTGGTCCGATCCACTTTCAACGGTTTTCAAAAATTGCTTACTGCAACTTTAAGTGTTCAAATGCTTTGTTTAAACAATTAATTAACTAGCTGATATCATCAGAGCAGTGATTGGTTTTTAGACCACCGGAGTGAGGACAAAGAGATTAAAGTGAGGACATTTTGGCTGGTCCTCACTTTCTGAGACCCCTTGAAATGCCAGTTTGAGGGTCAAGACTTGGTTTTAGGCATATGTTTGTAATTAGATTAAGGGTAAGTTTAGGTTCGGGTTAGGCACGTAGTTGTGATGGTTAGGGTAAGGAGCTAGAGATTGCATCGTGTTGTTTCAGTGAATGTCCTCACGAAGATAATGTACAAAAATGTGTGTATGTGCACGTGTGTGTTAAGGGACATATTATTCAGTTTGAATGATTCATATTAGTGGATAAAAGAGGAAATGCTTGAGGAGACTTCACTTTCTGACGTCAGTTGTGGTTCACCTGCATCATAAACCAAAACAACAACTGAATAAATGTCCCTGTATCTCTGCCACAATGGTGAGGCTGTAACTGGTGGAAAAGTGTTTCCTGTGAGAGGATTACAGGCTTCTACTTGACCTTTACAGTTTGCATGGATCAGGATTATAAGAAATTATTAAAAGACACTGTAACTGAGCAATCATCTGTACAATACAAACAAACTGAATGCATTGCACATTTCACAATCAAATGATTGAGTTTATTTATCTGCCATTAGTAGTTTATTAATATGTTTTTATATTTGCAGGAATCTTACAGATATGGAGATGGATGAGGCTTTTGGCCCTCAAACAGGAAATGCTCTGGAAAGGTTCAGAATGTTCCACACCATGGGTCTTTGTGCCAATAACAACCAAGATCACAAGAAAATATTGGTCAGTTTTTATATGTGGGTGAGTAATAACTGTAATCAGCAGACTTCAATAACATATGCAGACTTCAAAGTTATAACTGCATGGGACAAAGCTAATGGTGGTCCGTAAGATCATTTTGAAGTGGGCATATCCATTGGCTTTAAGTTATTAAACCAATGTGGGGATTTTACTATGGTAAAAAGTTGTTGTAGGCATGACTGTAACTTTTGGCCTCTTGTAGCTTATTGTTTTTATAAACTAGCAATATGATAAAAGATGCTCAATAAATAGTTTGATAAATAAATATAGAAAATAGAAAATAAATACATGTAACATTTACAAAATTCATAATTAGCCTATTATATTCAATAACAATAAAAAAACACTATACAGATCAAAAGTTGGTGGTCAGATTTTATTTATAAAAAAGAAATGAATAATTTTATTCAGCTATGATGCATCAAATTGTTCAAAAGTGACAGTAAAGACTTTTACAATGATACAAATAATAATAATAAAAAAATCTATTTTAAATACAAATCTATTTTAAATAAATGAAAGGAAGATTAATTTAATTGATGTGCAGTCAGTGCATATCAGGTATTTTACCACAACTTCCAATGTAACTAATCTTATCAGATTTTTAAGCTAAAAATGTTAATTTAATGAGTCAAATATATATTCCTTCTGAATTTGTCTTAATCAATTCACTTAGTACATTCATTAGTACAAGGTTTGAAGCTTCCTCTTAGCATTGTACCATCTTGTCATCTCCTTTTGCCATTAAAGTGAAGTGTTTCAATAAAACAGCATATCTGCTGAGTATATGGCAGTCACCGGATGAGCCCGAATCTTCAAAAGAAAAATGTCAGCGTCTTCATTCTCTTTGCTCTCTGTTGGTGTTCTGAGTCCTCCATTAGTTTATGGGTCAAAACACTAGTGATAGCCACGATCAATCTCACTACTCTCAAAATCTTTTAATGCTTGGTGTGTGGTTAATTAGCAATTAGGTGATTAGACTTTAGGGGTGCGGTAATAAGGCCTTTGACTTTACTGCTCTATATCATTGTCAATGCCATTGAACTTACATTACAGAGACATCTCTGGGACTACATAAAACACTCCTACATCACAGCAAGGCTACAAAGCAGAAATAGCATTTCTGCACAATATAACAGAAGATAGCCTTAAATTGCATGAAAATAGCATAAAAATGTGAATATGATGGAAATACAATTGTAGAGCATCAGAGAGTGGACAGTTTTCTTACATATAAACAGCAGTTGTATTTTTACATTAATCACATATCAGTGATGTATTAGCAATTTATAAATGATAATGTATTCAAATTAACTTAGTATAATTAGAATTAAAAACAAAAATATTGGTAGAAGCTAAAGAAATTTAATGGAAAGCAACCAATAAAAAAATCTGGAGAAAAAAAAAAAAAATATATATATATATATATATATATATATATAATTAAAAAAAAATAATAATAATAAAAGCCAAGTGTGACCACCATTATACATCAAATGTACACGTGACAAAAACATTTTTATTTGTTTATACTCATTAAAGCTACTAACTATGAACCTATTTATGTGTGCAAGACAATTTGAGCATTTCAGTGGTAATATTTTAACCTAATAAAAGCATTGAACTTTTAATGGGCCTTTACCAGGATCTGTGGTTTACAAAGCAGAAAGCTAATGCATTTTGGGGGCGGAGAAATGAAATGTACACAATGGCCTCTGCTGGACCATTTAAGGAATCCTCAGTGTTGCCTGATGAAATTTGTGCTGTTGTTCTGTCATTAACTTGTCCATCCCTCTCTTTAGTTGTTCTCATTCTGCTAATGCTTTTAGCAAACTGTGACCCATCCAACCCCACTATCCGAGCACAAACACTATACTGCACTCATTTTCACAAATAAGCGCTTCTCTTTATATCAGCACCATGGTGGGCGAAAGTTTAATGTATTATCACCTTTAAAAATGACAAAAAAAAAAAAAAAATTCAGACTGAATAATCATAAACCTATAACACAACTCATACATCATGATGAGTGTGTGTTTAATGCACTACCACTTGTTCTCCAGCCTAGCCAGTAAAAAGTTAATATGGCAGATAATGTTGCCAAGCTTTCATTATCAAAGACATTTTAAACCACATCCATGTTTAATGATAATTTCTTGGTCATGATGCTATTTTATAGCTTAGGGCTCCTTTAATCACTTTGTTTCAGATGTTTCTCCTAAAACTCCTCTGGAGAAATAGAAGTTGACAAAAATAAGACTACTGTTGCCATATAGTAAGACTATAAGTAGAGCTGCACGATTCTGGATAAATTTTTTTGGTTTAAAATAGACATCACAACTCTCCCACGATTTTTAACTTAACAAAGTAACATAATTTACTAGAGGTTCTGACAAAATGTAAAAAAATAATAATAATAATTTTGAATTATTTAAAAAAAAAAAAGGTTTAAATGAATGATTTAATGACTCGCTCGTAAAGACTACTTGTTTCATTACTGTTTCATTGTTTCATTACATTTTTAGCAGTCACTTGTCGCCACCTACTGGTGTAAAAATGTAATTGATACAATCTTTATTTGAAGTGTCAAACTTTCAAAAGGTGTTTTACTCTATTTTGAGTGCTACTGAACGCAGATTTGAATGTTCTGCTGTGATCAAGATTTAATAGACATAGCTGAATCGTTGTCATTTAGGAATAAGATCGCGTGGGTGTTTGAATCAAGATCGCAGTCTTTTAACGATTAATCGTGCAGCTTTACTATAAAGATACATTTTTTTTTAAATAATGTGTTGAAAAAGATTCACATAGAAATCGCTAACTTTTGATATCAGGGCAAATTGAAACAAAGTACAGTATGAGACATTGTTGAGATCTCATCTGAAACTCTGTATGAGATTACTGGACTTGAGAAAAATTTCATCAATTTGCTTTTTTTTTTTTTTATCTAAGAGGAACAATTGAGGTACTAAATAGATCTCATTTGTGATTTTTCTTGCCTACAGATTTGACCAAAACTGTAACTTGACAAATGGACTTTGCAACCATAGGATGAAATGCTCAGGGTGAGCTGGACTCTATTTATAAACCTCAAGCTTTAGATGGAGTTTCTTTCAGGTGCGCTGAGGTTGGAGAGAGCCTGTGCAGACAGGCAGGGTGCCAGGTTCACCTGCTCCCTCTGCCTCTGCAGCAGATGCCAGATGGGCTGTTGGTAGGATGTAGTTCTACAAGCAGGAGGTCTGTAATCCGTGGAGACTGACGGTAGTTGATTGTGAATGACTAGAAGCATGATAGAAGAGAAATGCAAGAGATATTTATTCAAGCGGAAGCTAAGAAAAACATTATGCTACCAGGACCTCTTGAGAGACTTTTGGCATTTGACTAGACAAAAAGGTGAAGTACTGAAGCAGTGCAGCACGATACTAAACAGCCAAGACACATAATGTTGGTGGTAATAAGAGTTGCACTTTATGCTGATTAGATGCCACTGTTTTAAAATGAAACCCATGCTGCCTCAGCCTGTTACTCACCATGATGCTAATTAACTAATTCTCTTCGTCATTTATTCGTTCTTCATTTGGAAGACAGGCAGTGTACGGGTAACCCCCCTCTCCGATTGTGAAAGGCGAATACACAAGTTAGATGCGCATAATTTTTCAGTGCTAAAACCTGCTTATTATCATATAAATATATTTTTAAATAAGAAAAAAAAAAGATAAACATATTATAATATACATAATATTATATACTCTATCATTGATAATAATAAGAAATGTTTCTGGGGCACTAAATCAGAATATTAAAATGATTTCTGAAGGATCATGTGACACAGAAGACTGGAGTAATGATGCTAGAAAATTCAAAAATTCAGCTTTTTCTATCACAGGAATAAATTACATTTTAAAATATATTAAAATAGAAAAAAAGTTATTTTAATGCAGTCTTGGTGAGCATAATAGACTTAAAAATAAGTTTTAAAAAAACTTACCGACCATAAACTTTTGAACAATAAATATAAATTTAGAAGATATAAATAAATACAGAATATAACTGATAATTATTTATAAAATTATACATTATAAATATTAGTTATTTCTAAGATTGTTTATAATATTTGTGTATATTTTGAGTTAAGAAATACCACTACGCATACTTTGTAATACCATTTTAAGCTAGTTGTGATTGTGTTTGTCACTCATTTTTCAAGCAGACTCACGTACCGCTTAAAATCTTACCTGCTCTCTGTCTTTAGTTGTGGTGATCTGTAAAGCTCTATACTAATGAGAACACTCTATACAAATAACAAGAATATTCCAGACTCCATCTGGCTCATGAGAAATCAGTTGTATTTATGAGAGCAGAGCTCCTATCCTGACTGCATAGTCATTATACACACACGCACAAAAAATATATAAAAATTCTGTAGCCAAGCTCTTGTTGTTCATTGTTAGCTTCTGTTTATAGTCACACTGCAGATGGGGAACTGCCAAACCTGCACTAATTCTACCAGTGTAATTCGGAGCGGAAAGCAGAACCACAAATCAGGGTGACAGCAACATTCAGCAGCGGCTCTGTAAAAGGCCCTTGCTGCCTCGCTAAGGACAATCGGCTGAGATGTGGTAAATTGCGTCTCTTGAAACAGCCTGAATTAAAGGAAGTTGGCAGTGCTTTAGGGCTCAAATTACTTCATTACTCACTATAGATATCGAACGAAGACTTTGCTAGAGGAGGGAAAGAGGGAGTCTAAGATTAAGGAGCTCAGTTGAGATGAAGACAGGCTGAAAAAAACAGCATACACTTTCTCTGTGTGTTAAGAAAGTAGCTTGGATACAGATTAGGCCTATTTCTGAAGGATTCTCAGTGCAAATTATAGGCTGACTGTGTCATTTAGAATAGGGATAGAATTAATATATGACTAGAAACCAGCCTTTGGTATGCTCTTTCTGATAATTGGGCTTTCATTTCAAGCTCTGTGTTCATGATGTCCTGCAGTTTGTAAATTAGTGATTTTATAAAGTACGTTCTGCTAATATGTTTTCATAGCCCTTGCATAAGTTTACAAAATTTTATATAACTTATACATATGATATAAACATTTGAGAAGCTGACTAAGAAGCTAATTCATATATACACCGATCAACATTATGACCACTGACAGGTGAAGTGAACAACACTGATTATCTCTTCATCACGGCACCTGTTAGTGGGTGGATATATTAGGCAGCAAGTGAACATTTTGTCCTCAAAGTAGATGTGTTAGAAGCAGGAAAAATGGGCAAGCGTAAGGATTTGAGCGAGTTTCAAGGGCCAAATTGTGATGGCTAGACGACTGGGTCAGAGCATCTCCAAAACTGCAGCTCTTGTGAGGTGTTCCCAGTCTGCAGTTGTCAGTATCTATCAAAAGTGGTCCAAGGAAGGAACAGTGGTGAACCGGTGACAGGGTCATGGGCGGCCAAGGCTCAATGATGCACGTGGGGAGCGAAGGCTGGCTCATGTGGTCCAATCCAACAGACGAGCTACTGTAGCTCAAATTGCTCAAGAAGTTAATGCTGATTCTGACAGAAAGGTGTTTAGAATACACAGTGCATCGCAGTTTGTTGCGTATGGGGCTGCCGAAAAGCGCCAACAGTGGGCACTAGAGCATCAGAACAGGACCACGGAGCAATGGAAGAAGGTGGCCTGGTCTGACGAATCACGTTGCTTACCTGGGGAACACATGGCACCAGGTAGTGCAGGAAGAAGGCAAGCTGGCGGAGGCAGTGCGATACAATGTTCTGCTTGGAAACTGTGGGTCCTGCCATCCATGTGGATGTTACTTTGACACGTACCACCTACCTAAGCATTGTTGCAGACCGTGTACACCCTTTCATGGAAACTGTATTCCCTGGTGGCTGTGGCCTCTTTCAGCAGGATAATGCACTCTGCCACAGAGCAAAAATGGTTCAGGAATGGTTTGAGGAGCACAACAACGAGTTTGAGGTGTTGACTTGGCCTCCAAATTCCCCAGATCTCAATCCAATCAAGCATCTGTGGGATGTGCTGAACAAACAAGTCCGATCCATGGAGGCCCCACCTCACAACTTACAGGACTTAAAGGATCTGGTGCCAGATACCACAGCACACCTTCAGGGGTCTAGTGGAGTCCATGCCTCGACGGGCTAGGGCTGTTTTGGCAGCAAAAAGGGACCAACACAATATTAGGAAGGTGGTCATAATGTTATGCCTGATCAGTGTATACTGTATATGTATATATTGTATACTGTATAGTATTCACTGCACAACTCTCAAAATACTAAGAACCAAGGTTGTCAACATTTTAATAGGACAGTTTGTGTGTATATATATATATATATATATATATATATATATATATATATACACACACACAAACTGTCCTGTTAAAATGCTAAAAATCTTGACGATTATGCAAGCTGTATATGTAAACTTATCTAAACAAATGCAGCATTAAATGCACAAATATGAGTCAAACTTGATGAGGCAATAATTAACATTTTTAAGGATCTCTCAAGCTGTGCCTGCAGTGGCCACAACTCTCCCTGCATTAAAACACACATGACAAACAGAATGAATGTGAACTTCTCAGCTCTGTTTGGAAAGAAGTCTACACTTTATATAAAGCTGTAAACGTGGAAGCACATAAACACAAACTTGCTAAGCCAGGAGCAATCGATGTTAATAAAATAAAAAAAAAACAAAAAAAACAGAGAACTCTCCTCTAGCGTCGGCCTCAGATTTATATAGCCCATTCTTCCACCCTCCTCTCTTTGGTCTCTCTCTATGTCAGTCTTGCCCTCTCTTTTTCAGGTTTTTTTTTCTTTTTTTTTTTTTTCACAGTCGTGTCCCATTAGAGAGTTTGTTCTTGCATTGGCATAGCCTCAGGCCAGCCAATAAATGACTTAAAATAATAAGGAACAAATGTTCTTGAGCCAAGGCTGTGTTAGATGGCTTGAGGAAGAAGTAAAGGTGCAGACACAAAGTCCCTGAACAAGCTTTGGACTCAGTGTCTGCACCTCTATGCACATTTGTTTGTCTTGCGCAATAATTCAAAGAGCACAAAAGATTTACATATAAACACGCTTAGTTATAAAAAAAAAAATGTTTCCCTCTTGTAAAGCAGAGAATATGTGCTAACCAGAATCTGTCAACAAAGCCAGTGGTTGCTGTTAGGCCACTGTGGTGATGCACATGTCCAAATCTTCCCACATTTGTTTTTATAACCAGAACATGACTTTCCAGCAGTATAGCACTTGTGTAACTAATGTCTGTCAGAATGATAGAAATGTTTCTTTGGTAACACTTTAGAATAATGGTCCGCCATTAATAAGTAACTATGCAGGAAGTAATGCAGGACTAATGAGTAGTACTACATTAAAACTTCAGCTACTACGATTAACTAATATAGAAACAAGCTTAACCAACCAGTAAGTAATATCAAATTTAGGATTAAGATAGTTCCTTATTAGCTAATCAATAATTAAAGAATGAGATTGGCATAATTAAGAACTAATAGGTAACTATGACAAATTATAAAGAATTACTATTACTAATCACAACATTAAAGTGTCTGAGATGTGAGCAATTGTCTTTTTTTACTCTCAACGTGGTCGTAAAATGCATCATTAATTACTCAAGTGTTACCTAGTCACTATGCAGAAACTACTAGTGATCAGGACCATTATTTTAAAGTGAAAAACATCTTTTTCACTTTAAAATAATGGTCCAGATCACTAGTAGTTCTTGAAGATTGTCCTTTTTTACTCTCAACGTGGTCATAAAATGCATCACTAATTACTCAAGTACCTAGTCATTCTTCAAGAACTACTTGTGATCTGGACCATTATTTTAAAGTGAAAAAGATGTAATATGTAATAAAATAATGGTCCTGATCACTAGTAGTTCCTGCATAGTGACTAGGTAACACTTGAGTAATTAATGATGCATTTTATGACTATATTCAGAGTAAAAATGATGACTGATTACGTCTCAGACACACGATAATGTTCTTTACAGTTTGTCTGTTAATTAATAGTTATTAATTATGGTAATTATTGATTAGCTAATAAGGAACTATCTTGTCCTAAATTTGATATTACTTACTGATTAGTAAACTTGTTTCTATATTAGTTAGTAGTAGATTAAGTAGTAGATGAAGTGTTAATGTAGTACTACTCATTATTCCTGCATAGTTACTTATTAATGACGGACCATTATTCAAAAGTGTTACCGTTTCTTTAAATTCATATTCAGGAGTGAAAATGTCTAATGCAAGACATTGGAGAGATATTGTAATGTTGAAAACTTCAAATAGCCCACAGTTTGAAATAGCCCACGAAAATTGAGTAGTCATTTATCATAAAGTTATGCAGGTGAAAGCTGGTCCCTGTAGTATGCTGAACAGATTTCACTTGTTTGGCTCAAGGAAAGTCATAGGAAAGGATTGCTAAAAATTGGTCATTTCATAAGTAGAATCATATAGAACTAAACAGCCTGCTATTCCAGCTAGCTGTGGAATGCTAATAGGGGACAAGTGAAAAGAACCACTCATCTTGAAGAAAATGAGTCAAACAAGACCTAAACATTCATTAATGTTTTTCACATTTCTGAGAAATTTGACTATAAAAACAATGTTAGTGTTATAAAGTCCTTCCAACAAGCTTGAGCATGAGCAATAATCTGAAACAAAACAAAATGTACTCTTTACAAGCTAACAAAAAAAGCACATTATAATCTTAATATGGAGTTGATTAAGAGATTCCTCTACTCGTCTTGGCACAGATGTGTGATTCTCTTTCTAGTTTATCCTTCAGTTCCTCATAGTTACCCATCTTTACATATTCCTATGTAAAATACTCAACATTTTCATTATTTATTAGTTATTGGTTTTATCAGCATTGTGCTCAATGCAACACAATTATTCTTGAATCATATCAACACATCATTATTCCTATTTTTTTCTCTTCTATATTTTTAACAAAATGCCTCTTCAACATGACTTGTGTTCTTTATTAATTTCCATAAAATTCATTACCATGGTTTTTTCGTAAATTTTTAATCTTACATTCAGGGTCCAAAATATCATAATAATAGGTATCAGTTGGGAGGGAAAATGGTTCTTATCAAGTAAATAAAACTTTTTTAGTCGTTGCCCTGAAAAGCCAAATTATTTTCCATTTATTTTCATAACTCCAGTCCTCTAGGTGGCAACATAATCTAAACGTTAAGCTACAAAAATGAACACATATTTCTTCACGAAACAATACAAATGTCAGTTTCTAGTCAGGTAAGAAATTGCTATGGATAGCAAATGTTCTCAATCCATTCACCACTGGTAGATTTGTCAAATTTGTTTTGCAAAATTACTTTTGGATCCTGCTTACATATATCTGTATGTATATATAGTTACAGAGGGTCTTGCGTCTCACCCCCCCCCCCCCCCCCCCCCACACTTTCTTACCACTGCTTATTCTGCTTATTTATTCCTTGAATTATTATTTACTTTGTAGGAGCACCAATCATTTGTAGAAAATTCTTCACTTCACTTCACCTTATCTGTATCTCTATCTGCTGTTCTGTTTATTACTTGAAACCCTCATAAAAAAAATAAACATAAAATTTAATGAGAAAAAAATAAGATGTGCGAAACTCATCAGCAAGATCTGAAATCATTTTAGCAGTAGTGTGTAGTCAGCATGTATGCTACATGCTCAGTTGAGCTCATCTCATATTTTCTCATTCAGCAAATCCCATTGCTGCATAATGAAAACACACATTTATTAGTTTGATTCAGGGCGAGCAAAGCGGTTGGTATCACCAAAACAACTGCAAAAAAATAAATGAAGTTGAGTTGTACTCATGTCATGCAGCATACTAACACAAGAAAGAGACTGTGTGGTTTCAACCCAGAGAACAGAAGACGGCAGAGAACCGCCATCTGGGCCCAACAAAGAACTGTCATAAACGGCCCGGGAGATCCATGAGAATGAACAACCCAGCCATCTTCCACTAACACAGCCTGTTTTCAACTTTTTTTATGCTTTGAGCAGGGGAATGCAGGAAAGAGGTTGTCAGTGGCAGACTGTGGGATTTTGTTGTTTTGTTTTGTTTTGTTTTGCATCCTACATCTTTTGATGCTTGTTTTTATGGACTGTGTCATACTGTTCAGTAATTAATGAATATTTAACTGACAGTTTTAAGAGATTTGAGTTCATTTGTACTGATCCTGAATGTTGCCTACAATATCCTGATCAGGAAATATAGCAGAATATGATAGTTGGGATAGTCTTTTCTTCCTTTTTGTGACTATAGACTGTAAAAAAAACAAAAAAACATAAACAACGTGTCTCTGCTTCCTTTCACTGTAGAAATATTAAGCTAAAATATCCCAGAAATGATGATGTCATTTGGAGCCCGAGTCTGCCCAGTAGTGATTGTGAGGTGGAGCCGTGGTATCAAAGTCCCGCCCATACTCCTGCAGACTCATGGTGCGTTCCAAACGGGATATATCACCCTCTGATGGGCACTTCGGAGTGAAAACAATCATGGCCGCCATTTTGATGGGTCGTTCCAAACCGAAGTGCTCAAAACTGGCCACTTCAAAGGGCCCCTCGGAATGAAGGATTTCGAAGGGTACAACTGATAGACACTTCGGGCCCCCATGATCCTTTGCACAGGGAAGTTGTTTGACGTCACAGAATGGGTGCAGGAGGCTCGGAGATCGATTTTACCTATAAATGTATGTATAGTATATTTCTATCCATTTTTCTATAGAAGTTTTCTATGCCCCATGAGGTCTTGCGTCAAAAGTGGGAGTGTCTTCTGGTTCGAAGTAAACAAGCTGAACGTGACACTCATTCATTCAACAGTTGACAGTCATTCAAGATTTAACGATCCAAACTTGCGAACGTTTGGCTTTTACTTAAAGATTTAGATTTCAGCATCAACATTTAAACAATGTTTTACAATAAAAAATGTTAGAGTAACAGTAATTTATTCATTTATGTTAGGAGTGCACATCAATCATGCTAAAATGTAACTGATATTTATACTGACATAAAAAGAAAACTTACCTTTTTAGTTGCACCTGCTTCCATTTATTTACAATCACAAGAATGCACAAAACAACTCCATTAAGGCTTTTAAGTCCAAAGGTTTGCACATTTAGAAATATATTGATAACATACCCTATGTTTACGTCACTTTTTCTATTAATTGTCCTCTAAATTATGCGATGATTGCAATTCGAGGACGTTTGCATGATCTCTCCCATCTATCTATCCTGATCCTTTCAGCCAGAGCAACAGAGGGAGCTCATGAGAGGAAAACAGGAGTTATGAGTTATACAAGTTAACCCGAGTGTGAATCTGTGAAAGATATGCGTATGCATTTGTCCGGTATCAACAAAGGCACAGGGAAGAGACAGATAAAACATTAAACCAAATAAATACACGATTATAATTATATAAGAATTGTCTATGTTTCTCAAGCAGTCTCTGGTATTTTCCTTAAACGTGTGTATTTATTATCGCAATGGTTAACATAAATAGCCTTTAGCATCGCATATATGACAGTGCAAACGACAATATCACACCATAAGGCTTTGGTGCTAGCATCAGTGACAGGTGAAGAACAAACAACGGGTTGTTCATGTGTTGCAGGGCCAGGATGCTCTTGTAGTCATGCAGCAGCACTTTTGTGGAAGGTCAGTAAAGTAAAGGACAATTAAGGGCACGAAAACTGTTTATTGTATTGTGATATTATTAACTAATAAATGTACTAAACTGTAACGACATCTCTCATAAAGGTTTGCAACTTTACAAAGTAAACAATGACTGAAAAACACTTAGCCTCTTCGCTAATTAACACACAAAATACCATACTTCCGCCGCCTCACCGGAAGTTGTACCCACATTCTTTTTTTACAGTAGCGCCCCGCGGAAACAGGTGGATACTACTGCAGTATTTATACGAGTTAGATTTGGTACATTATTATGGTCAAAATTGTACTTCAACAAAAATACTTTACAGCTCCCTTTATCAGTCCATTCAAATGTTTCAAATACATAGACACAATATACATTATATTTAACGTAAAAGGCCGGCAGTAGCTTATAATGTTACTACAGTAAATGAATGCGTATTAATACAAAGAGTAAACCAGGGGAAAAAAGACAAAGGCACCTCCTTGATTGTCTCGTTAAGATGACGCTAAAGTGCGTTCCAAAAAAAGCGTTTTTTTGACCCCTACACCCTTCATCCCTTCGAAGCTCTCACTCTGGAGGGTAAACGCTTTGAAGGGATTAGGGCATAGGGATGAGCCCTTCCGAATGGAACGCAGGGTCAATCACAAGCAGAGCTGTCAGTCATGATGTTACATGCCTTTGACTTTTTATAGCATCAAATAACTAACTAAACCAAACTTATTAGAAAAAGTAATGCTTGAACATACATCAGTGTAATAAGAACTTTTAAGTGTAATTGGATTTTTTAGTTTGGCTTGCGTCCCATTCGACATGGACAGGGCGGGGTTTATGACCTATACTGCAGCCAGCCACCAGGGGGTGATCAAAATGTTTTGGCTTCACTTTTCAGGACATGTGTGGCACACTTGCTTGTGACGTAGTGAAACAGTTTTGAGTAAAACAGTTTCTCGAACAAGAAGTATATGGAACGGAACTTTATTTTGTCTATCGGGAATTGATTGGAACGTTGTGGTTTGTTATTGCTGTGATCTCATGTGAGTGACAGGTTGTCCCGCCCTCGCAAAAGTAAACACATCATCAGAGAAGAGAAAAGATGTTGTTGCATAAGAGAGGGGAAGTTATTTTGATTGAAGATTATGAAGGCACATGAATTTCAAAAAATGTTGTTCACAGATAGATCATTTATAATAAATACTGCAATATTCCATAAAAAAAGTTGTCAGTTTGGATTTCACAGTGACTTTAAATTCTGTGTCTCTGCCTTGTTTTCTAGTGTATAGCAGAAAACATATGAAACTTTCTAGGATAGTCTTTTGAGTTTGCATGAATACGGGTCATGTAGCGGTCAGCATAGGCATTCAAATGTCTGTGTAGAGGTGCGTGTGTGTGGTGTCTCCAGATACCCAGACAACTTAATCAGATTCTCCTGTCTGGATTTCCCATGCTGGCTGTCCAGTATCTTTCAGCTGTCCGCAAGCTGTTTTAATGCATACATAATCAGACACTCCAGTGTGAGTCTTTTGGATACTAAGTCATTTGAGGCTGTGACCATGTCGAATGAGAGACAGCCGGTAAAAGCAACGCAGCAGAGTATCCACAGGTACTTCCAGCAGTAGAAGTGGTGAACGCTGACAGAACAATAAATCCTGGTCAATCACTACTGAAACAGCCAAAACCTTTCAGAGAAGGCTCACCAGCCACCTCCGCATAAAACCGACATGTCACCAGGCAGCCTCGCTTCTATTGGACATAAACTGACACCCAGCAACAGCTCCTGAGCCGAGACGGTTCCACCTTATTGCACAGCTTGTTTGATTTATGTTCTTTCAAACACTGTTTGGGTTTGATACATTTCTTTTCTCACACCTGACAGCTGACTGAAAGAGCGTTCCTCAAGAAACGTGTGCTGGGTGGGAGGTGTTGGCTTTCTTGCACAATGATGGAACTGGATAATTAAGTTTGATTACTGAGCCCAGAGGAATTTGCGTGTTTATATTGTTATTATGAGCATTAAAATTATGACAGATCAGCTGTTTGCAAGCTGAACACCAGTTCTGCTCAATTATTAGCAGGTTGTGACAAAACTGCTAATTGAGTATACATTTGATATAAAGTTAACAGGTTTTTTTTTTTTTTTTTTTCAGGTGCTGTCTATTTAGTGTGATCTGATCATTTCATATAGAATTTCAATAGAATTTCCACCCATCCATCCATCATCCTCTCTGCACTCAAAGAAAAAAAAAAAGGAAAAAAAAAGGGATACATTGGATTTACTTAACTTTTTTTTATGTCAACAGGTTCCACGTAACTGGGTTATGTTGCAGTTAATTAAAATTATTTATTTCAGTACACTTTTTGTCACATAAGGACAAGGTTAATTTAATACCATTTAGTCGAATCAGGTTAACATGCTTAATTTGTCCAAAACTATTATTTCAATTATCCTAAAATTAATATCAAACAAAAATTAAAATAAGTAATCTAGTTTAATTGATTAGGTTACTTAGTGAATGCATTTAAGAACAATTTTTACAACTGTTACATTATCTAAAAATAACAAAATCTTTACTCTGTAAAGACTGCAGTATGTCTGCAGTAGCCAGAAAACAGTTTTGTTACATCCATGGCATACCCTAAATAGTTGTTTTTCATTATTATAAAACAACTACTGTTTTTTAATATTAAAACAACTTTAATTCTTGTTAGCAGGTCCTCAACCCAAGCACATGCGCTACACTTCACCACAATGGTAACCAAAAAACACTAACATACCAGAAACTCTTTTAAATACAGACATAAAAGAACATTAAGCATTAACAAGTCTCCCAAATTTAATCTCCCAACTTAACTGAAACATGTTCTTTCAAAATGAAGATATTAAGTTGAACCAAAATGCAACTGTTTCAAGTCAGTTTAAAACAATGCAGTTGTTTGAATGAAAAACCTAATACAATAGTGTTAAATTATATTTTTTTTAAATAACTAAACAATATCATAAAATCATTTTTTCTGAATGTGTCTATAAAACCTTCAAACTTCAGATCTTTTTAGACCTTCAGATGAAGCTTTGTCCAGCCACCAAATTGTGCATTTAAGTCACGTCAGAAAGATTGTATTCACAAGTTTGAACGCACATGAGCAGCAGTCATGTCATGAAATTGGGGGTGTGTCAGTGACAAAACATGGTGGACAAAAAGTGAAGATAGTAAAGTGTACATAGTATGCAAACTTCAGAATCTCTCCAGAAGGCATCCAGGTACTTTTTGCCTACTCTTTTCTATTGATGGTAGTAGCATGAACAAAAGAAGTAGAGTTAAAAAAGTAGAGTTGCTGTATATTTTGTAGAAAAGGTACATTTCCATCTTGCTCTAACCAAAGTGATCTGAATGCACCCAACATCGAAATTATGACACCCCAAATCATAAATTAGGACTACCTTTGTCTTTATAATCCTTTTTTATATCATATATAATCCTTTTTGGACATACTTTTTTATATAATCCTTTTTGGACATACTGCAATTATATGAATTGCTTTGGATGTTGGTTAATTTTAATGTACTTAAATTCAGATTCAAATTGCAATTCTATATCCTTTTTTGTACAATTCAAATGCATGAACTAAACTGGAATTTAAAAAGCATTAATCCTCAGTTCAATTCTAAATGGAGAACAACCCTGACTCTGAGAACGTTTCTTTTTTAATCATTGCCAAATTGGGTTTCTGATTACAACCAGGCCTATGCTTTATTTTTTTTTTTATTGCAGCACCTCAGTGTTGGATCATTATGTGCTGTACTTTCTCTGTACAAATATTGGCCTTAAAAGGGCTGGATTTCATTCAGCTCAGTGTAAAAATAGGCATTCTTTTATTTATTTATTAGCTGATGTATTAAATCATTGCAATAACAATGTGAGCTGGAAAGGTTTCTGAGAGCATTTCATTTTGTAATGGTACACATCAATTTGACAACATGACTGCATCATGTTTTAAAAAGAACCGTTTAAACCAGCCTAAGGTGGTTTGCTGATATTAGCAGGTCTAAGCTAGCTGGTCTCCTAACCTGGCCAATAGTATTAAGCTGGTGTTGCAAATAAACTCAAAGGGGAAATATTAATAATTATTCATAACTCATTATGATTATTAATTATGATTAATTATGAATATGTGAATCAGTTAATCAGATGAACTTGATGTAGCTACATTAAAATTAATATTACAATAAATTAACCTATTCGTCCAGTGAACACTCAGTGTTAATTGTTTATTAAGTCTAAGAAATGTTCATTTCCAGGTTATGGAAAAACAACATTTTTATTGTACAGTACTACTGCCTGTAGTAGCCTGTAGCCAAGATCTAAATCATTTAAGAGAGAATTTATTAGCAAACGTCAGAACCAAATATCTATTGTGCACAATCTTTCTTAACTAACTCACAAACACATAACTAAACTAACAAACATAACATACACGCAGGTCACACACGTAGGAAAAAATGAGCAATGATAGAGTTGAACCGGCAGTGGGACCGGAAAAAGAGCTATGGGAAAAAAGCAAAGACAATCTGGAAAAGAATCATCAGTTTTCTCAGTAATAAAACACCTTTGCTGACACAGGTGGTTTACAAATTAATACTAAATCGCTGTTTAGTGTTCAAATGTACGATACTTGCAAGATGCCTTTAGGCTGAGGAGCATCGGATCTGCAGGCCGAGGAGAAATCTTGATGATTCGGCCCGAAGTTGTAGCCAGTATCTTCTGCGTTGGATGAAGTAAAATGAAACAACTTAAGCTGTTAATTTGACTCTTAGTGGAGAAAAAGTTCTTTCTCTCTCTCATAGATGAGCACATGGCTGGATTGCAGGCCTAGACCTACAGGCCTTGCAGGTCCACACGCCTTGGCCTGAAGAGGCCTGCAGCAAAAAGGGGTCTCTTCAGTTGTCCAAGAAGCAAGGAAAAAAAGAGAGAAGGAGGGGCGTTGTGCACTAGCTTTTAACCTCTGGTCAAAGTCACACCTCTTAGGGTTGACCTGACCAGTGGAGATGTTGTATTTCCGGGTTACAACATGCCTCCTGTCAATGCTTTTACGACCGAGCAAGATTAACTGGCTGAGTTTTTGAAGAAGAACTATTAAAGATTCTTGTAATACTGATGTCTTGCACAAATATCGACATATCGCATACACGAGCATTTAAACCTTCTCGATACGAACCCATAGACACTAAACATGGCATAATTGAAGTTACTTTAAATGTATCATAAACATGTGAATACAAGACTGAGTACAATACAACAAACATTAATGATGGATACCATTTCCTGGGGATATGCATGTTAATTTATAGAACAGTCTGTCTATAAATTAATGCAGGAAAGTCTGTTTTCAGTGGGAAAGATGCAGGAAAGATGCAGGTTTTCTGTGTGACCCCAGAGTGAGCTTTAAGCAATTATTGGTTAACTATAACAAATAATGTCTGATTTGTCTCGTTACATCGTTACACTGGTTTAATGTAGAAAATCCTTCTAAAAGGGACCAGAGAGCCAGCTAGGGAAACCATCTAACCCTGATATGCTGGTTTAAACTGTTTTTTTCTTCAGCAGGGAAATTATCAATTGAGCGTCACGCAAGGAGGTTTGACTTAAAGTCTCAGAAAAGTCAGGGGAAAGTCAAGAGGATTTATAGAACTAACTTCATAATTGTAAAAGCCTTAATAAAATGGCTCACATAGCAAGCTTTACAAATATAATTTCAAACCTGGTTTAGCAGAACAGTAATGAGCCAGCTTTTTTAGATCAGTGACAAGTCAAATTAGAAGCAGTTATTTTATTAAAAATTTAATTTTCTTGGGTTTCACTGATTCAGAAAGGATGATACTCACAAAAACCTCTCTTTTGATTACCCTCTCTATTGGCCATGCATTATATTCATTAATAAAAATGTCCAGCCTTGTCTGTAACCAAGCAGCTGATTGGTTTTCCTATTGATTGGTTGTTTCTCATCTGGAAACAGGGTGAGCTGTGAGGTACAAATTGATGTTCAGAAATGCTTTAGGGTGAGAGTGAATGTGCCATGTGTCTTCATCTTTAAACGCAGCACACGCTGACTGCCTCTGCAACAGAACACTGCCAGGAGTAAAAAAAAAAAAAGTGACGGGGTGAGGGAAGAGAGGAATGTTAAATCTGAATAAGCAGGAAAAATACATCAGCGAGTCACAAAAAGATTGTTAAAGGGAGCAGTGAAGGTGACGGAGGAGAAAAAAAAGAGGACAAAAGAGAGACAGAGATGGAGAGGATGCGTGCGCCAGGGAGACTAGAAAATAAAGAGGGAACCTGAGAATGGAACAAATGTGACAGGATGAGAAAGGGAAGAGTGACAAAGAGAGTGATGGAGCGACAGAAAACGAGGAGAAATTAAAGCAGGTCTGTAGAGAGATGAAGATGGAGTGAGGAGAGAAAAAGGATAGAACTATTGCCATGAAAATGTGACAGATTAAAGGGAAAGTTCAACCCAAAATGAAAATTCTGACATTATTTACATTCCAAACCTGAATGCTGTATAGCAGATTTTTATTTAATTGTTTTTTTTACAATGACCACATGTTGGCAAGCTCCAAAAATACCATAAAAGTACCCATACTACTCATGAACTATATTCCAAGGCTTCCAGTTGAACTAGGGAAACTGTCCTTAATTTAAGCATATTGTTTCCTGAGTGCCTCATAATCAATTATAGGTAACGCTGCCTGGTCCCTTTCGAACATTCTGTTGACTATAAGTAACTTTGCAACTACATGTCAACTAACTCTCATTATTAGTAGACTGTCTGCTTAAAGGGTTAGTTCACCCAATAATGAAAATTATGTCATTTATTACTCACCTTCATGCCGTTCCACACTCGTAAGACCTTCATTCAACTTCGGAACACAAATTAAGATATTTTTATTAGAAATCCGATGGCTCAGTGAGGCCTGCATAGCCAGCAATGACGTTTCCTCTCTCAAGATGTACTAAAAACATATTTACATCAGTTCATGTGAGTACAGTGGTTCAATATTAATATTATAAAGCGACGAGAATATTTTTGGTGCGCCAAAAAAACAAAATAACGACTTATATAGTGATATAGGCCGATTTCAAAACACTGCTTCATTAAGCTTTGGAGCCTTATGAATCTTTTGTGTCGAATCATGATTCGGATCGCATGTCAAACCGCCAAACTGCTGAAATCACGCGACTTTGGCGCTCCGAACCGCTGATTTGACACAAAAGATTCATAACGCTCCGAAGCTTCATGAAGCAGTGTTTTGAAATGTTTTTTTGGCACTGATGTTGAATGAACGCAAAAATAATAGTTAAACTTTTTGCCACATTTTGAGTAAAAGGTACTTTCCATTTTAAGTTAGTTATACTGTTTGGGTTTACAGTGTAGGAAGAAACTACGAAAAACAGTATGTGAAAAAAGTAGTATGTGCGAATTCACAGTATTCATAAAACAATAGACGAAAAGTACCTGGATGACATACAACTCTGGCCAGATTCTGAAGTACGCATCTGATGGACACTTTACTATCCCATCAGGCAAAGGGAGAGGATTTGTTAAGTGATTAGTAAAATAAAGTATGTGGTAAATATAACTTAACAATGTTTTGCTCTACAACATAAATTACACACACCCATTTCGAACAAGTGAATTTTGAAGCTAAGGTATGTTTATAATAACTATCTAGATAAGAAAGTTTGGGGTGTGAGTGTGTGCAGTTTATGTTGTAGAACAAAACGTCAAATATTGTCAAGTTATGTTTACCACAGACCTTATTTTACTCATAAATTGAATTATAAAACCACATAGGAAAATCTCGAGGGAACCAGGGGCGAATTAGTCTTCAGAGTTTTGACGTAATCCCTGCAGCACTCTTAACTTTATGTTTATTTAACAATTGCACATAAAAGCAATATTACATTTGCAAATGTGCTATTGGTCAAAATTCCTTTCCAACTACTCCTTTAAACACACTGCATATTTAATTATGGAGTGCAAAATTATAAAACCTGCATGATAAATTCATCTTTGTGTTGGTATACCACTTAAACCTTGTTCTATTAGGAAGTCAAATTAAAGGAAAAAGGAATTACAAAAGCACTGAAATGGTCCTGCCATGTGTAAATGAAGGATGGAAGCTTCTTTTTTTCCCTTTGTGCAACCCTCTAATTAACACATCCTTGTTTTAAAACCCCTCAAACCCGAGCACTGCCCTTGGAGGAGCATCCACTCTAATAGCTTATTAGTTGGGTTCCTGGTCTGTTTCCTTGTTATCGGCGAAAATGTATGAGCAAAATCAATTCTCTTACAAACATCCCGCAACCCTCTCTGCGCCTCTCTCTCTCTTTTTCTCATTTCCTTTCTCCCTCACCTTCACTCGCTCGCTCTCGGTTTTCTAAACACGCCCGCCAACAACGGCCACCGTCAATAAGACATAATGCTTCTGTATTCTTCGCTGATGGCCTGATCTTTGCTTTAAAAATGGATCCATTAAGAGAGAATGCTATCTCTCTTGTCCTTTCAAGTGATTCTGCATATTCATTATGAAAACGCCACGGGCACTAACAGTGCCAAGTTAAACGTGACCCTGGGCCAATTACGCCTGTCCCACAAATACAATTACAGATACTGTCATTCAGGCGGAATCCCTATTATTACCAGGCCAAGCGCTAACAGCACACATGAGGACCTGCGAAGGCCATACTACTGCAATATTAAGAGCTGTGATACAGTTAGTTGTTATCCTAGCCGAGCTTGCTGAGAATATCTGAGCTTTGTGAGAGATCTCTGACAGAGACAACAGAGCGAAGCAGCATCCTAATTTAGCATCATTTCTCTGCGGTGGCTTTGCGGCAGCAGGGGAGTCTGTCACAGGCAGCCCGGTGTGACAGGTGAATATTGGGCTGAGCTTCCAGCTGTCTGCCTTTATTCTGTTACCTCTGGAGACAAAAGCCATCACAACACGTGTGCGGCAAAGCGCCCGCCCAATCAGAGCCACACAGAGAGAGAAAGAGGAGGGAGGAGAGGAGAGTGATGGCTACACTCAGCCTGCAGTCTGAACGAAGGCTTTCTCTTCGCCTGTTCCCCTGCTGGTCAAACTTATTTTTCAAATGTGCGGTTGCCTACGATCAGTTAGCTATGCATGAACAGAGCAGAGGACAGACGGGTTACGGTGCCCACAACCAGAGGGGGATTGTTAGAGGGCTGTGATGAGGTAGAGACAGAATAAATCAGACCTTAGTGGGTGAATGCACAGTCAAAAGCAGTCAGCACTGAAGAGAGGCTAGCTGTTTAATGGGTGTGCATCTAGTAAGCTGTACTTGTACTTGCTTTCCCCAACATATTGTTATGGAAACAGAAAGTGAGCAAAAGTGAGCAACTGCGTAAAGGAAATCTTTCAAACATTAACTACGCTTCATCATTTTTATAATTATGTTGATTCAGTTACAGTACTAAAAATACACTGATCATGCATAACTTCCTAATATTTTGTTGGTTCCCTTTTGCTGCCAAAACAGCCCTGACCCGTCGAAGCATAGACTCCACTAGACCCCTGAAGGTGTACTGTGGTACAGTATCTGGCACCAAGATGTTAGCAGCAGATCCTTTAAGTCCTGTAAGTTGCAACATGGGTTGTTCAGCACATCCCACAGATGCTCGATTGGATTGAGATTTGAGAAATTTGGAGGCCAAGTCAACACCTCAAACTCATTGTTGTGCTCCTAAAACCATTCCTGAACCATTTTTGCTTTGTGGCAGAGTGCATTATCCTGCTGAAAGAGGCCGCAGCCACCAGGGACTATCGTTTCCATGAAAGAGTGTACATGGTCTGCAACAATGCTTAGGTAGGTGGTATACATGTCAAAGTAACATCCACATGGATGGTAGGACCCACAGTTTCCCAGCAGAACAATGCCCAAAGCATCACACTGCCTCCACCGGCTTGCCTTCTTCCCATAGTGCATCCTGGTGCCATGTGTTCCCCAGGTAAGTGACACACACGCACCCGGCCAACTTTGAGGACAAAATGTTCACTTGCTGCCTAATATATCCACCCACTAACAGGTGCCGTGATGAAGAGATAATCAGTGTTGTTCACTTCACCTGTCAGTGGTCATAATGTTATGCCTGATCGGTGTATACTAAAATACTAAAATATATATTTGACAAAATTATGAGAATTAAACCATTCCATCTTTTTTAGTTGGTTTTTACTTTTATTTAGCAAGGACAAACTAAATTGATCAAAAGTGACAGTAAAGACTTTAACATTGTTATTCATCAAAGAATTATATACTGTGTGTGTGTGTATATATATATATATATATATATATATACAGTCACACCTGTTGCTTGTTCCCTTAATTGGTTTGAGTTTGTATTTAAGCCCTGTGTTTTGTTCAGTTCTTTGTCCATTCTTATCCGTGTGTTGGATGGTTGTTTTGTTCCTGTTCCAAAGTTATTTGTGAGAAATCCTGTTATTAAAGCTGTACTGCTAAATCCATTTCTGTGGCCCTGTCCCCAATGGCACACTTCATATGCACTTACAGTCTTGTGGACCTAATGGTTGCCGTGTGTGCGTGTCCGTTAAGTCCATGAGACTGTAGGGTGTCTTGTTTGTCATTTTAGGTTTGTTTTAGGTCGATATGCGCCATCGATGTGCACTTTAGCCGAGCCCACACTGAAGTGAGCTCCATAGCAGACTTCTTCCCGATAAACAAAGCAGCGTTATGTCACGAAACTGCAAACTCGTAGGAAGTCCGCGAGTGTTTAGGGTGCAGCCCTCAATTTGTGACTATATATTTCACTATATTATTGTTTTTACTGTGTTTTATTTATCAAATAAATCAAATAAATGCTCTTTGTGAGCATAAGAGGCTTCTTTCGAAAACATTAAAAATCTTACTAACCCCAAACTTTTGAACAGTAGTACATGTAACTAATACTAATTCCTGATATATAGAGTTCACTCACCACAATTTTATGTGCTAAGAAGAGAGTTTGTGATCAACAAAACAGGTGAGATATTATTCTATTTGCCCTTGCTTGACACCATGAAGGCTTTCTTTTGACTGGCATCAGCACACTCAGCTTTGAGCAAGCTATCAATATTTAAACCAGTCTGAGAAGTTCCAAACACTTCTAGACCCCCCCAAAAAGGTGAAAGAGACATTGATTTGCTCAGTTCTGGAAAAAAATAAAAATAAAAATCAAAGAACTTTATGGTCCTTGGATGTTCTGATTTGATTAAAGGTGGTACTTGGGCTGAAAAGTTTGAGAACCACTGCTTTTGGATTCAGTAGTATTTTGGAGTCTTGGTCAGTGAAGTCACTCACTGTCTGATACATATAGACTGGAGCTGGCAGCACACAGATGAGGTTTAAGTGTGAAATATGGAGCTTGACTGTCTGAAAACAGTAATATTTACTCTTAGGTGAGTTACAGTGGATGTAAACACAATATGAAATATTAAACAGCCAGTTGTATACAGTGATGCATTAGATCTATTTGAATGAATCTACAGTATCTTTAATCACTTATTCCACATTTACTGTAATCAGAACAGTAAAAAAAAATGACTAGCCCCAATGGGCGATATATCACAAAACAAAATGACTGTGCTACAGAACACGACGGCAAGTTTCTCAGAGACGCACTGGAGCATCAGTGTTATGTTACGTTCAGGCCTGTTCTCACAGCTGTGCGTGTGTGTACAGGCCTTGCAGACACCAACATAAATCAGTTTAGGAGGAAATGTCATTCAGCATCTCTAATCCGATTGTTTGTCCTGGTAATGCGATTGTTCTGCCGTTTCATTTGATCAGCTGTAACAGATTTAAAATCCCCTGCTCATCCTCGACCAGTATGTTTCATCATTTGTCTCTTCCATTTATTTGTACAGTACGGGGGACAGGCATATTGACTGTATGACAGATATAACGTCCAGGTTAAATGGTTTATGTTTGTGCATTTTGTGTTACTCACTGTAATCACAGCGGGATTATGCGGAAGTATGATTGGTAACCATCTGCCTGCGCCTTGGAATGACTGAATGCTAGAAGTGCCAAACATATTTTGGGATAATAATGTCATTGTTCATCCTGCTGGGATGACATTATCATCAATCTCAAATGATGTGATTAGACTGACAGCTTTCATTTAAAAAATAAATGATCACATCTTTATAAATGCATTTAATGGCTTTAGGTCACAAAAAGATATACCCCAGACTAAGCTTATTAAAACTCTTAAAAGATCAAAGTTTTTTATTGGCATCTATGGTTCCATGAAGGTGAAGAACCTTTACATTTATTGAACCTTTCCATTGCAAAAAAAGGTTCTTTAGCTTATTAAAATGTTTTTGACATTAAAAGGGCTATATGAAGAATTAATAAACCCTTATTAGCGACACCACTGGCTTTTAAGTGAACTGCAGCCAGCTCATGCTCTCAATTACAAAATAAACACACAACAAAAATGACAGCGACGAGAAATCAGCAGTTACGAAAGCGTCTGATCATAGCAATGTGGATATGATTGCACCAGCTCTGCAATTCACTGGCATCATGTCAACAGATGAATTAAAATTAAACTGTTATGATAGTTTGATTATAAAGTATGTCTAGACTATATAGATCTAGCTATGTGAGACTTAAATGAATCCCTTTTGTTTGCATGACACATTGGCATTGGCAGTACAGAATGGCTCTTATCCTGAACATTGTATAAGCATTCGTTTCATGTGTCATAGAACAGAAGAGGCTTTTGGGAGCAAGTGTAAATGTCATATCCTTTTTGATTTCCTAGCAAAAACAAACCTTCCTTCACATAAAAACCAGTCTACAGACTTTCATAGACAAGGAAGTCGGGGAAGTTTTCGTTTTTTTATTTCAATTACAAGCTTTTCACACATAGGCAATAAAAAAGTGATGAATACATGGAAATTCTTACATATAGCCCTTTTAAGAACAAAAAATGGTTATTTTAAGAACTATTTACTGCAAGGTTCTTTATGGAACTCATAATGGTTCTTATGTGGCATCTCTGAGAATACCCTCTTTTGTAACCTTTATATTTTTACTAATGGGTTTGACTGGGATTGCATTAACAGATAAAATTGGATTAGCATCAGCCAAATGTCTAATATTTAATATCTAAATAAATGTATATAGTTACATTTTACAATTAAATTGACATTTTTGGGTCCCCAACTTCAGCTTTACCTCAAACTGAATTATCAAATGGCTTCTGAAGACTTGAAATATAATGTTTATGAATGTTTTATGGTGCATTTTACCCGTAGCTGTCCCACTGCAAACAAAATAAAACATAAATGATTAAGTAATGATTAAATGATGACAGAATTTTCATTCATTTTGACATTTTAAAGTTAAAACGGCTTGGGTAAAGTGATGGAAACCTTCTAAATGAGTTCAGTGCAACACCAGAAATCTCACTGAACAGAATGAAACCGTTATAGTTAAATGCGTTAAATAAATGTGATGGCACTGAATAATATCTCATTGATTAAATACAATAAAATCAAACTCCATGAATTCAATATTCCACAAACCTAAAAGGATTCAGAAACATTTGAATGGCTCTAAAGTTGTTCATACGTAAAATGCTTAAGTTTTAGATGCTGTCATTACAATATAACTGTGCTTTTCACAGTTTCTTGAAACACAATTGCTGGAAAACCTAAGGTGTCTGTGCAGAATACTATTGGAGAACTTGGAATACTTCAAAATGATGAGTTGGTCCTAGGGGGTATATTGCTCCTGGTTCTCATTGATTTGACCATGCTGATAAGCTTGACTAATTGCCTCTCATTTTCATAACTCAAGTTCACCCGAGTTCAGTCCTGCAGTGGTGACTACAGAAGTCTGTGCTGTGCTAACTGCGCTGAATACTATTATTGATTTACAGCAGTTTGTTTCGGAAATAAAGGGATTTAATGGGCCCTTTATAGAAGAGGTTAATGCAGAACTCCACTGAGCACATACAATCAACCCTCTACAGACAATTAGAGCCCAAATGAAGCTAAATGGATTCAGTATGTTTACCTATACCAAGCACTCATTAGCATTCACTCATTTCTGTTTCATCTGATACAATAAAGTGTTAAAAAGCTAATTTCACAACACGGGTCCCATGAGCGAGCTTCTACCATAGCCCATAAGGGGAACCGAAGAAGAGAAAGGAAACAGCAACACAAATTTAAATATGGCTAATTAGAGCAAAAACACTCATATTGTCTCCACACAAATGTTGGCTCTAAAGAGGCCCCCATCCAACATCATCACAATATGCTTCAGATTATTCAGTTATTATGGTACATTTTGTCATTATTTCTCAATTCGTAGAAGACAAGGGAGGCCAAGTGTTCTTGAAGTCAAATAGAGAGTGCAGAGTGACTGTTAAACTGCATCACAGAAGGTGGGATGATGATTTAAAACAGTAAAATGATTTCGGGTAGTCAATGAAATGCTAATATGGGTCATGGTTTTTTTTACATGTTTTTGTTCAAGAATGTCAAATTGAGGCACCTGTCTTTATATCATAATTAAAAGAAAAGCCTCATTGAAAGACAAAAAAACGCTGACATCTTTTATTATTATTTCTTAGTTAAATCTCAAGGTCAAAAGGTCCCTTAAAATAGAATATCTTAAAATATCCGATAATTTGACTTTATACTGTATTTGATTTTTCCTTTTCTTTATTGTTCATATAACAGATGTACATTGAATCCAGAGTAAACTGCTGATCATTCCTCATTCAAGTTTGACTGTTCTGGAACCAAAAAATCAGTGCTCTTCATTTTCAAAATAAAACATCCCTGTACACTCCAAAAGAAACATTTCTGCTGGGTTGGGAGGTAAACAAGAGGTCATGATGAAGCTGCAGGTGCACTGATCCCTGAACTAGCAGAAATGAAAAAAGAAAACTCTTGTAAGGTGCATCGTTCTTCTATTTTTACCTAGCTGGGCAAATAGCATTTAGGACGTGATCACTCCAGTGGCGACTGAATGACTTTAACTGAACATTCATTCACTGCCTGGGATTTATCAAAAGAAATCTGGTGAACTGTGAAGACACATAAGAGATGGAGAGCGCTGAATAGAGTGACTGGAATAAACATACGTTAGAAGTCTCCACTCAGCAGAAGGACAATACCGACTGATTTGGATTTTGACTGGGGGAAAATGATGGAAGAATATGTGAAAATGAGGGATGGAGGAGGGGTAAAATCTCCACGCTCATCTCTCAGTCTCTCTCCATCTGCAAAAAAAAAAAAAAAAAAAGAAAGAAAAGAAAAAGATTGACTGGTCTGAGCTTTGAACTTTTTATCCTTAAAACTCTGTCAGTCCTGCAATTTTGAGGCTTGGCGGAGCTATACACATCATTAACTGAACTGCAAATTTTGCCTGATTGCCTCATTATAAAATATGCAATTAGCCTGATGCATTTAACATTAGACACCCAGGCACCAGGAACAGATCATTCACTCAAAAGCTTCATAAATATAACGTATTTTGATATCTGGAGCAGAATATTGGCATTTTTATACCAGACAGAAATGCTCGTTAGCAAATGATTACATTTGATTAGATAAGGCATTACAGGTCAACTCCTGTGAAAAATAGTAAAACACTTTTGGGCAAGTCTGTAGCCTAAACATACAGTATTGCGTCTATTTACACATTTAAAGGGCATGATGTATTGTAACATAATAAAATGAATGACATTTGGAGCAGATTACGTGTTTTGATTAAAGTTATAAATACCTACAATACATAGTACTATTGGGTGTATTATGCACAATCCAAGATGGCAGACTTAATAAATTATTGTTTTGAATGAATCGGTTGAGTAAATTATATTGACTCATAAAAACAGACACGTTTTGTTTCTGAATTAATCTTTGTTTTGAACAAATCATTCAAGAACATGATTGAATAGACAGGTTTCTTGTATACAAACAATACTGGATGCACGCGCATTCAGGGGGCAAAACCGCTATCGAGTCTTATGCCGGAAAAACGCTTAACGTGGCTTATTGATATTAACAGACCAAACACAGTTAACATCATACTAATAAACCATACTACACTGTGAAAAATAAATGTATTTTTTACAGAGAAAATATATCACAGTAATATCACATTTTGATCAGAACTGTGAATTTCCATAAAAACGCGTACATTGACACTAAATGTACATTTTACCTGTTGTTCAACTGATTATATGTGTTACTGAAAAAAATGGCATTTTCCTTTAATTAAAAGTAATTGTTATGTATTAGTAACCTTACATGTCCTTAAAAAACGTTCATAAATAATGTTTTTTCAAAGTTGGGGAAAATGTTTTTTTTTTTTTTACAGAGAAAAAAACTGTAGAATCTAACAGTCATATCACATTTTGATCACAACTGTAAATTTCTATAAAAACGCGTACATTGACACCAAATGTAGCCTACATTTTGTCAGCTATTTAACTGATTATAATATGTGTTACTGGAAAACGCGTAATTTCTGGTGGCACGGGTGAGTACGTCCCCACTACGTTTTCAAACACCTCACTGCACGGATGTACCCAATAACGATTTTAGGTAGCAGAGCAGAGCATTCATATCATTCGTTTGTTAAAGAGGGGATCGGGTGCTGGAATGTGTTGTTTCTGAAAACATACTGAGTGCTCATTGCCGCCGTTATCAGTGACTGAAGGCAACAGTCAGTGTTCCCTTGTGGCGTGCACGGTCTTCACAGTTCACACAGAGGAGCGCTTAACGCTATTGCAGAGACCCTGAATTTGTTGTGGTGAAATCACAAAATAAAATGCAAACAAATGTGTTCATATTCTTGATAAACAATCGTGGATTAACGTCTCTGGTTTTTATGAGATAAAAACGAGGTTGGATTCAAACTAAGAACCTCAAGAACTTTTTGTTTGAAGCTCAACAGCCATATAGATGATAACAAATTGGATCTGTCAATAAAATAAAATCAATGTATAATTGGAATTGATTTCTGTACATCATGTTATATATGTACATATTTCACTTAACACCTTATTAGCAGAGGCCATTTACACTAGCTCCACCCACCAATGTCTGGTTAGCGTAGACAACACTAAAAAAATACAACAAACTACCTGAAGTCTCAGTTGTTGTAGGTAGGGTATAGGGCGTGAAGCAATAAGTGTCAGCCTTTGTTACAAGCGACCCGAGTTCAAATCTGCCTTATTCCGAACTCATTCTCCTCTCTTTTCCCATCACATATCAAATTGAAAAGACATACATTTTTTAATTAAAATGAAGGAAATATTTAAAAATATAAATATAGGGGCTTGCGGGTATTTAAGATTTTTTAAAGGGAAAATCCGACCTACAAATTCATTTAAAGTGAGGTCAAACTGTAAAGATCATTGTCCATGCCTTTTTATCGTGTATTCGGTAAACCCTGACAGTAGTTTTAAACACTAATAGAGAGTGTGCAGTGCCACAAACAGTTAGCAAATGCCCTAGATATTTTAAGGGCATAAACTAATTTAACACTTAAATGTATTTCTTTCCACAAAATACAGGGATATGCTTGTATTCTTAATCACATTTCATTGTCATGGGCACTTCACATGAGGTCAAGTATTTATCTTAACATCAAAACAATGTAAATTCCATTGCATTTACAATCTAGGAGGCGTAACTACTCGTATTCATTTTTGTCTATTTACTGCTACATATTCCTGTCAACCATTGTGCAGTAAACAACATCATAAGATATGAAATTATACAAAACAATAAAATATAGAAGTACAAAAGACTAAAAACCATGGAAATAAATAACATTTCCAGCAAAAGCCATGCTTCAAGACACAAATGTGTAGCTACATTTAAAAAAAAAAATCCTGTCGGGCCTGGATACTAATAATACAGAACACGTCCTTGGGAAATAAAATAGATTTTGAAGGAACATAAGCATGCATTAAAGTACAAAAAGTTTGTCCTGTACTGTTGAGAAGAATGTCACGTTTCTGAATGGCTGCATCTACGGGGACACAAACAGTTATAATTAAAATACAAACCAAACAAAGGGCAGAAACATAAATGAGCATTAAAAAAATTATCTCATTTGAGGCCACACACTTATTTTAGTTACTCATAAAAACATTGGTGTACTTTATCAGTGATGAATGATAAGCACAGGCAATAAACCACTGCTATGTATACAAGACAGCATAGAGCTCCCTACTCAAATTAAAATACTATACCTGTTAGTCTCCCCAGTCAAACGCAGCTATTTTTGATGTGAGACTCAATACTTTTGGGCTGACAGAGTACACTCACTTTTCCTCTCTTCCACCTTGGTACCTTTATGAGGATTTATCCTGATGATGCACCTTTAAAAAAAAACAACAACAATAATAGTAACAAAAACCTTAATTTCTGCACATTTCTTAACCTAGTGAATGCAGCCTATGACTTACAAGAATTCTAGCGTGGCCCCCAGTTCTACAGGATAACTGGTGTTCATTATGTAGTAGAAGGAAAACATCAGATACAGGGCCTCAGTAGATCTCAAAAGATGGTCATTCACAGTCATCTGGTCTACTGCTACCATGTATAAACTGGCTGTCAGTGGGTTCTCTCCTGTGAACAAACAAAAATCAGTAAGCAATAACATTTACAGAATGTGAATTCTGCAGATTTCATATCAAGTCAACCACAATCAGTAATTTTGTGGTGTAAGATTAAAAATTAAGTGATCACATTAAATGACGCCCACCACACACTACTAAACATGGAGTAGGTGGAAGCTGCTCTGGGCATATATCATTTGGAACACAAGTGTCTTCTACGATCACAAGAAACTGGTCTTGGTCATTTTTTAAATGGGCAAGCAACAACATCACTGCCCCACAAACATGATTCCCCCCCCCCCCCCCCTGCTCTCCCTGCTCTGCTTGCTCTCTCTGTGCACTGAAACTGAAAGTATTCTAATATTCTTCTGAATTTACTGGTAGTGGCTTCTTCAAAGCTGTCGTTCATGTCAATGCCAGTGAGATCTTTAAAGTGTGCTTTCATTCCTGCTGCCTGGAAAAGATATGGCCACTCATCAAGTAACTCTGCGGTTTCCTTTCCAAATTGGATGTCATTTCTTTGGGAGGTGTAGGTAGCAGTCATCAAGTTGTAGATTGTCTTTACATTGCTTTCCTTATTTTGAAACATTTCAAGCAATTTCTCTCTTTTTTTTTCTCTCAGTTTCTCCAACTGGCAACTGGGGTTCTGAATTTATACAACCATACTCCAGTTTCCGTTTCTTTGACTTTTCTGGCATATCACAAAGTGATCTAGTGGTAGTTTTTGCTCTTTTTAAATTGTCAATTCGACAGACTAGTTGCTTAGGGAGAGAGTCATATCCACAGTCTGGGAATTAATTTCATCACCTCCATCCTCGGTTACATCAAAACATGCTGAGGAAGAAGATTGGTCAGATAAAGTAATTTTTAATTTTTGCAAATGTTAAAGTCCTGTGCTTTCGTGAAACATGGGCCGTAAAGCTTAATCTCAAACTGAATATTTTGTCACATTTTTCAAAAGGACAACATACCACCTCTCCCTTTGCTAAATGTGACCTGAGATCAGAAAATACTTTGTTTATGTCTGGGCATTTCTGCTGACAGTTTGAACTGTTGCAAACAAATGTGCCCACTGAATTGTCCAAATAAGTTTGTTGTCTTTTGTGATTGCGATAAACATGAGCTTTGAGAGCACTGTATTTTGTGAACTTAAGTTTGCAGGCTGGGAAACAACATGGATATTGAGCATTTGCTTTATGTCTGCTTAAGACCTAATGACTAACGTATCCCTTAACAGTCTTAAAAAAGCAATCACAAAATTTGCACAAATACATCCATATAGTTGAAGGTAACACACCTAATACAAAATAGTTTGTCCATCCAATAAGTCTGCTTCCTTAAGTTCTAAAAAAACCACAAATAAATAAAACAACGAACCAGAACCAGACTCTGCTGCAATGAAACAAAATAAATAAAATTAATTAGACAGTTCTGTAGCCCAATTACTATTTGAAGTCTTCCAACAAACAGTTGCTAACGACTTGCATGAAACCTTCATGATCTAAACTGCAAGATGAATAACTTACCATTTAAAATGTAATTAGCCATTTCCACTGGTTTTCCATTAACATTTAAAATAACATTGGATGACAGGTCACTTGAATAAAAAAATACACTTACCATCAAGGTCCAGTGTTAAGTTGTTGTCATTCTGTCATTTTGAACATCCAAAGCAGAATATGTTGCTTTACTGATTTTCAAAATAAATTACAGAGGAGTAGTAATTTATCAATTTGCAACAAGAATATTTTCATATTCATAAGGCATGTTCAGACCTTTATTTTGAAATAGCGATGAAAGATTGGTTAAAACATGTTTGTTTTCATGCCAAGAGTTCAAAAGATAACATCCATTTATTTTTTTGAGAAAAAAAGGTCTGAAAATGTTTTTAATAGAAAAAAAAAAAAGAAAAGAAAAAAGCATTTATGATTGTGGCGGTGATCTATAACCCACATACATGTTGTTTTTATGTTTATTAGAGGCTGAATTCATATCAAATTCTGCCAAACATCCCATACTACTTCTATATAGGATGTCTACTTCATAAATTTAAGGAAAATAATGGAAATATATGGTTCAGATCACTCAAACCATATATGGAAATGGAGGCACCATTATATGGTCAGTAATGGAGCTTGGTTGTCATCTAGTGAAAAAGTTTGGTACTACACCAAAACAAAATATTACCGAAAGCTAATTTTTTGAGATATTAACCAATTCCAAAGTACTCTTGAATTACAACCATTTAAGTTTGGATAGTGCATTTTCATGTCTATAAAAAAAAAAGTGGGGGTGACAGTTAACAGGTTAAAACAGTCACGTTCACACACTAGCTAGCCTACTGGAGAGAAACTTTTACTTAATGTTACAGATTTTTTTAAACAAATGCCTGTATTCAAGCGAAGTAGCGAACCCAACCCCGTGCACTATGGAAAACAAGCACTGTTCAACTTGTCATGTCATACAATAAAAACAATAAATGTGGCCATTTCTATAGTTGCAGGCGTTTTTTTTTTTTTTGTGTGCCAGTGCGGGAATAAATGCTGTGTTTTTGTCTCCACTGGCAGGTAATATCTTGATTAACTTAATAATGATGAACTTAAGCCTTGATTCGTGTCGCGTTTTTCTTACAGCATTGTTTAAATAAAAAATGGCGGCGGCCTTCGTTACATCAAAGACAGGACAACAACAATCCACAACACGGTATGCAATTACCGGGAAAATTTTGTATTTTTGATTTTTAAATCGTCTCCAAAATCAGAACGAGGTCTGTGGTACGTTGTCTAAATTTATCTGTAGCAACCCACATTTAGCTACCCTCTCATTGTGTAAAACTGTTTCATTTAAAAAAAGAAACAAGTTTCTCAAGGACACGAGTAATGCGCGAAAATTGGTCAACAAACGGAAAGAAGAAGGACACATGGAAAATGGTATGCATGTTTAACCTCACTTTTACTTTAATTAAAATTCTTACAATTGAGATGTGTAAAAATTCTCTCTCTCTTTCTCTTTCTCTCTCTTTTTTTTAAGGGACCAAGATGCAGAATGCATTGGAGTGGTACCCATCGGTCTGTCCAAACCCATATGTGTGAAAGACTTGCAGTGATATTAATTAGATTTGTTGATGTTGTGTTTTATACAGAGATTTATAGGATAATGATGTTTTGAGTTGTCTTGCAGGGTATTATGGGCTTTGCATATATATATATATATATATATATATATATATATATATATATATATATATATTTACTTTAAATGAAATAAGTTTATTTACTTTAAATTGAATAAATGTTTGAATTATTTCATATTTTACTATGTGTTAGAACCTAATGATACTTTAAGGCAATGTACAAATGTTGGCTGTTTTTAGTTTTTAAGATTGGTGTTATTTACAACAGAAACTGTATTGCATTAAATGAAATTTTATCAATTAATATTGATTGTCTGTAATAAATTCATTTTTGTGAGTGTGACATTCAAGTGATACACTATAACTAACAGCCTTAAAACATTGCAGATAAAAAACAAAATTGTCATAGCTTAATGTAAAATGACAGCTGGAAGCCATAATCATGATGCCATATGCATGTTATATTTAAAATCATTGCAACTCATTTTTACAAGTAAAGCATTTAAACTTAGGGTGGAATTTTTAAAATAAAGTGCTGTACATCTAATACTAAGTTATGGTCCATTTCAGTTCATTTTTTAAAATATTGGCTGACACGTTATTTCAACTTACAGTCAAAATCTGTTAAACAACGATTTAAACTTTATTTCACTTTACAGTCAAAACATGCTTTCTTAAGTAATGGGTTTACATGTTATGAATATCAATAGTCAAAACTGGTTTAGTTAAGTAACTGTTTAACCATGTTTTTTTTACATCTACAGTTAAAACATGTTTCATGAAATAAGGGTTCAAACATTTTACATTTTCATTCAAAGAATGTTATTTAATTTAATGGTCTATGCATGTTTCTTAATTACACAGACAAAACATATCATTTCAGATTATGCTTTAAGCATTTTTTTTGTATTGTATAGTCAATGTACCATTTCTCATGTTGCTGTGTAAACACGTTTTTTTTTACGTGTTTATTTATTTATTTAATTTTATACAGTGTATGTACAGAAAAGCAGTTGACGCAATTCATTTTATTACACGTTGTTTTCCTCCCATAGAAAACCGTTATAAAGAAAAAGATTAAGGTCGTTTAATGTAGCCTACTAATATTAAAAGATAATGCTATTAAAAGATCAAATTCTGCACAAACCTTCTGTATAGTATGCTTTATTAGTATAATGTTTACTAAGTTTGGTCTTTTAATGTCACTGTCTTAGTACATTAAGCCATGCACGTTAAGCGTTTTCTTGAGGAAAATGCTTAATTAAATGTGTTGTGTTCATATTATGGGCTCATCTGCTTTTCTGTACATAGTATGCTTTATTAGTATGGTGTTTACTAAGTTTGGTTTGTTAATAACACTCTTTAAGTAAGTTAAGCCACATTAAGCTTTTTCACGTTAAGTGTTTTCACGTTAAACGTTTTAGAACGTCCCTTTATGGCGAGTTCTGCATGCACCTCATGAGAGGTAACAATCATTTATGCTGAGAAAAGAGGTGGATACAAATCTCTGCAGGTAGCCTACAACATCTGTTCTGCCGAATTATTTATCACCATTAATGAACCACACAAAGAATATTATATCGGTTTTAAACAGTACTTGGAGGTGCATGCAATTCTTGGCATGTAACATTAAGCAGAACTCGACATAACGCCTGTAGAAGATTGTAACGTTAATCTACCATTGTAATTAATGTAGATTTCGCATCGTTTGTAAATTCTTGTTGACTCAATAATAAACTGCCATTTCAGAGTTGGATCGTTTGTTTCATTTGCATATTAATATAACATGATGTAAAACGTTAGCTGACTAGTAGGCTAAGATATAATGTCAGTCATCAGGGGCCTCATTTATAAGACTTGGCGTATGCACAAAACAGGCCCTGAAAGTGCTACGCCACATCCTAAGTTGTGATTTATAAAAACAAACTTGGCGGGAAAATTTGCGCACTTCCACGCAAACTCTGACCCATGCGTACGAACATTTTGGAGACAGAGCAGTTTGGCGACACCAATGGTGAGCTGAGGGGCTGACGGCAGATGAAGGAAAACCACTTTAAATCCTCATTTTGAGTCATAATCATAAATACAGTGCATGTTCACAATAACAGTTTAAATAAATAAAAGAATGATTTAAACTCGCGTGGAAACTCACGTTTTCATTTCACGTATACACATTTACATTAATATTACACTTTCACTATGAAGCACTGAAATTACATCACGCAGTCATTGCGGAAAAGTAAAAAAGAAAAGAAAAAAGAGATATGACTTTAGATAGTAGATGTGCTACTTTCGATCACTTTTCCTGTGACACGCTGTTTTAATGACAGTGAGGAGTGATAGGCGCACAGTAATTCCTCTTTAAACTAAACTGCAGATGTTATGACAAAATATTTGAGTGAGAACGATGATCAGTGATGCACACTTAACTTCGATATTATGGAAGGCACTGCTGGATTCGGTGGTCGAACGGTCCGTTGTCCCGTTTGAATAGGTCCAATGATAATAGCTTACTGTACAACCGCAGCTGCACGGAGGTGTTGATGTCGTGTGAAGGATCTTCAAACAATTACCACTGTATTTGAAGGATATAATTTGAGGAAAACGGTAAGATTTGCATGTTTCCTTTTGAAAATACGTTGTCAGTGACGCGCCGAGTCAGACAATTGTATTTACACTGCAATAAATAAGTAGGCCTATCGGTTTCCAGTAAACATAGCCTATAAACATCCTAAATTATATGTTCACTTTATCAGTAAAACTGCATAAATTTGATTTGAATTGTTTAAAACAATTAAAATACTATTTGGCCTGTGGAAATGAATGATTCAACTCTGTTCTAAAACCTTTGTCAGAAGTATACAATTATACAATTTTATGGATATTTTGATATATTTATTCTAAAACAAAGAGGATATTTTTTATCAGTGTAGTGTATTGCACAAATGGCATTTATAGTCCATATCTAATATTTTCCAATGTCTTGTACCTTTGACGGTGTACCTTGAACATGCATGGAAATTATATGCAGATGAGGTTATGCATAGTAAAACTAGGCGTCGTAAGCTCCATATATGGTGATTTCGGGGAGGAGACAGGGTGGAGATGCACGTACGCACAATCTTCTGTTGACTGGGATTTATAAAGGGATTTGTGCGCATGTTTTGGCGTACGGTTTGGTTTTATAAATCAGATTTTTTTTTTTTTTTTTTTTTTGGTGCGTAGGCAGAATCTAGCTTTTGCGCGTACGTACACTTTAAGGATTAAATCTACGCAAAGTTATAAAGCGTGCGTTCACAGATTTGACCTTAGAGTGTACGTATGCTTAAATCCACGCCAACGCTCATATTTATAAAAACGGTATTTGACGTAGAAAAGTGCTTAAAGCCACGTCAGGGTCTAAGCAGACGTACACACTTTTCATTGTCAGATTACTGCAGGTTTTTGGAAATCTAAACTATTCTTGCAGCTCGCTAAGGATTTGGACGATGACTGTTGATCTTTTATATGTAAATGACAGTAATTAGGTGTTGTTTAAAACGCGGGGAACTGAAACCATTCAGCTGCACGCAAGTTCATTTGCGATTTATAGATTTCACATCTGAAAGAGAGGCGTACGCTCGTCTTCTGTGTGTACGTTCATTCTATGAATCATACGCACATCTGAGAAATGATCGTAAGATCAAATTTAGGACGGTTTCTGTGCAACATTTTAAAAATGTGGCCCCTCATCTCGAATGAAATTGTCCAACCAAGTTTGCTAATCAAAAAAAACCGACACCCTATGAATTTATGAACTTACCTTGTTTTGTTGGTTGTTGAGCCTATGTATAAATTTTTACAACAAGGCTATACGCACGACCCGCCACGTTTTAAAGAAATGTGATACTGTAAACATACAGTACAAGACATGAGACTTGTGACAGCTAGCTAGGTGTGTGACAGTGACGAAATGGCTAGCATCAATTACTTTGGAAGCCTAGGTAGCGGACTCTGCCGATTAGGCTATATTAAGAAATGAAGTCTCAGTGAAACATTGCTTTCTGCCCACTAGTTGCGCGTGCATCTCTGTGATAACGTTGCAAGGAAACCTGTTTATAACTCATAATGCCAGTTATGAGATGCCAATAAAGAACCTTCAATTTTAAGTGTATTGTGACCGCACCTTAACAAGTGCAGCAAACAAACAAGGAAAAATGAAGCGAGTACACTTATGTATTCTAAATGTAGCCTACTAATGTCTTAAAGCCATGCAATGGATTAGGTAGGCTATCCATCTGCTCTAAATAAAGATATGCAATATACTACGGTTTACTAATGTTTTACAAACCAAAACGTGGCACAAAATCATAATGTGTATAGGCCTACTGTGAAAATAGAGGACTTCCGATATGTCAGCAAATTTAAAAGCATTTAAGTGATGGTCATATTCCCTATATTCACTGTAAAGTCAAGCTTCTAAGCTTTAAAACAACACCTATTTTATGTTGGTTAAGCAAGTTGTTAAGTAACCTGACAACTTAGAAGCGCCCCCCGCTTCGGATTTAAGAGGTTAAGTTTAATGATTAATTGATCATTAATTTAAACAACGATCGATTATGGGAATTTATGTAAATTGACATCCCTAAATAGACCATCTGGCTGGTGCAGTGAGCTTATATAGGAACAGCGTTGTGTAAATTGATTACAGAGCTCTCCGCCTGTAAATCTGTGGAGATGTGTATTCGCTTGAGCCTCACCTAATTTCATTTCCCCACTGCACGGTAAAAACGTCCTTGTCTTGTGTGGTGTGTAATGCATTCAACTGTTTCTCAGGCTCATCCCCTGTCGCCATAGCAGAGTTTTTCTGTTCACATACAAGATGGTGCATTGTGGGTATTTTGAGAGGAGGGAGGCATTACCTCAGAGTTTAGCAGCACTTTTATCACATGCAGAACTGCCGGGGCACAGAAATTCAATATTTCACACTGAGCTAAAGCCACCTTCCTGAATACTAACCAGGGGATTTAAAGCATAGAGACAATAATCGATCTTTACATGTTTAACAGATGCCACAGAAAGAGGAAAAAAAGAGCAAAAATCTCAATCTCATGTGTAGCAATCATCTTTGCTCTAAGGAGATTATGGTGGAGATTAAAGATATCCTCCCTTATTTATGATGCTCTCTAAGTCTGTTTGATTCATAAGACTGTTCATGCAGCTGTTGTATTCAGGAAACAATATTTATGTGCATCACAAACTGTACTGTTCTGCCTGTCACAACAGATCTGGGTAAAGACAAACAAAAATTTGAACAAAGTTGGAATGTTTTGCTTTTTATATCATCATGACTGCTAAAGCCTTATTGATTCAGATCTCTTCAAAAGCTCTGCTCTCATCTAACTAGAATCTATTTCAGACACTCCAATTTACTTTGACACAAGTATTTGTCAGAGACTGAAGCTCTGACATTGAAGATGCTAGCATGCCGAGCGGTAAATAGTAGTTTCTGGTAAATAGTAAGTTTGGGAGTCGACTCCAAGAAACCAACTAATTGGCTAGTAATTGAGCATGTCAATAGCGAGGGAAGAAAATAGCGGCTGCAATTGTCCATGAATGGTGCGGCTGAAAAGAGAGGGAGAGTCCTTACCATCTGCGGGAGCTTCAGCTGGTGGCTCTCACAGTAACGCAAAGGGCCGGATTGCCCTGCCAAACGCACTTAGGCATTCAGTCAGAGGAAGATGTGGGCACAGATGACTGCCTTACACTTCAATTACCTCAGTCTGTGGTATACATTGTCACTATCAAAGAAAAATAAATAATAATGAACCCATCAGAAGTCAGTTTAAATGCACGTTATTGTGGCGTTCAGAGGCCCAGTCCGGCGAGACAGAACCTATAGAGGGCTGCAGAAACACATGGTGCCATTTTGTGCTCTGGTTGTGGGTGACTGAGCAGGCAAAGCAAATTTCCTCGAATCAATCAGCGTTAGCGCTGATGGCCTATACTGATGGAGTGACTTCCCTCTCATTCAGAGAAGACATTTAGGCCCATAACAGAGAGCAATGGCACCATAAATTTAACATGAGGCCCCTCAGCCTTGCTGAATAGAAGGAGAAAGACTGCCGTTCTGATAAACATACTACTCTAACGAGGTGATAGGGCACCTTGGGCCATTTCAAACACACACCACTGATTTTAGAGATTTAGGGCCTTTCAGTGTTCTGGTTAACACACCTGCTCTATTCTGTTACAAACACATATATTCCTGGAAGAACTAATGCAGGAACATACAATGCAGTGGTAAAAATCCACAATTGTATTTCTCTTTTTTAACAGTTTTTATTCAGCAAGGGCACATTACTTTGATTAAAAATGACAGTAAATACATTTATAAGATTCTATTTTAAAAATATGATGTTCTTTTAAACTTTCTATTAATCAAAGAATCCTAAAAAAAAAAACGTATCTCTGTTTCCACAAAAATATTAAGCAGCAGTTCTATAGAAAAATGTAAATGTAATGTAAATAATGTAATAATATTTCACAATATTACTGGTTTTACTGTATTTTTTAATGTAACCTTAGTGAGCATAAAATCTGTGGTAGTTTGTATAATATGTAAACATAAATTAAAAAAATAAAACGCACAAAAAACTTTTGATATTTTGAAATATGTCTACATTTTCCCCTATACAATATATATATATCGTGTCTGTGACAGTGTTTACCATAGACTGTAAAAAAAATAGGTGTCTACCGAGCATGACTGATGATCCGAAATAAGTTGACTATTAAAAAGAACAAGTGAAAATCAATACAATACAAATCTAAACAACTACATTCTCGCCTAAAAAACTCTTAAAACTACAGCTCGTTGTACAACAACTGTAGTATTCGCAAAAATTATGGTGGATTTTGCTCGGCCGCCATGATGGTTGCTTCAAGCGGTGTGATACAAATGGTGAAAAGACAATGACACGGCTATCAGCCAGTCAGATTCGAGATATATTATATAAATATGAACATGTAATATGAATATATTAGTGTACACTGAAAAAGTGTTAACCTACAGTGACCCTTAACAATTATTGCTACTTGATCTAACCAATACAAACTTACTTTTGTTGCTGTAATCTCATTTGTCATGTTGATTTAGATTAAATTACATTTCTGACTTTAATAAAACCAGTCCATTTAACCGGATAATACATTTTTTTTTTTTCATTTTTACACTCTTTGAAGTTCTTTGAACTCCAAAGGTTCGATCTCTTCTAAGTGCAAATATGACCTTCTAACTATCAAAAAGGTTTAAAGTTGAACTTACAGGTTCTATAAAGATACACTGGTTATTTGGAAGTTCTTTTTAGAGCCTTTGTTGTGGTAACTGGGTTCATATTAGAACCTGTGTAGTTAAGGTTTGTTCATGAACCTTTTCTAAGATGATTGGATTCTATGGTGAGTACAGTTGATACAGTCCCAGGTGAACACTATAGTAAATACTGTAGTAAATACTGTAGTATTTTTGAACCATACTATAGTAAAGTACTTGGATTAATTTAAACAATGGATTAATAAAACAATGTTGTGGTAATTCTATAGTAATATAAAAAAAATTACTTCACCCAATACTGTACTAAAGTTTTTGTTACAGTAAAGAAGGGTCAGAGACAATGGGAAACAGGTAAGTGTTGTTTATTGAACAACCAGTGGAGTAAACAGGAATGCAGGTGAGTGAATAGCAGAATTGCAGGTTGAATGGTGAATAACGGAGTGATAATACTGTCCTTTGTGTTGTAGGGTTGGAGATCATGGATGGCAGATGAATGGCGTTCGTAGCAGAACAGACAAGACACTTGGGAACTCACACAAAGACAGGAACATAGGAGGAGACTTGGAACACGCTGGAGACGAGACGGTAAGTATACTGGAGTCCTTAAGGTAAGCATAGAGGCAAGTCTATGTACAAACCAGACTGGACACTGACTGGAGTGAGTGAGTGTCTTTTATGCGGTGACTGATTGGGGTGCTGATTGAGTGCAAGTGTGTGTGATCAGTACTCTGGTGAGGGAGTGCGCTGTAATGGGGTGATGTTGGAGCCTGGCTTGTCTGTGACAGACAGCGTTGGAGCGTTGAAGGTCGGCTGTCATCCTGCGTCTGCACAAGGCCCGTTGAAGCTGGTGGTGTGCAGAGTCCCAGACCCTCTCGCTCTCTCGGAACCAGTAGTTGACAGCTGGTACATCCGACGGTTCCCCTGACCAGGGGAACAATGGGGGTTGGTAGCCGAGCACACACTGGAAGGGAGTGAGTCCAGTGGTAGGTTGGCGCAGGTAGTTCTTTGCGTACTCGGCCCAACCCAGGAACTGGTTCCAAGAGTCCTGGTGGCCATGGCAGAAGGTACAGAGGAACCGGCCAATCTCCTGGATCTTCCTATCTGTCTGCGGGTGGTATCCAGACGAGAGGCTTTTGGTCACACCTAGGAGAGAGAAGAATGCACGCCATACTCTGGAGATGAACTGAGGTCCTCGGTCCTCGGTGGTAATCTGTCAATTACCACCAGGATAGAGGTGCAGTTGTTGGATGCAGGTAAGTCTGTGATGAAATCCACTCCTAGGTGTGACCATGGTCTGTTGGGAACGGGCAGAGGATGGAGCTTGCCGGAAGGAAGATGGCGAGGACTCTTTGAGATGGCGCATTCCTGACATCCTTGCACCCTTGCCATGTTTGGCCACCAGAAGCTCTCTTTCAGCAGCTAGAGGGTTTCATTGACCCCGGGGTGGCCAGTGCCCAGCGACGTGTGGGAAAGGTGGATGAGTGGAGTGCGTCGTGCCTGGGTGATGTACAGCAAACCTGGTGGACAACCCGGCAGAGTGTTGGTGGAGGCACTGAAGGAGGGAATGGTGGCTTCAGACCAGCTGATGGGACTAACGATAATCCTTTCAGGTAGGATGGATTTGGGCTCTTCAGGATTATAGAGACGGGATAAGGCGTCCGCCTTGATATTCTTGGGACCTGGACGATAGGAGATAGTGAAGTTAAAATGGGTGAAGAATAGCGCCCAGCGCACCTGTCGAAGATTCAATCTCTTCGCATCTGAGATACTCCATGTATTCCTCCATGGCCTTCTCCTCAGGAATAGATAGAGGGTAGATCTTCCGAAGGGGCACTGACTCACCCGGAAGGGCATATTCAGTCATAGTACCTTGTTTAAAATGATATAATTGCTCACCAATTGATGAATCTCCGGCTGGTTTACCGAACACTTCCTTGAAGTGGGTCAAGAAGCTGGTGAGAGACTGGGTAACTGAACTATTTTGCGACCAAATAGTTTCAGCCCATCGAAGCGCACTGCCATTTAACTGTGAAATAATAAAAGCCACCTTGGCGTGGTTGTCGGGGTATAAGTGCAGTTACATCTCCAGGACCAGCGAACATTGTAACAGGAATCCATTGCAATCCTCCGCCGAACCAGAGAAGGGCGCTGGTTTCGCCATGGGACTGGAGTACACAGGCGGTGTAGAAATGACAGCGGTATTGAAGGAGGTGATCACTGGTGGGGGTGCTGGTGGATTGGAGGTGAGTGCTCGGTGTAAGACATCAACGAGCTCTTGAAATGGATCCGGGGTGCTCATACTGGTGTTCTGCGTTGTTGGTCTGGTCTTCTGTTACAGTACAGAAGGGTCGGAGAAAATGGGAAACAGGTAAGTGTTGTTTATTTAACAACCAGTGGAGCAAACAGGAATGCAGGTGAGTGAATAGCAGAATTGCAGGTTGAATGGTGAATAACAGAGTGATAATACTGTCCTTTGTGTTGTAGGGTTGGAGATCGTGGTACATTATTTTCACTAAAAGTTAACGTGATTATTCATATTGTTTCGTTTTTAAACATGAAATAAACAAATTGCTTTAAATGTTTTCTATATCTGGGCTTGGTACGCAACGCCATCAGAATGCAATTCACTGAATCACCGAAAATCTATCTGCGCAATGATGTCAGTGGTCACGCAGAAAAACCGTTACAAACTTTCAAGCGGCAGCAGCGGGACTGAGCAGAACAACACAAAAATCTGAGGTAAGACAACATAACGTGTCAAAAAACTATGAACTTTTTGAAAAGCTATGAAAATAACATCTATTTAATGTCATAACATTAAAGTCCGCGTGAACCGGAAGTTGCAAACAACTTTTCTCCAGTGTTGTGACGTATTTCCAAGTGAAACGGAATATTGAATAGAGGGCAGAGTTTTATTTTAGCGCCCGTCCTCTCCATCTCTCGCTCATAGCAGACTAAACGTTGGAGGGGAGTGGTTTAAGCGTTTTCAACCCAAGCCGTCAAACTGATGTCATTAGAGAAGGGGCACCGTTGCAGAGGGGAGGAGCATTTTCAGATTTTGATTAAATATTACGAAGCCGAACAATTTTTTTTGTGTGGATTGACTTGCACGGATGAATTGTTCACCACGAAACTAGCAATTTGAGCTAACAAAATAAATAATGTCAATTTTGATTTCATGTGTACTTTAAGGTGTGTTTTATTAATGAATAAATGACGACGGGCCTAAGCACACACGTCGTGTTAATGCGGCCACAATATTGTTAATTGAATGGCCTGGAGTAATAATTCTGGGTGTACCACTTACTACACCTTTTCCACATGAACTATTTCAAGATATTTTCCTGTTTTTTATCCTTACTGTAATGCTATTGTGTGTGTGTGTGTGTGTGCGAGAGAGTGAGAGAGAATGTGATTTTAATAGATAACAAAAGGCAATTTTGTGTAAAAATGAAAAGTTTATTTTTATTCATATTTTATAACTCACTGTTTTCTAAATTGCAATATTTCTCTGCATATAGACGCAAGAATGAGCTCAGAGCTGATTCACTGGAAAATCCATGTGGCTGACTGGTTGATGGCAACAGTTTCCAGGAGTTCATCCCTACATTTCAAGGTTTATCTCACAAAAATGCACACTCTGTTTAACTTCCCCTTTGTAGCACAGACATTTTCACAATTAAGATATGACTCCTGTTGTTTTAACATACAATGAAATTAATGGGGACACTTGAATGAACCTAACTGAAAACTATGATAGCTAAAATATTCCCTAAATTGAAGGATCAAGTTAAATTCATAAGATTACAAGAAAACCTAAAGACTGAGATGCCTACCAAGACCACACACACCAATCATGTATAAGTTTATTACATCTACTCTTAATGTTTAAAAAAAAAAGTATGTGGACACCTCTATTAATTATTATTAACTCTTTTAATTACTTAATAGGTTGTACTGAAGAATTTAGTTACTTTAACATTTTCTCACATTTATGTATTTAGTTGACACTGTTATCCAAAACAACTTACATTGCTTTAAACTTATATTGCATTCCCGTTTTGGAATGGGATGCCCATCAACTTGTATAGGTGTGATGGTTAGGTTTCCACATACTTTTAGCCAAACTATATTGCTATCATTGCAAATTGCTTGAACTGAGCTGTTACCATTATAACATGCACCTCTCTGCAGTTTTGTTTTTCTGTAGGACTTGATTTGGTATTTCACATGGATCAATCTCAACACAACGTATTACTCGAACAGGGTGGCCAGAAATGTATCAGCTACCCCACTAGATAAAAAATAATCTGTTTGATCAGACATGCACATATATATGGTAATTCCCACAGTGAAAACTGCTTTTCTCTTATTTCAGGTAAAGCAAGCAAACAATACAACAAGGTTAGTTCAGCCCTGGTTACCAAAAAACAGTCTTAAGTGACAAGACTGGAAGAGTATATGTATGAACGTGTCAAAGAGCCCTGCAGTTTCATAAAACCTTTTATAGTATTTTATAGTTATTTTAAAAATGGTGTAGAATAAATAATTATTTTTAAAGGAGTCATGGTGTCATGGACAGAAGGAGACAACAGAGGTAATACAGTTCACAAAGGTTTATTATTGCAGGTGGCAGAGAGTGGTAGAAAAATAAACAGGTTAGTAGACTGAATGATGACAGATTGAATGAACTTAGCTGGATGATAACAGTCTCTTTGTAGATGATAGTGAGTGGATTGAACTGAACTGAAGACAAGGGAAGACAAAGGACGATGAAGGTGAGAAATAAGGGAGAGGTAAGGAGCCAGGTAAGTGACACATGGCATGAGATGCTTAAAAACTAATTCAAGAAAGATCACATTTGACTGATATTGAAAAACTAAATGAAATTCGTAGCAGGTTCAGCAAAGTAAGGAAATGGGTTGTTTTACCTAGGGTCCAAAGACTTGTGACACTAAAAATATGGCATGCATTGTAGATGTAAGTATGCCAATTGAAATGACACCTTTTTACTTACATAGCTAATATATATAAACTGCAGGGCTCTTTGACATGTTCTTACATACACTCTTCCAGTCTTGTTTCTTAAGAACTGTGCCCGGTTGCATAAAGCACCTTCAAGGGTTAGTTCACCCAAAAATGAAAATAATGTAATTTATTACTCACTCTCATGCCGTTCCACACCTTCGTTAATGCCGTTAAGACCTTCGTTAATCTTTGGAGCGCAAATTAAGATATTTTTGTTGAATTCCGATGGCTCAGTGAGGCCTACATAGCCAGCAATGACATTTCCTCTCTCAAGATCCATTAATGTACTAAAAATATATTTACATCATGTGAGTACAGTGGTTCAATATTAATCATGAAGCTTCGGAGCGTTATGAATCAGTGTATCGAATCAGCATTTCGGAGCGCCAAAGTCACGTGATTTCAGCAGTTTGGCGGTTTGACACGCGATCCGAATTATGATTCGACACGCTGATTCATAACGCTCCGAAGCATTATTTGTGTTCTGAAGATGAACGAAGGTACGGGTGTGGAATGGCATGAGGGTGAGTAATAAATTACATTATTTACATTTTTGGGTGAACTAACCCTTTAAGTCTTTCCCTTAAGTATGACACTTAAAGGATTAGTCCACTTTTAAATTAAAATTTCCTGATAAAATTTACTCACCCCCATGTCATCTAAGATGTCCATGTCCTTCTTTCTTCAGTCAAAAAGAAATGAAGGATTTTAATGAAAACATTTCAGGATTATTCTCCATATAGTGGACTTCAGTGGTCTTCAAACAGTTGAAGGTAAAAATGACAGTTTCAGTGCTGCTTCAAGGGGCTTTACACAATACCAGACGAGAAATAAGGGTCTTATCTAGCGAAATGATCGGTCATTTCCTTCAAGTGGTTCCGCCAAAACCGCACTTCCGTATTCTTCAAAAAGCTTACGCTGTATGTCCTACACGTTCTCTATTCTACGCATGGAAAAAACGGAACTGGCGCCACGCTCGTTCCGAAAGTTGAATAGGGAAGGTGTAGGACATACAGCGTAAGCTTTCTGAATAATACGGAAGTTTTGGCGGAACCACGCTAATATTTGTTTATATAAAGCAGACATTTAAAAAAAATTTAGAAAATGACTGATTGTTTCACTAAATAAGACCCTTGTTCCTCGTCTGGTATAATTTGAAGCAGCACTGAAACTCATTTTTACCTTTAACCGTCTGGAGACCATTGAAGTCCACTATATGGAGAATAATCCTGGAATGTTTTCATCAAAAACCTTCATTTCTTTTCGACTGAAGAAAGAAAGACATGAACATCTTGGACACGTTATTTGTTAATACCGATCGCGATCCGTTTTCACAGAAAACAACTTAAGATGGATGAGGAAAACAAAAACGTTTGCGCATCCTTTGACCATAAAAGATATAAATACATATGTAATTTCATCAATGTTTATGTGAATAAACGCCTAAATTACAATTTGTTTATCATATAAAGCGGTTGATCGTGTCTCGTTAGTAGACTTGGATTGAACCTGCTCACTCCTTGTAACACTTAAAGTGAAGTTTTCAGAACCTTATGTTATACTTAGGGAAATTACAGTTAAGGGGCTTTATGCAACACTTATCATTTTTTAAAGGATTACTTAAGTGAAAAATATATACTTTCTTAGGGTTTATGATGTTTCACCTAAAGAAACCCTTAAGTAACACTTAAGGGTGTTGCAAAAAATAACCGTTAAGTTTAAGGGAAACATAAGGGCGATCTTAAGGGAAAATTACACTTAAGGTGCTTTATGTAACCGTAGGGAACCGTTTTTACTCTCCACTATCCCCTAAAATTATGCACTTGCTTCATAATATATTTCTCTTCTTTTTTTAGATGGACAATCTATCTGACCAAGGTGTATATCAAAAGAGGTCAAGGGCAGTTGGGGTAAGTGTCACAAACAGAATCAACTTAAGTTTTTTTAAGAATAGCACAAAAAACTGCATACACATTTTTGTGGGTAGATTTATTAAGGAGAAGATGATTACAGCATTAGGATCCACTTGGATAAAATGAAAACCGAATGCTTGGAGAACACCAAATATCAGACTTTTAGAGGACTAAATGACACAGACAAAGAGTGAGAGGACAGACTACATAAAACATCACTCCACAAAGGAAATATTATCATGATATCCAGCCCTTAAAGTCCCCTCAGTTGTGAGTAAAACTATGTTTCAAATTATGACTTAAAAGCAAATAATAACGTAAATTATGTATAATTTAATACTGTTATATTGAATACATACATACTATTATATTGAATATAACATTATTCTCTTCTTGTTTAGGAACCACGTACACACAACCCTGACATTCTTTGAAAAGTATTCAATGTGCCATATTGCCAAAACCAAAATTAAATAATAATAATTATTATGTTATTGCTATCTAAAAGGAAACGGTTCAAAAAGGAACCTGAATGGGTCTTTAATGCACCTTTAAGTAAAGGTTCCAATTAGAACCTTTTTTAAAAAGGTTAAAAAATGACCCTTTAAGGGTCCCTCACAGTTGCAATCGCCAGGAACCTCAAAAGGTTCATTTTTGAACCTTTTCTTCTTAAGAGTGTACGGTGTAGGTAAAACTGTCTAAATGGCAGAAAGCATCCATTCATGTGGCTTGACAGCCTATCAAACTGAAGTTACACATTCACATGTTAAAGAACAGAAATTGCAGAAGTGGGGGTAGGCTGGTGCCATCCAAGCCGTCACAAATTTCACGGCAGTAATTACGACCTTCAGCTTCTTAATGTTGACAGCGTGGCTCTAATTGCTCTCTCTGTAATTGTGTTATGGCTTTTTTTAAAAGCAGGAGAGATAATGAAAGGGAAGTGATCAGCCATCTGTGCAGCAGGTAGCAGGGCCCATTCTCCTCTGGAAAGAGTAATATTACCACACCAAATTATAGGTACAAATAAGTCTCTTTAACAATGCCAAGCTGGTGAAGAATTACTGCTTCATTAAAATGACACATACGGATGAATTATGAGAGTCTGGCGATTTCAGCCTTCCTTTTCCAACATTATGCATCATATTTTACAGCCACAATTAAATCACACGACAGTAATCAATATGAGAACTTTGAAAAATGATGTCTTTAATAATGAGATACAAGCATGCTCATTTGCTCCCATGCATGTGTGCACACACAATTAAAATCTCATCAATCATTTTCTCTTAAATAATACTGTGTGCTCCAGAGTATATCACTGCTGATGTTTATTGGTTTGCAACTTTAATGGAAGTGATAACAGATAGAGAACAGGAAATTGTGAGGAGAAGAATGGGAATGGGAATGGCAAAAGCGAGATTTAAACTCACATCATCAGCCCAAGCACCACATAGCCATGAACTTACTGCTAGGCCATGGCTATGACCACATTTTAGTTTTCCTCTTCTTTTTTTACTTTCCCTTTTATTTTCCTCTATCATTCCATTTTCCTTTTATCTTTAATTTTTTCCTCTTCCATTCCCTTATTCTCTTTCATTTCCCATTTCTTTTGTCAATTTCCCTTTCTTTTCATTTCCTTTGACACCTGAAGAGTTTTACTTCATCCAACAGTATTACTTAATATGTATGAGTTCCAAAAACAGGAGGAAATGCAATATTAATTGCTAAATCTGTCAGAAATGACCTTGGATGCAGCATGTTTTGAACATCGGTATAAGTCCGTGCGGATTAACCCGTAAGGAGTGGCGGATCCAAGGGGCGACCTTCTCCCGCTCTCCGGCTGCTGTTACTACAGTGATTTTCTCACCAATAAAGTCCAGCTCTTACCCAAGGCTTATCTCTCTGCGCTCTAATTTCTCTCTGTCTCTATCTCTTGGGACTCTCCTCTCTCATCTTAACACACTTTTTTAGGGAAGCATGCATATCCAACATCAAAGATATTTTACTCTCTGTTCACAAATTTCTTCACGATAAGTCTTCCGTGAAGCCAACACACATGGCTCTCATATAAAGAAGTCGCTGACAGAGCACAAAAGGAGAGTCTGAGGGTTTTAAAGCTCAAGCGGAGGGCTGAGGAGCAATAACTGAAGTTATAATGAGCTCTTTCAGTTCCCGACACCCAACCTTTTCTTCCCTCTCTCTTTTACTTATAATTTCTCATTTGGAATTAACACTTAACTTATCTCAAATGCAGCTATGAACATAGCTGTGCCATCTCAACAAAAAAAACGACCCAGTGCCATCATGGTTCATAATAAAACTGAGCTTCTGTAGAGCATATGCAACCTTGCACAGGAAAATTTGTTTGTTTGTGCTAGATAACCTTGGGCATGATAATCTACTGGCTTGATTTTTTTTCTTACAATAATGTTCTAGTAATACAAAACAATCTGGGAATGCACAAATGTCAAAGCAAAGAGCCATTCTGTGGAGGTCAATGACTGGAGTATGATACAGTGAAATGGAGAATCATGAGTCTTTTGATGCCATCTTAAAAGCTACAGATGGGAATAAAACAGAGAAAAGAGGCAGCCTTCACATGTTTGTGTTCATTAATTACTCAAACAAACAAAATATCTTCTTTTATGTTTCACAAAGACAAAGTCATACTGATTTGGAACGAAATAAGTGTGAGTAAATGATGAAAGAATTTTCATTTTTGGGTGAATTATCCCTATAAGATACACAGTCATAAGATCAGCATAAAATGTGACAGATGCCAAAGAGTGAGCTTCTGTACATGCCAGAAGAGGTCACAGATGATTTAGACACAGTGTTATGGTACATTTCATTTGCAAAGCTCACAAATTAATAAATACCTTCAGTCTGTCTCTGTAGGCCAAAACATAAATTAGAAATGTAATGTCCGGGCAGAGACGAATACAACGGATGCCAGCAGTGTCCCAGAGCCTTAAAAACAATCAGACAATGCTAAATATAGCTAAGTGAAAACCGCAGATTCATGCACGAGCAAGAATCAACACCTCGTGCCATCAGGGATTACCTGTTTTAATTACTTCCTCCTGCTCATATTGATGTCTTCTGCTCTCCAGTTCAGCCTCTCCAAGTGTCTTTCCATTAGAATCGATGGCTGTGATCTGTACAATGTTTGTGTGATAAGCTGTGATGAAGCATTTACAGGCTTTTGTAATCTGTTTTTCGGTGAACAGATAAAGCTTATTGCTTTGGGAATAATCTTTGATGGCTCACTGGCTGTTTGCCGGGTTATCTGAGTAAAATTGCTACAAAAAAAAAAAAAAAAATGTAAGCAAGGACGAACAAAAAAAAGTGCATAAGCAGCTTTGCAGGCCTCCTTTGGGTTTGTGGATAGAAATGTAATAAAATGATTTTAACCACATTTCACACAAAATATAAATAATTAACATAAGAAAGTATTGGCAGCACTGAAAAAGCGAACAGAAATAGCATAATACTGGATGAAGCATTTGCTAAGATTAAAATCCTCACATATAAAGAAAGATTTAACATTTCTCAAGTTTTTCAAGTTTTTATCAAGACCAGATACTTGCACTCATAAACTGGACATTTAATATAACATGACAATGACCTTCAGTGACAAAAAACAAAACAACATACATGACGACTTTTCCTAATCTAATTCAACTTGATAACACATATCAACTAACCTCCTTGAAAAGTGTAACATTACCCAGAAAGCCCAGACATGAATAAATCCAGTGAATTTTCACAGCCTAGGATTTTCTGACTGGATAGACGTACATTCCCGCCAGTTGTTTATATGATTTATTTTATTGTATCTTTTAACAATGTGTTTTGCTGGGGTCAGATTAACCTCAAACTGAAATAATGTTATCTGAAATGAAAATCTATGATGGCATGTTTACTTCGTGGTAAAACAGATGGATAACACTTCAATAATATCTGCCTACTGGGTTTTGATTAGGACAGTGTAAGAATGTGAAGGTAAAATAAAGGGTAATTTTTAAATATTATAATATTAGTTGGTTTATATATAATTTCTCATTCTCATTTTTACTGCACAACAACCTACTTTTTCATTTCTGTGATCATCAAGACACTAAATAAAAGACTACCTTAATTCTGTGCTTTCCCCAATATATTAAAAAAGAAAAACTAAAATCTTTGATTGGTACCCAGCCTGAATCATTTGATATTGTTTGTATGATGTTTACCCATTAATCTGTATGATTCACAACAGTGTTATTTTTAAACTCATCCTGTCTACTGGTTTTTTAGTATTCAAAAGAAATATCATCAAAGTTTTAAAGATTAAAAGACAACATCCAACTCAGGCTCACAGTGTATATAATATCAAATCTAGCTGAGTATTTTCTCCACCTCAAAATAAATATTGATCTGATAAATGCAGTGAATATCCTGTGAGCTGTGGCTTGACATACATTGTCATGCAATATAAGCTACAAAGGTGTCATTCAGGTTTTAACCCTCATGTTCTGTTGAGACTGTCTATTTACTATTTTTTCATGTTTGTACATGTAAAAATGAAAATAATAGTAATTTAATTAAAGTTCACCGAAATGTTGTCCCAAACCTGTATGGCTTAATTTCTTGTGTGGAACACAAAAGAAGATATTATGAGACATTTTTTTTAATGTTTAATTAGCCCCTAATGGAAGTCAATGGTCACCAATACTGGTTGGTTACCAACATTCTTCAATATATATATATATATATATATATATATATATATATTAATGTTCCACAGAAGAAAAGAGTCATATTTGAGTGAACTATCCTTTTAACATTTTATTTTCCCCTTCAGATTACATTTATATGTTATTAAAGTTAGTATCTTTCAGTGCTTAAAAACAGGAAAAAAATTCAGTCGTTTCACTCTGAGCAGAATCGGTATTTTAACGTTTCTGTTCCAGCGTTCCTTCTGTATTATTAACGTTCTGAAATCGGTTTGATCAGAAAAAATAACAGTTAATAACATTATTTTTTTAACTTTTTTGTTTTTGTTTTGTTTGTAGCCTAGTTAATAATAATAATAATACGTACAGCATTTTATAACAAAGAGTGTATTTGCCGTCTTAGCCAATAGGCCTACAATTATCTTTATAATTTATTTTATTCTAATATTTAACAGCTGTGATATCAAGTAGCCCAAGCAATGCAAGAATTTGTGTTGTGCGCCCGTGAGGCGCCGGCGTGACCACTGGAATTTTTTTTCCTTCTAAGACAGTAAACTGTACTGCCTAATTTATGGTGTAACCTGGGTGAAATTTTTCAGATAAATATGGTCTAATTAACGTATGCTGTGTTTAATTTCATTCTCAAATACCCATGTATTTTGATTGCTGTTACTTTAAAAGTTTTTTTGTTATTTGTTTGGTTAAAATGTACTTGCTGTTTTTTACAATCAAGTTTGATCTCTTTTTCTCTCTCTCTTTTTTGTTTTTGTTTTGTTTGTTTGTTATCGGACGAGGAATCGCAAATTCCTCGCAAATCACAAATACATCCCTCCTGCTAGAAAGGTATCCACGACAGGGATTGGTTGTTGTGAGAAAGGAGGCGGAGAAATATAACAGACTGAGTCAGTAGGTGCAACAGAGAAATCAAGATTGGATTGACTTGCTGTTTCCTGTTTTTTTTTGTTTTTTTTACTAATTAACCATTAGTAAGTGATTTTTGCCTACTGTAATATATAATTTGAAAAAAAAAACAAAAAAAAACATGGGATGACGAACCAGATAGCACTCTGAATCACCGTGAGGTTCAGAGTTCCTCTGGCTACGTGGGACACACGGAGCTTCAAACTTCTTCAAGAGAGGAGCCAAGAGAGTCACGAGCCCAGCGGACAGCTTCGGGGCATTCAGGCATTTAAGTAACTTTTATTTTTGCTCTTTGGAGTAAAGGGGCCAATGCTGAGTTTGCTTTAGTGGCCACTACGCACACAAGCAACGCTACAGGTGTGTGTGTTTTGAGTGGGCCCACGATTTATTTCATTAAAATTTGGTTCAAACAAGGATCCTTACTGGTGTTTTTGTTAATACTATTAATTCCGTGATTTGTAATGTTTATTTTGTATACTACTTAAAGTAGTAAATACACAAGAAGGTTTACTTACTGCCCTTATTTGAGTGTATACTCGAAGTGAAGGAAATTAATTTGCATTTATTTTCTGTTTATTTTCTAGGTATTAATTGATACAAAGTTATCCTCTGTTGGTTGCAAAGTTATGTTATGTGGTTAGGCGAACTAAGTGACTGGTATCTGAAATTTCCAAGTTATTTATTGGTTTGTATTGAGTGACAACTCCTTTTAGGAGTTTTTCCTGAGACCATTGGGAAATTGAAATTCTTATTCTAATTTGCATATTCTTATTTCATTCTATATTTAAATAACTTTGTTTAAATAAAACTTGTAAATTGTTCATTGGGAAAATACAGACTAATTTCTTATTACTTTTGTATTTAGTGGTACTATTGGTGTTAAATACTGATTTTTGAGTGTTTATTCCATATCAATAAGAGGTTAAAGTATTGTGAGTTAGGGTTTAAAAGGAGTTCCAAAATTTAGTTGAGAGACACAAAATAAAAGAACCCGTGTGTTCACTCTAAAGATCTCTGGAAAGAAAAATTCTATCAGAGTAGGGTGTTACAATGGTCATACAGGTAAAAGCAAGACATAATTCATACATTTACAAAAGACACTCAAATAATGAAAACAAGCAGAATGTCTGTTTCCTTTCCTAGATCTTTGGAGTGCGCCACAATGAACCACTTTCATTTTGTTAATCTGTAGACCTAATTATTTAAGAGAAATATTTAGCGTAGCCTATAGGCCTAAATATTCCCTTTTATTATATATGTGTTATGTAGGCCTATTGTTTTATTCTGTTTTCTCTGTTCACAGAAGCGCTGCAGATGCGTGATGAGACGTTGTGTGAACTGCTGTTCTACATATCCTGCAATTTTCGCTGGTTTCAAAACGCACAACAAGCTGCATATACTTGGCATTCATTTTCACTTAAATGTAGGCCTAATGCTTGACGGTTGGTGACATATATCATCGGACAAACTAACGCCAGGGCATTGCCATTGTGACTTACCTAACTTATGATGACTTGACAGCTGAGCATGAGCGCTTCAGCGCGGGCATTTCACGCATGTTGGATGTGTCAGCGTAACATTTACATAGGCTGTGTTATTTGAATTTGTGATTTGTTGAATGCCAAATCAAAATATTAAACAGAACGATAAAATAACGTTATTAACCGGTTAATAGCCATTTAAAATTAGCGTTTCTGTTCAGAACGTTTAAATTTGATTTCGTTTCCGTTTCTGGTTACGTTCCAGTAAAAATTTTGTTCGTTTTCATTTTCGTTCCTTGAACCGGTTCAGAGCCCTGGTTCCTCTGACCTAATCAAAGCAGACAGATATTACTGAAGCTTTATCTCTCTGTTTTATATCTGTTCAATTACTGTTGTGTCTGTCTTGACCCCAGCAAAAATGCATAGCAAAGAAATGCAATAAAAAAAAAAAAATCTTGACATACCAGTTAGACATTCTTATTGTAACCCTTATTTTCTGCTGTGAACACACTCTCTTCAGTCTCTTCAGCGTGGATAAAAAAACACGGGTCACAACGGTGATGATTCACGTTTTTCTTTAATCAGAAGTATCATAACAGCATGAACAGCTACATAACTCACACTCATACAACTAGCTTCTTCTCTTATCTTTTCCCAAGTGCGCTCCCTTAAAGGGGCTGAGGCACAAAATAATTTTCCAACTAATATATACATAAAACTCTGCATAAGACACATGAAAATATTTCAAAATAGACTATTAGTGTCTTAACATCCACATCAAAATTTCTTTTTCTTTTTTCCCTTTTTAAATAAAACCATGAATTAACAAACTAAAATAAAATAATGAATTAAACAAATAAAATAATGAATTTAAGGTTACATTATCATGTGAAAATGCATTGCAATTATTTATATTTCATATCTAGGCTCTCTAAAACCCCAAACTTAAGTTATTATTAATAAAGGGCAGTTTAGGCTTGTTATTAGGGATGCACCGATACCATTTATAAGGACCAAGTACAAGTACTGATACTTTTTTCTAGTACTCGCCGATAATGATGCCTATGCATTTATTAATTTCTGTCTCTCTCTCTCTTTTTTTTTTTTTTTTTTTTGGTGATGTTGCAGTTTTCCAAGCACAACACAGACTAATGAATGTAGGACAGCTTCTTTATTATTACTCTAATGAAAAAAGTAATAATTTTTATGTGCTTGTCACAAACTTAAACAATACAACAAATAATATAAAGATACAAATTAAATAAACTTGTTTTTCAGATACAGTAGGTTTATTTACCATGTATACATTTATTTAACATATTTTGTTGTTTTATTAACATTAATGACAAATATAGGCTACGGTCCCTTTAAGACCGAATCCATGGATACTGACACACATCCTGTGTTCACCCAAATGTTTACGTCCACTTAAGCCATAACCGACTGTATTTGATACTCCACACAATGGACATTTTGACAACTATATGTGCATTTGACCATTCAGGCGCAAGGAGAACCGATCGCGCACCGTCTGACAGAACTGGGATCGCGCACAAGAAAGAGAGAGAGAGAGTGCGAGAGAGAGCGCTTCTGGTCTGTGTCATTCAGCGCGATTCTGCCTATCCCGCCTTTACTAATCGATAACGAATTGTGATTGAAAGCATGCAGTTCGCAATGTGTGTGTTGTCATCATTAACCTGAAGTATTTCCACTCCCTTGAGGCTGACATTGTTTCTGCTGCCGCCGGTGTCTCTGTGCACAGAAAATTCTGTCAGTTACATCACGTGAGGTATCGGTCTTTGGTATCGGGGGTATTTTTACGAGTACGAGTACAAGTACATGAGCTTGGTATCGGCCCGATACTGATACGATACTGGTATCAGTATCGGTGCATCCCTACGAGTCAATTTTATTTATAGTCATTTCTTATAAGATTTTGAAAAAGTCATAAGTCAAGCTAGATCTCAGAGAGCCCAAAAAAGCGTGATGATTAAAGCAAAGAAAGACCCTGAACAAGAAAAAGTTGATCATAGCAGATAATGAATTGTACACAAATGATCCAGGAATGATCTGATGACTTTTTATAGCACACAGAGCGGTTCATCCACCAGTCAACACTCTCCATTAGTTCATCATATAGCAGCTGCCTGGCAACAACCAACTTTAGATGGAAAAGAGATCCCAAAGGCCTGCACAAACATCTCAGTATGCAAATCCAGTTTGTGTTATGTCTCTTTACTCTGCCTAATGCTGTGCTATCACTCACTCTGATTCTCTCTCTCTCTCTCTCTCTCTGTGTGTGTGTGTGTGTGTAAGCATACATCTGTTATACCTTTCGATAGGCCGCCTCCAGCTCCCAGGAGAGAATGATTCAGGTGCAGAAGTTTTAAAGCCTGTCTGAAGCCGTCTGACATCACACACGCTGCAGGTCTGAATGACATCAAACTTCCATAAAAATTGAGTCTAAATCGGCACCAATGTGGGTTTAAAGCTATAATCTTTCCTGCTAAAAATGAGGAAAATAATAATAACCTGACACAAGGGCAACTTCTACCTGAACAGTTTTCATTTATCCCTTGCCAGGTATTTTGAATTCGTTGTGTGATTTAGTCATGACATGGATCTCGATTAACATGCAGTCAGTGGCTGCAGACAATGAGAACAAAGCTGGTCAATGATTGATTTCCTTCTATTGTCATCACTTGACTTGAAAAAGTTACTGCAAATTATTTTACAGAGCTTTTCATGGCAAGTCTAAATAGTTCATTTATTCAAATATCTCGCAGAGGTGATTAAGCTTCTAACAAAATAGTATACAAATATTTTTATACAGATATTTCTTTATTACTTATTTATACGTAGGTGACAACTATTTGAGCCTTCCAAACTATAGATACATTATCTGTAGGTTAAATTTAGTTGTAAATACTTATGCTAATAGCTAATATGTACTGTACATTTAAAAAGGTTAGTTTGGGCTTCTGATAACATTGATGGTTATTATCATCCCTAATAGTTCACCTGTTGATGCCATGTGTAAAACTATGCATAGATTTCACTTTGCTGTCTACTATTAGTCAGAGTCAAAACAGAGAATTTTCTTTTTTTTATTTGAAAGCTTTTTTTTTTTTTTTTTTTTAACTAAGAAAGTGGGTTTCTTCAATTTAAAGCACAATTCCAAGCCCACGACCTTCAGGAATCAAAATCTTTACAAGTTTTTAATGACTCATGGTTATTAAACTAATCTTCACAGGAAAAGTCATATATACAGTATATTTTATCATCTTTTTAATTAGTATATAATTAACTTAAATTTACATTACCTGGATGATCACTTCTGATTTAAGTGCTTAACTCAACTTTTATGCAAGATGTGGTGTATTAAATGAAATGTGTGTGGGAAAAATCCACTAACCCACTGATTACAGCCTGTTTATGCTAAAATTACAATTAATTACAGACTGGCTGTAATGCTAACATTACAGACCACACAGTTAATGGTAGCCCATTAGTGATTCACGTTTTGACTGGTTTGGTTAAAGCTATCTAAAGGTCAGGGGTATTGTGCAATGCTCATTTTGTGCATACAGTACATGAGGTCCCTGACCTTTATATAACTTCAACCAATGCAGTAAAATAATTGCTAATGGGTTGCCATTAACTGTATGGTCTGCACTGTTAGCATTATGGCTACTGCTAGCCTGCAGTTGAGTGCAATGGTAGCACAGACAGCATGTAATCAATGTGTTACAGGATTTTTTTTAATACCATGACATGCCAATCATACAAGCTCGTATGAATTATAAGTGATATAAACCACAATGGCTGAGTGAGTCACAAGGCAGAAACACTATAAGGATGACAAAATGTACCAGGCAGGAATTATTGTTTGTTTGAAAGATTAAGACAGCCAGTACACACAGTCATTCACATTCATGCATAGTTCATTTAAATGACATTTGACCCTCGCAAAAATAAACCATTCAAGCAAACAGAATTTTAAATATGGGTTATTATGGTCCTTTAGGGAATTGCTTCTGCCCTTTATATTTTATTAAAAAAGTGTCTACTCTTGGTATTCAATCAACATTTTGATATAACACTAGCTTTTTTTGCATAGCATTTGTGCTATGTAGCGGCAATTCAGTGATCTGACATCCACCCATTTTCTTTAGTTTAAAAGCTTTAGCAATTATTGTGGAAAAAAGGTCTATATTTCTTCATGTCAAGCTAAAGTTAAGGCAGTGACTGGGCCATTAGATACAAGCTAAGAATAAACACATTTAAAGCTACATGCACACAAACAGAAAGCAAAATTTCTCTCACAGATACAACATGAATATTCACAATATGTTTTTTAGTGTACCGCGCTTTGTACCAACAGATTTCTGTGCAAATGGAATAGCTTTAATCTAAACAGTGACTTATTTCTTTAACACTAATATGCAGATGAATAAAATGTTTCTGACGCCACTGGGGAAATCTTATAATATTCTGTTTTCAGCACACAGATTTTACATCTCCAGCAGGTTGTTGGGGAAAGCAGTAATGGTGTATTCTCTCAAGATTCTTAAATCCCAGCCATCACCGCAAACTCCAACAACAAACTTCACACCACCTTCATCGCGCACATATGAACTCACTCACACACACACTCACACACAAAAGGACAAACCTACTGCAAATCTACCGGCAAAAGTTCTGGCATCTCAAGAGAGTGAAAAACAGCTCATGAGATTTTCAGCAAATGTGGAATTCCATCTTGCTTGAGTAAATATAGCACAAATCTGGGCCATGTTTCGAGGATGTTTCTGCTCTCTCCCAGTAAAAAGCTTTGAGTGATTGGCATCTACAGGTTGTGGTATAGTTCTCATGGCAAACGCTGAGGTGTAAAGATGCACAGTGAGTACTAAAGAAATGAATGCTTTTATTCAGTAAGAATGCATAAAAATTTATCAAAAGTGACAGTAAAGACTTATAAAGTTACAAAAGATTTCTATTTCAAATAAACGCTTTTGTACTTTCTATTCATCAAAGAATCTTGAAAAAATGTATCACTGTTTCCACAAACATATTAACTGCACAACTGTTTTCAACATTGGTAATAATAAGAAATGTTTCTTGATCATCAAATCTGCATATTTGAATGATTTCTAAAGGATCATGTGATACTGAAGACAGGAGTAATGACTGCTGATGTAATGACTGAATGAATATTTCACAATATTACTGTATTTTTTCTCAAATAAATGCCTTGGTAAGCGCAAGAGACTTTAAATATTAAAATATCTTACAGACCCCAAACTTTTAAACGGTATACTGTATTTTCATTAAATACCAATAGCTTGACTGATAAATGAAGTAATTGTTGAAAAATGGGCATGTGTCTGTACTGTACATGTGTCAATAAATGAATTTTTAACAATAAAAAAAGGTGCTGACATCCTTCAAGCATCAAGATGGAAGACTTGGAGGCAACAAATTAATGTCTCCTTTCATCAAATAAAGTGCCTAAAGAAATGAATTCATTTTAAAGCAAGTTCAAAAATAGCCACTTTAATAAGCATAATCTCCATTTTTCTATAGCACATTTGTTCTAAGAGCTCTTGTAATTTCCTAAAATAACAAAGTAAAGCATTAACTTTAATTGTATATGATTTTTTTCATGCTGGGAACATTTTCTCAGTCCATGTCATTACCTCAATGACCCCCTCATTGATACATGGCAGCTTGCTGGTCGGCATGTGATTTATGAGCTGGTTTTGTCTGATTGCCTCATAAAGGAGTCTTTTTCCGTCTGCCCATCTCAGCAGTGACCAACAATAAAAGAGAGCTTTTGGCAGCTATTAAATAAATATTTATCCACAGGCTCCTCTGTGGCTATTCCCCCTCCAGACGTACATCTCAGTCTGGGCTGGAAAAGGAATGGGAAAAGTGAAGTAGATACTTTTTAATCAAGAGAGAAAGCAATGAGTGCAGCAGGATGTAACAAATACCCCCGTGCTGTGCTGGGTAGAGGAGGCGGTAAGAGCCATACGGTAATGAAGTGAGACAGGGACATGTATGGACAGGACAAATCACTTGGCTGCTCATCCACGGTTCCCCTCCCGCTTTATCGAGGGCCAAGCTTTCCACGTAATCCCCCGCCAATCAATTACCCTTCACAGAGAAAGTCAATCAACCAACCCCTGTTGGCTGTTCTTGGCCAGACCTGTGCTAAAGGTGAAAGCACTTGCATTTAAGTTCAATTCCATGTGTGACTGGAGGTCCAAACTGGGGTCCAAAATGGTGTACAATCATAATATTTGATATATTAATACAATATATTATATGTTAATATTTAATGTAAATATTAACAATATTTAATAATGCATGCTGAGTTGTGTATTTTTAAGTTGGGTTTTTGTTTTTTTTGCATTTTTTTTTCTAATTAAGCATTAATCTAACAAAATTTAATAAGGTTTATGTTTAAAACAAGGACAAACAATTTGCAAATGGGTTAGGAATATATATAATAATTTTGAAACAACTATATGACTACAGTGGTTCAACCTTAATGTTATTAAACACAGAGAATACTTTTTGTGCACCAAAAAAAACAAAAAAACTTTATTCAACAATATCTAAAATAATATCTAAAATAAAAAAGAATTTAAACAATGTTGCTTCTCATACTGAATGTTCAGATATTTTTAGTGAAAAACAAGCCAAAAAATACTGATTCAAATGTTTACTCGTCACTTTTTGTGACCATTCAAAAGCTACATTTAAAAACAACTACAGCACTAAAAAAAACAAATAACCTTTCAAATTCTGACTTGAGGTTACACTGAATTCTCAAATGCTTTGCTAAAGGCAAAACGCACTCATCGAGTCACTAATAATGATCACATTTCTGCAGAGTATGTTGCACCTCTGGCTTTTCTGGCTTTTCCATCTGCTGTGCACCAGAAAACAAACAGCAGAGATGCACATTAGATCCCTACAGCTAGCGTTCGTTGGGAGATGCTCCAATTTATTCTTCCGATGTTACAAGTGCTAATCTAATAATGACAGGGAGGAAAATTACGCCGCATTGGTTGTCACAGTGCCTTGAACCCGGAGGATTTTAGCTTTTGTGAATGAAGTGTGAAAGCCTGAAACAAATCCCTATTACATGTCATTAAGCGAGTGAAAATGAGAAGTGTAGGGGGGCAGAAAGAGATGGGGGGATGAACGGAGGCGGGTGGAGACACATTAAATGGAGTTTAAACTGAAAGTTCGTTTGGAGTATTTTCAGATAATCCTTGAATTCACCCGCTAATCGGTCCACATGGCTAAATATCTCAAAACCCCTCTTTCCATTCAAAGTTTCTTGCAGAGCCCAAAAGTCTCAAGTTCAATGGTTCTTCCTCAAGCAGTGGTTCTCAACTGGTGGGTCACGACCTCAAAAAATGTACCGCAAGCCTGTGCTGAATGAAAAAAATAATGATACAGTAAGGTCAAACTGAGCAATGTAACTAGCCTTAAAATTAAACATAATTGTAAGATAGTAAAATAAATGAAGAGAAAAAGGCTTTGTGTAATTAAACTCTAGAATATTTTGGCACAAATTCAACTGTCATTTGGTAGAAGCCAGTTAAATTAGCCAGATGCCAACCAAGATGGACAGATTGTGTAACATGCCCTCATATCAAAAACCAATAACAAACCTATATATAGAAAAGACCAAGACTACATTAAATAGATGTTCATGAATAGATCACATTTGTTTAAATTTATTTTAAAATTATTAAATACTATACATTTAGTATTATATTATATTATATTATATTATCACATTTGAAAAAAGTTTAGAGTCAGTATGATTTTTTTTTTTTTTTTTTTTTTAAGAAATTAACTTATATTCTGCAAGGACATCCAATCATAAATTGATTACATAAAGTGACAGTAAACACATTTGTAATGTTACAAAACTTTCCTATTTCAAATACATTCTGTTCTTTTCAACTTGTTATTAATCAAAGTAAGTTTCCACAAAAATATTAAGCAGCACTATTAAACATTGATATTAATAATCATTTCTTGAGCATCAAATCAGCACAGAATGATTTCTGAAGGATCATGTGACACTGAAGACTGGAGTAATGGCTGCTGAAAATTTAGCTTTGCCATCACAGGAATAAATTATATTTTGAAATATTTATAGTATTATACTATTATTTGAAATAATAGTCCCCCTGTAGTCAATAATTTTATCTTTGATCACTAAAATTACATAAAATTTTTCCCTTCCTGTAAAAAAAAAAAAAAAAAACTTTAAAATAATGCCTTAAAATAGTAACTCTACACCCTTACTGCATTTAGTATATATGAATCCATGAATATGCAAATTAGCCCCACCTCTACTCACTCACACCAGCTCAGAGATCCACTCGGTCAACTTTACTGTAGTAAATGCTTGCGATGGCAAGTGGAAAAACTGGTTTAATTAAGCCATATATGTCTGACCTAGAAACTGATTCAGAAGAAGTGGAAGAGAGTGAATTACACATGGTCATCTACAAAGTCGACAGAATCAGAATGGCTCTTTACAATGTCAGACACATAACGGTAATAAATATGATTAGCATTTTGTTTGACTATGTTATCAAACAGCTAATAATGTGTTGCTAATGTTACACAAACCATGTTCCTGTTCACCATCTCAGTCTGCCCTCTAAACATCAGTATCCTTAGAAACACTTTGAACAGCATAGAACATCAGTGGAGAAAGGCATATAGTTCATCATAACATCTTAAAATACATCATACATAATTCACTATATTGCTAAATGTACACGATTTTTTTATATCAACAGAAAAAAATACCGGGATAACCTGGCTTCTCATGAGACTCCCCTGCTTCAGAGCATAGTTAATGATATGCTAAAGCCTGCCTGCACGTTGACGTGATTGGTTACAAGGTAGTTTGTGATGTAAGGAATGTTAGGTCACTGCAGTTTTAAGGAGAAAATACTCAGCAATTGTGTTAAAAAAACTAAATTAAAACATGGTGGGGCCTGATGAAACAACATGGGCAGTTGTCACCTAATGGTTAGAGAATCAGACTTGTAACATGCGGGTTGCAGGTTGCGGGTTTGAGTCTCAGTACCGGCAGGAAATATATGTGGGGGGAGTGAATGAGCAGCGCTCTCCTCCACTCTCATTACCCACAACTGAGGTGCCCTTGACCTAACCCCCAATCATTCCCTGGGTGGCACAGCAAAAAAATTTATCAAATAAATGCAGCCTTGGTCAGCATTTCTTTCAAAAACATTACATTTACAGACCCAAGCTTTTGAACATATTGTACAGTATATAAATAATATTATTTGCAGAAATGCATGAACAACACATACAAATGTACATACATATTATAAAATTCAACCAAATCATGTTCATTTGTTGCAAGCCTTTCAGAAGTATTTCTGCACATAACGTTGACAAGCGTCTCCTGAAGGCTCATTCCCCCCTCTCTGTGATTTCCTCCGTCCCAGAGCTCACAGGCTCCCCCTGGAGCAGCACAATCGCTCTGATACCAACATCAGGCTGGGGCTGCAGACAGCCATTGTGTGCTGCAGACACATGTCTGCTGATGACACGTCCGTCTCACCGCAACACACACAGCCGTCCCTTTTCTCTCCCTTTCCCTCAGCCTGTCTCTTTCCATACGCATCTGTTTCCTTTGTCTATCTGCGTGGGTGTGTGTGTGTCTCTCTCTCCTTTCGCTATCTTCCTCTTTCTCTCACTCATTCCGTCAATCAGTGAAGTCTTTAGTCATGTGCTGTCTATCATGTGTCCGGGTCCCATTGAGAGAAATCTCATCCCAGCCATCTTTGTCAGCCAGGCAACCTCATGACCCCTAGGGAGGGTGGGAGAGAGCGAGAAATGTGTTTTATGGTAAAGGTGGGGGGTGGCAGTTTTTGTGAGCCAGTGATTTGTCAATGACTCAGTGGAGAGGAACTCAAGAAGTGCTGCTGTTGTTTCACAATTGGTGAAGGGTTTTCTTCATGTCTGCCAAGATGGCCAAGTTGAAAGACAAACAAGTGTGATGGATGTTGCTTCTTTAGGCAAAGACTTTCTGCCAATGTTTCCTCTCCCACCGCAGCTGGCGAGAGCCCGCAGGGAGGGGTGGAAAACTCCTGTTATACATGGCAGAGTTTTTTCAAGTATCCATTTAAAAAATTCATACAGGTCCAGTGATCTGGCAACTTTTTTATATTGACTAATGTCATTAGCCGAACGCACTGATCTCATGGCTGCTTCTTAATTCGCAGGAATCTAAGCAGTCTAATTTGAGGCTCAAATGACCTGAGACAAAGTCAAGAGGATTTGGTAATGATCTGTACAATGGCTCTTGGAGAATGTTGAATTTGATTAGGCTTGTGATTTCGTTTGGGATTCAGATTAATGTTAATCAAGACCTGTTGGTAAAATCAGAGGTGGTTGGTCTGGACTGATTGGACACTCTCAAAATTATGAAGGGATTTGATTAACTCCCTCTTCCCTCTCTGTCTACTAACAGGTTTCAGTCAAACTAAAAAAAAAAAAAAACACATTGGCTCTGATAACCTGTTCATTCTTTACTCTAGTTCTTTGTGTTAACACAGGGCGATTATAATGATCACTTCTGTCACTTTTCGTTTGCCATTATTCTTATTTGTTTTCAGTCATGTGAAGAGATTCTTTGCCACTTGACATTCTCATTTGCATCGATATGTGCGTCTGGCCAACGATCTGCATAACATACTGTGAAGAGCATAAAATGTCAGTCAAAAAAGCAAACTTCCACCAATTCAATAAACCAACCTGTTTATTTGCGGAATTGTTTCAGAATCGGATGACCGGTTTAATACCGCAGATTTTTGAAGTTAGTGAATTACAACACAGAAGTTTATGCAATCTCCTCACATCTCTGCGAAGGCAGAAAATGAGGAGAAGGCGTCAGAAAGCCATCAGTGCATGTTTTTATGCGAATGCGTTCTGTCTCCTCTGCATTATGGGTAATGGTGAAAAGAGAAAAGCTTCAGATTAGCTTCATGCTCCAGTAAAAACACACTGTCTTATTGAGGACTGGCCATTTTTCATCTGCGCTTTCAATTTATTTATCATTTCAAACAATAACAACTCATGCAAATGAGAGACCGAAAGCTGTGTTCAGCACATTTCGTAAATTGTGCCCTCAGCAGCAGAGGCGCTTGTCCCGAGATGAGAGCAGCTTTGGGCTAGATTACTCATACAGGCTGTTTTATTGTGTCACTGACAGCAGAATATTAGCATTTCAAGAGAGTCCCACGCAAGTTCTTAGTGCTTTTAGCAAACAATGGACATGGTGAGTTTACTGATGGCTGTATAATTTTATAATATCATTGTTTATTTTACAACACACCACAACATGGTACATTTTAACTGCAAGACTTTTACTGCATTCAAAACTATCCTGTGCAGCCCTGAAGATATACATTTCAGGATAACGGTTTCTCTCTCAGCACCTCAATGCCTTTTATGTATAGATTTTTCTTGTTTTACCATTTCAGTTTTCAAATATGAAAATTTATTGTAAAAATATTTGTATATTGATATAAAATAATTATTGAGAGCATGAGAGCATATTTCACATCAATTTTATATATGACAATACGCATATGCTGCTCTCATCAATTAATAAACAATTAAAGGTAACACTTTACAATAAGGTTCATTAAACAGTTAATGTATTAACTAACATGAACTAACCATGAGAAATACATTTGTTACTGTATTTACTAATCTTCGTTAACGTTAGTCAATAAAAATACAGCAGTTCATTGTTTGTTCATGTTAATCACAATGCATTAACAAATGTTAACAAAATTTTAATAATGTATTAGTAAATGTTGAAATTAACATTAACAAAGATTAATAAATGCTGTATAAGTGCAGTTCATTAGTTCATGGTAACTAATGTAGTTAACTAATGTTAACTAATGAACCTTATTGTAAAGTGTTACCCAATTAAATATAGCTAAAAATGATCTCAGCAAACAGTGAAAGAGACATAGTAATGTTTATTGTGAAAATGTAAAAATTATTTATCTCAATATTTACATGAATTACACCTTTGAAGGTGTCGTTTTAACTACAAACAACAGTTTTGCTATTAACAAAGTTATTACAATTTAGTGAACTTGGTTATCAAAGAAACAAAAGTGTCATTAAATACATTGAGATATGAGACTTGAAATGTTAAGAAAGTCAAATATCATTGTGTAAATATCACTTGCGAACAGTATTTTTATTGTTTCTCATTTTCAATCAAATTGTAATTTTGTTAAACTATGATAAAAAGTGTGAAAATATAATTTAATTGACCCTTCGCCAGGAATTTGATGGACAGGCGATCTAACCAATCATAACGCAGAATCCGCCATTTTGTCCGACAAAGCAGTCAGGGAAGTTAGTAGTGCTACATCCACACGAAGACAGAGCTTTCCCTATCCGATCTTTTTTTTTTCTCCTCGTCTCAAGAAATATCTGTGTACACACGAAACCACTGAAACGATGAAGTATACATGCCAGATCAGTGTGTGGCGCTGTAATTCTGTAATAGAGACACACTAAAAATAAAGAATAAGACTTGGAGCATACGCATAAACCTTGCGCGCTGTATACAAACTTTAGAAAGTTTGTAGAAGCTTAGAAATAAATAAGTCGCGGTAGCTTCTGCAGAACGAACACAAGCATGTAGTCCGCTATTGTTGTTGCTGTTGCTGCTGCTGTTTTGTGCTGTTAGCGGTGTCTGACTAGGGTCGACACGTGGGGTGATGACATCATCGTTTCACAAAATATACGGATTGGCTGTCCACACGAAAACGCAAAGGGCGTCGTTTTCCGATTTATCCACTCTGGGACCCGGTTTCAAAAAATAGCGGGTTCACAAAATGCCGGATCCGTCTGGAGGAAACGCCTATATGATACAAAATGTTTGCATATACAGCTCAACTAGTCTCCGTGTGGACGGGAACGTTGGTGGACATGAACTTGAAAAATAATGTGTACTGATCTGTGGTTGAAATGTGGTTCATTCATGTTTATTTGATTATATAAGTTAACTAGTAAGTAGAGATGATCAGTTCATGAGCCATTTGATCTGAAGAGCTACAGCAATCTGTCACGACACATTTAAGAGCCACAAAACATTGTTTAAATTTCTTTAAAAATTACAAAATTTGAGACTTTGTTTTATATCAAAAGTAACCTGCTCTGTCTTGTCTGTCGATAGGTTGTCAGCGTCCTCTTTGCTCTGCGATGTATTTTTCACTGTGAGAATATGTGTGGCGTGAGAGCGGCATGGCTTGTTGGCAAAGGCACCTAAAGAAGGCGAGTCTTTGCGAACGGTCAATTGATGTATATTCCAGATACATAAAATTAGTGCTCATAAAATTAGCCGTAGAAAGAAAAAAAGTGTCTTAATTTATTCAAAAATATGACATTTTGAATGAAAAAAATGTGTTTAGAAAAAAACCCCATCAAAAATGTGTTGTCAGCCTTACTAACTACATTAACTAACTAGCTTTTTCACTATATGTACTCTGTCAGTGTCCTTTTTACTCAGAGGTCAAACCTTACTAAGTGCAAAGTTTTTTTTAACCACTTCAGCAATATCCTGAGTCAACAACTGATTTATGGCTTTACAAAACGTGCAAAAAACACACACATCACTGTCTACAAACTCTGAGCATTTGTATGAAAAGTGTCAACACTGAAAACTCACTGACTAAAATAACAAGATTGCTGCCCATGACTGTGAATATACATTGGTTATTAGACACTGAGATAGAAAAGACTGACTGAAATTTGTGACCCAAGTCAAATCCCACTGTTGGTATATAGCCTGAACTAATCCCTCCCACTATCTCCGAGATGATTGGTTGGGTCATGGGTCTGCAAATAATGATTGGTTACATGCTGTTGTTTACCTGCAAGGATCAGAAGTCCAAGCAACAGATGTTATTCAAATAGAAAAGAACATTCTAGACGGACACATTTGACACATGACATATAAAGATTTGTGTTTTCATTATAATGTGTAGAAGTGTTTTGTTAAACACAAATATTACTGGTGACCCTATAACTTGTTTTAATGTAATCGGTAAATCAAAATGAAGAATAAAGCTTGGGGTTTGATGGAGGATGTTGAAAGGACATTGTTGAACCATTAAAAATGAACTCAGAAAGGTTGCCCCCTATACCCTCATTCGACATTACTTGACTAATATAGTCTACTAAATGAATGAATAAAAACAAGCGGGCGAATTTGGACACTCTGTGCACCAGACACCATCTTCTGGCAAAACGTGGGAATTCATTAGATGTAATGATCCTAGAGCATGGGTATTCTCTTAACGACTAGCCACCGTCGGTTGTACACTTGATATTGAGGTGCATTATGGGATTGAATGAGTGCACTCGATAATATCCACTATCATTTTGAACACCACTATGAATGGCCATCCCCACTTAATAGTTCACTACTAAAAATGTTGCCTTCGGTGGATGCATTGCAAGTTAGGAAGGCATCAAGGTGTGTCTGAATTCAATGTTAACTTCACTTCCTGTCTCCTGAGATACCTTCATCTGATCGATTTTTGTAGGGCAGCATAGATGTTTTCTTTGCTGCCTTTGATATCCCACAATCCGGTGTGTTCCATTCCATGACAGTTAAGCTAAAAAAGAAAGATGGCATCTAAAAGTTGTGGTTGGTGGTCAGTTTGTGTGTAAATGTATGTTTTTGATCAATGTTTTCCACTTTTGATGTAATTTCTAGCGAGATATTTTTTGTAGATCATTATAATGTTACGCTGCCTCAGAAGTCTGTCCGAAATCAGTTTTGTGATGTAATTTCATGCGCAAACGCTGCCTGCAAAGTCATTGCCTGATAGAGCAAGTTTTCGGACGCAGCCTATATAAGTTTCGTGGATCTTATTCATCCCAGTGGTATGAATGGTTTTGGACTGACACCTATGAAATTTGTTTACTAACTGCTGTGTTGCACACCAAAGCTATTAGTTTATCTTTCGTTTTGTGCCTTACTACTCATACTACACAAATTTATGAAATGTTTCTTGGATTTAATCCCAACCCCTGCTAGCCTTTTCTATTAGACTGATACAGCTAGGGTTGTTACACGATTGTACATCATTTTAATGATATTTTCCAAAGTGCTATTTATTTATTTATTCTTTATGTGTACAACTTTTTAATTAGCAAAAAGTTGCAGAGTGCGCCTTTAATACTCCTTTAATACATCAAAACAGGTGGTAGCACGCCAATAGCTGAAGCTAAATGCCTTGCTAAATAGCACAAAGACCCTAAATGTCTAAAAACCATTTATAGTTAAGCATGTTACGTTCTTTTTTAACATACTGTATAGATGCCCGCAGTCCTCATTAACCAATAAGGACTAAAACATTGGAATTTATGCATTTAAACAACATTGCTTTCTTGCCCTCCACTCTCCCTTTCTCAAGTAGCTTTTCAATCCTTAATTTAATATGAGCTCTAATAAGCCCCTTAATAAGTGAATATAAAATTAGCACTAGCAAAGATTTGCAGTTATATGCTTACGCTAATAGGGCAAATTGAGAGAAATGAATTGTAAAGAAGTGGGTGCTAATTAAAAGATAGTGTTGTGGAAGCGAGAAAAGGTTTTTCCACATACAGCATGTGCAACGGCAATATGTCCGTTTGCTCTGTATGGACTGACGTGAGGACAAACGAAGGAGGAGAGGCGGGAGAGATGGAACTGGAGAGGAAAGAAATGAAGGATTGATGAAATAGGAAGAGACATCCCGGTCTGACAGTAGCGATAGAGAGAAATGGAGTGTGTGCGGATGTGTGTGTATGATGTGATATTTGACTGCAGTGTTTTGTCAGTTTAAAGCAGGCGTTCACCCCTCATTCTCCCTGAGATAAAACAAAAGGATCACCTGTCTGTGGTAGACTGCTGACGGCTACCTCCCACGATATGGCACATAATTCTCCCTTTTTCACACAAATAAGGTAAGATGGGATAAGATGCCTCCCCTGGGGTAAGATTTCCCCCATAGCACAATTTTTCTCTTGACCATAGATGTCACTACACTGTAAAAAAAAAAAAAGTTTTGTTTTTTTTTTAATTTTTACAGAAAAAACTGCAAAAATGCTATACAGTAAAAACCTGTTAACTGGTTAAAATCCAATTACTTTACCATAAACGGTGAAAAAATACATTATTATTATTATTGTAATAACTGTATTATTTGTTTTGACTTGTGACAAGCATATTGTTTGTATTGTTTCATTTTTACAATCTTCATCAATAATCATAACATAAAGGTCAATTTGACTGTTTGCAAAGACCCGCCTCCTTTAGTTACTGTTGCTATGTCCAACAAGCCATGCCGCTCTCACGCCACACTCATGTTGAAACATGAAAAATACATGGCGGAGCAAAGAGGACACTGACAACTTATCGACAGACAAGACAGAGCAGGTTACTTTTGATATGAAATTTTGTCATTTTTAAAGAAATTTACACAATAAATACCATTTTGTGGCTCTTTAATGTGTCGTGACAAATCTGTAGTGCCTCAGATCAAGTGGCTCATGAACCGATCATCTCTTCTTACTAGTCAATTTATATAATCAAATAAACATGAATAAACCACATTTCAACCACAGAAAGACGTCAGTACACATAATTTTTCAAGTTAAAAACCACCAATGTTAATCTACTAAGTCCCCTGACTGCTTTGTCGGACAAAATGGTGGATTCTGCGTTATGACTAGTTAGATCGCCTGTCAATCAAACTCCCGGCAAAGGGTCAAATTGAGTGGAATCATTCACTCAAAAATCATACTGGGATTCAGTCTAAATTCTTTGACAGAGATTGTGTTATTTTATTTGTCTTTTATTTAATTACAGTATTCTGAATTATTCCAAAATTCTAAATTCTAATATAATTCTAATGAACACTGAATTTAGCATTTTACATTAATGACTAATTTTCCAAGAAATCATTTGTGAAAAATTATATCAGATGTATTAAAAATCAGACAGTTGGGATAGATTTCTCCTTATGGGCTTCTGGCCAAATTGAAAATCATTAAAGGGTAATATGACCATAACAACTACCTTTAAATAAGCAAATGTTTCTGTTTACTTCCTTTAACAATATATTGAATGATGCATAATCATCCTGTACAAATAATATGTTACAATTTAGCAGTAAATGCATACTGTTATTAAGGTTGGGGGGGGCATCCACACTTATCTTTTCATATCTGATTGAATAGATGTCAAAGTGACATTCACACCCATGCACACACTCATATTAACTGATTTAATAGATTTAATTCATTGCTTAATATACTTCATGTCAGAGTGTAGAGATAAACAGATATTTATCTCATTTGTTTCCTGCTGAGGAGGACAACTGCTGTTCTGTCTCATAAATGAAATTACAGCATCGGTTTTTAATGGGATAACAGTGCTGCGTGATTAGACACCACCACATGTTCAGCAGCTCTGCACCCCTTTCCCAAGACTACACAGCATGAGGGATTTTTTTGGCGTGGAAAGAGTCGTGCCCAGACAGGATTAATGGCTGTTTATGATTTTCGTTGTTTGATAAATCATTGTGAATTTGCGATTGTGTATTTGATTCATCCTGTGGGCTTTTGTCCTAATCTTTTAAATATGGATTTTTTTCATGCATGTGTTCTGAAAGGACCTCACTGTGTTAATGTGTGAACCAGCTGAGATGAAATAAACAGAAAACTGGAAAAGCGTGCGGCTGCCCACAGGGCAGTAATACAGTTCTGTTCACCTGGGGGGCGGCCTTTGCTCCTGTAAGACCCTTCACTAGTGCACATGTCTGCTGATTAAACAAAAAATACATTCCTGTATTAAGGTCCATCATTTCCGTCAAGGTCGCGAGTCAAGGGCATCACCAGCTGACAGCCTGCATATATAAGAGAACAACTGGCAAAGAAGACTGTCTCTTAGAGACAAAGAAAGCAAGAGAATAAATGAGGGCAAAGAAAACATGAGGTAAATACGCAACAGAATGACATCAGCAGTTAAGGGAGTAACCATCGCTGTGGGGTGACAAAACAGGTTTGTCTGCTGACTCTCTGGTCTAAAATCTGATGAGTACAGTGAGCTTTTAGCTGCTGTGTCTTCATAAGGTTTGTCTGAATAAGACAGAGAGATTGAGCAAACATCCACTTATTAAAGACGTTACAAAACTGAGTACACAACACACACTTGTACTCTAAAAACAAAACACATAGGGCTACTATTATGCTCGAATGTGCTGAAAATAAGCTCAGTCTACAGCAAAATGCTTAGGCTGTAATTACAAGTGCAGTCCACATAAACATGTGTGGCAAAGAAACAGTTTGTTCATTGTATTGCCAATCAATGTATTTGAAATCACACAAGGGGAGGCCGGTACTATAGTTGTCAAAAAATCCCAATAACTGTACGGTTTTGAGTGAAAAAATGTTTTCCCTAGCAGTGGATTTATACTGTATGTTGGTTTCAAACACCTAACCCAAAACCCTTTTAAGTTTCCCCCAAAACAAGGAAAATTCTAAAAAGAAGATATTTTGAAAAAAAAAAAAAGTTTCTGTTTTGTTTTTCCATACAATGAAAGTCAGTGCCAACTAAAACCAAATGTTTGGTTAGCAACATTGTTCAAAATATCTTCTTTTATGTTCCACATAAGAAAGAAAGTCTCACAGGTTTGGAATGGTATTAATTACAATATTTTTGGCCAAAACAAAGGTTGGATATTTTTACATTGTCGCTGTTTTATAAATTATTATTTTGTTTCTATTGTTTTACTGCCTAAAACAAGCCTTTTGGGGGGGAAAGGTAAACGTGCACTCAATGAATGCCATGTTTACCACTAATAAATCTCACTCACAAAAAAACATAATATAAATGTGCCTAAAGCACAGCTTTTTAACAGAATTGAGGTATTAAGGTAATTCAGTTTTTATGTATTATTGACCCACAATTTGTAGTTCATTTTCATTTTAGATACTCTTGAAAACCTGTAAATGTTCATTTTAGTCAGGTCCTTCATTTCTACCCAATTCATTCATCATTCTTTATCATCCATTAATTTCTCCATGTGGCTATACAGCATCCCATTTTTCTCACAGTTTCCCCCCAAGCGTTTCATTACCGCTATCAAATGCTTTCAACAAGAATTCAATTCCTTTTTCTCTTCTCCAGAGTTTTATGATTTCTTTGTTGTTCAGTCCAGCATTTGACCTATAGAGAGTCGGAATAAATCTCATAGGTCCTGATTACTATTCCTAAGAAAGTAAGTGGATCCTGAAATTCGAAAAATACCCGGAAAACAGTTCTTATGCTCGTTTTACAACTGTCCAAAACAATCTGAGAAATGGATTAAAACTTCACAGTTAAACTTGTGTGCCCTCAATACTCTCTTCATTATTTCCTTTGGCCTTATGGGATTTTTTTTTGTTCCAAGATATATTTTTGCCTCAAAGTATATTTAATGTCTAACAGTAAAATATATAGTTGTTATTTTAATACATAACCATCTTGGCGCATACACATGCGTGCAAAGTTCACAGGCCTGTTTCTCAGGGTGGTCCTCCAGATCTGTTGGATGAACAGAGGATGATCGTACCCTCCAGATGGTGTTGGATTTTCACACTGGACTCATTAGACATTTAATCATCTCTGGTCCACAGAGCCACGAACCCTGGGGGACAAGGCTGTCCAGTGTCCAACGGCCATCTGACCTCACAGCCTGGCCACTGATGAGCCAAACAGAAAGAGAACAGACAGCCGGGCAAAGCGTGTCCTTTTGGAAATGGACCGTGCTGTAAAATTTTCCCTAGTATTTTAGAGTCTGATTTGTGATACAGAAAACTTGACATGAACACAATGAATTTATGGCCAGATTTCTATGGCTCCGATGTTCAGTTTAATTCAAGTCTGGAGGGAGCAATCGGATTGTAATAGGAGAGTGCGATAGAGTAAATGCTCACTGGCACTTTCACACAGGGTAAACAGTATGTTACTCCTGGAATCATTTTGGAATTACTGCTGCATTTATTCAGGTCGAATAATCCTAATGTCTATAATACATCCAGAGACCAAAGCCCAGTCAATTCTCATACCTCCAACTGCAGGCACATATCACCCTCTCTTCCTGTGGATCCTCTTCAGGCACTTTCCATTCCATTTACTCACCAAAAGTTCATTTCCACTGAATACACATCCATCTATAAGCCAGAGGGATAAATGAGACTGAGAGCTGAATATCCATATTCAATTTCTCTCGTGCACTAAGGGATGCAGTCAGAAGACTGCCAATTAAAAAAAACTGCAGTGACATCTTTATGAGTGCGCCTGTGTCTCACCTGGATGAAGTCACTAAGAGCAAGATCATGAAAAGTAAATCCCTGATATTTTCAGAATACCCATTACCGACTCCATTAAAGGGATATTTCACCCACAAATGAAAATTTTCATTATTTGCTTACCCTCATGCTGGTATGCTGTTATATTCATGGAGTACAAAAGGAGAATTTTGATGAGTCCATATTATGACAGTTCAAGCTCAAAAATGACAAAATACTATAAAAGTATCTATGTCTATAGTTCTCAAACCTCTTATGCAAAGAATACCCAAATATCATGATCATCTTGTCCCTTCCTAAAATATAAAGGTAACTTTTCAAATATAAAAACTCATTTATACTGTCCAAGAATAAATATTAAGCATGATAATAAAGAGACAAGTTGTTTCCAGAATTAACTAACTTTTATAGTATTAAAGGTTTAGTTCACCCAAAAATGAAAATTCTGTCATTAATTACTCACCCTCATGTCGTTCCACACCCGTAAGACCTTTATTCATCTTCAGAACACAAATTATGATATTTTTGATATAATCCAATGGTTCAGTGAGGCCTCTATTGTCAGCAAGATAATTAATGCTTTCAGATGCCCAGAAAGGTGCTAAAAACATATTTAAAACAGTTCATGTGACTACAGTGGTTCAACCTTAATATTATGAAGCGCAAGAATATTTTTTGTGCGCCAAAAAAACAAAATAACAATTTTATTCAACAATTTTTAAAATACTGGAGGAGCGCGTATCAAACTGCCAAAGTCAGTGATTTCAGTAAAGGAGGCTTTGTTACATCATGTGTTATCGAAATTACGATGGTTCACCACTGGGGGGCGTGATTTAGGCAGTTTTATACACGCTTCAAACCACTGATACGAAACAAAAGATTTGTAATGTTTCAAAGCTTCATGAAGCAGTGTTTTGAAATTTCCCATCACTAGATATTGTTGAATAAAGTCGTTATTTTTTTATCTATTTTTTTCACACAAAAAGTATTCTTGTCGCTTCATAACATTGGCAATGGAGGCCTCACTGAGCCATCTGATTTTGTCAAAAATATCTTAATTTGTGTTCTGAAGATGAATGAAGGTCTTACAGGTGTGGAACGACATGAGGTTGAGTAGTCAAAGGGGGACTCAGTAGTATTTCAAATACACTGTGTGGAAGTTAGTCAGGCCGATACCAACAACAAATGTCTAACCAATGGGACACAATACAAAAGAGCTCAAAAGAATATCACTGGAATGAAGGTTTATGACTGGGCAAGCACTTTACGACCCGCGTTTATATTAGAAAAGCTTTCCAGTGCTGGAGAGAGCTAAGCGGGAAGAAGGCCTGAAAACAGACGCAGAGGCTCCTTTAATCCCGCTACTCATGTGAGGTTTTTTATTGTTTTTGATTTTGGGTTTTGATTTTCTGGAGCTGCTGTGCTGTTTGTATTTACTCTTGTGTACTGTACGTTCATCTTTTGTGCTTCTTTGTTGTTCTTTCATCAACTATGCTTTATTTTTCGTGAAGCATTTTGTTGCGCATCAGCTGTGATAAACAGATATCCACTCGCGTTGCGTGTGTAACAGTGGCCAGATAGTAAGAGTTTTCCTGATAAACTACTGCACACTGACGATCACTAAAGAATGTGGTGTTTCGCGTCATTGGTTGTGCATTCCCTTTGCATGTCAGCGGCGATCGGGTCGGGGTTCGAGAGTGACTCGGAGCAGGGTGGTTAGGATTAGAGTGTGAGTTTTGGAGGCAGGGTGGGTTTGTTTGGGTTGATTTTAAATATCAACAATGTCCAACAGCATTGTTCAAATAATATTTACAGCACCTTTAATGAAATAATTTTAATTTTGGGGTGAACTAACCCTTTAAGTTGCCTTCTATAAGCCTTTCCACCAACTTTTACAATAAGAAGATAGATATTGAAACCTGAAAAAAAATCTATAAATATAAACTTAAACTCAAATGTTTTTTATTTAGTACTTTAACAGTAAATACTGATCCGGTATACTATCAAACTAAAAAGTGCAAATATTTTTTGGTTGTTTTGTGTCTCGTGGTCAAAACACATAGATATTGCAAGGGCACCTAAATTTGATGATCCCTTTGTTTTACCCATGTTTTGTGTGATGTTGTATAAAATTCAAATGTATTTTTAGCACGCTTTAAACAACAAATTTTGTTTTAGAGCAGTTTGTTTCTCAAACTAAATATGACACAAGTTGGATGCCAGTAACAACAAACATCATTGGTTCTTGTTGTGACAAAACCACATTCATCCAAGAAGGTTGCTATTTTTTACCTTTTTGGAGCTTGACTGTCTTCATACTACACAGGAAAACAGGAAGTTTCTATTCTTTCTATCAAACATAGCAGCATACAAGTTTGGAATGACATGAGGGTGAAAAAATAATGAGATAATTTTAATTTTGGGTAAACTGCCCCACAGATCTGCAATGTGAATATAAAAGTTCTAGACTAGGAATGAAACCTTTTGTCCAGCAAAATCTGAATCTGAATTAAACAGAATAGTGAAAAAACCACCTAATTAAACCCATGAGAGGTTACAGAGAAGACTAACCTCCTTGATTAAACATGCCTGACTGACATCTTAGATCAGTTTTGCCAGCATGCAATAATTACATTGTCACTTCTCACCAGAAATCAATAATTAACTGTTCAATGCGAATGGGCCTGTATTCAGTGATTATACTTTGCTTAATTAAAAAAGAAATTCTTACACACCATAATCAAAGAGATTCATATTCAACCCCACATCATTCCATCACTGCCGCTATTCAAAATGAAAGAATCTTGAGTGGCAATTTGATGATTCTGCTTACTCATTGAAAATCTCTGGGGAATAAATAACCAATTTTTTTTTTGTTTAGGTATTAAGTAAAACCATAAGTCTTTCCTGGCGTAATCTTTTTTCCTGCTTTCCATCTATTTCTCATTAATGTGTTAAAGAGGCTCACAGCCTGCCTTCCTGAAACCCCTTTTCCATTCCCGCTCCGAGTGGTCCATTTTTCCCAAGTCAGCAGATTGTGTGCTAAATAACAGTCTTTCAATTTGACACCGTGCTTTAATATGAGGACAAAGCTTCCCACAGGTGTTTCATCTTCTGAGTTACTCAGGCCTTGGCAGGAATGACAAGGTGGGGAACGAGGTGACAGCAAGTGTCTCTCTCTGTTCCTCACACTCACATTGCCAGACTTCAGCATACTGCAGGCGAATTTAAGCTGAAGATTTACAGTATCAGGGGCTTTTAAACACAGTGGTCATTAAATAGGGAGTGGGGTACAACATCCAAGTGCTCAATGAATTCAAGGCCAATAAACTGAATATTATTTCCTAAAGCTGTTTGCGTATCCATTCACTTGGCATCTGCTTCTACATCAGATTCAAATTCGTTTAAGGCCGTAGTGAATAGCCTGATGTTAAGAGGCTACCACTTCTTTAAAGCACTGCCAAATGCTTGCCTTTTCATTGTGCTGTATGATATAATTATTGCAAAACACTTTCAATTGCCATTTAAATCATGATTTCAGACTACAGCTGACATTAAAGGAATAGGCTATTCAGGGTTATTTGCAACTTTGTGTCTACGGGCAGGATCTGTGGTGTGCTGTCGATTACCACAGACAATAATGTGCTCAAAAATAAGCCCATAATGTGTTTACAACTTACAACGAGAACCTAGCAGTGGGTGGGTTTAAAAGCAGAAATGTTAAGCTTGTATTTTTGATAAAGTGCTTAGATAAAATCTTCAGTAGAATAATCATAATTTTCAAGTGGAACCACTTTTTTTTTTAAATAACTTCTGGTTATGCATTAGCAATGTAATCTGAGTCTGTAAAACTCTAAACTGTGTTTTATGGATCATGTAAAAGCAAACAGGCTCACTTTTTTTTACTAGCTTGCTTCATAAATTATATAAATAATGTGTAGTTTGGTGCTAATACTTTTTTAAAATGGCGCAACAGGTGCATATTTTTTGATGTTTTGTTTTCATTATGCTTGCATTTATTGTAAACCAGTTTTCCACTCGTTTATACACCTAGGGAATCTGTGCTAATCGACGATGCGCCGACATTAAGTTGCAAACAACATCCTTTGACGCTTGCTTGGAAAAACTTTGTTTTTACTATGGTCCACACTTAAGCCCAGAGTTGGCTGTCACTCTAATCAAAAGGCTCATCTAATCGCTGAAGCACATGTAAAGGACAGCATGACTGACCTGTCCAAATGGGGCCGTCACAGGGTCTATCATTACATATAGATGCCATATAATTAAACCTCACAAATCAGCTTTTCTTGAGAGACTACAGAGTGTCTTCAGTTTAGTACACCAAAGAAATGTCTGTCTGTCAGTCTATCTATCTATCTATCTATCTATCTATCTATCATCTGTCTATCTATCTATCTATCTATCTATCTATCATCTGTCTATCTATCTATCTATCTATCTATCTATCTATCTATCATCTGTCTATCTGTCTGTCTGTCTGTCTGTCTAACTGCCTGTTTGCCAATCAATCTACCTGTCTAACTATCTATACATCTCTCAATCTGTCTGTCTGTCTTGAATCTAATCTCTTAAAGATAGAGTGTGGAAAATTTAGTTGAGAGTCTGAAGGTAAAATGTAAAGCTAAAACAGCAAGTTCAGTGGATTCAAATTGTGATTTTTTTAACAGGAAGGTCATTCAAGTGTTCTGTAATTACATTTTGTCTCCCTGCCTTTTTAATAGTCTATTTATTGCAGCAAGCAGCATTCACTCATGCAAGTGAGACAGCGAGTGTTTTAAAAGGCAATGACTCCTCTCTCTATTGGAGAGGGAAAGCTTTCTTTCGCCTAGCATCTATGTCAGGCTCACAGATCAATGAGCAAACATGGCGATAGATTGTGTGGAGGAGGAGGAAGGAGAAGGATGAGAGAAACTGAAAAAAGATGAGCAGAGGACGGACACTGCTGCATCAGCACTCCGATGGACATCCATCCATCCTGCTCTGAAAACACACACACACACACTCACACACTTTAAATACAACCTTATCTCATTAATGCACACATGACCTTCCGCCCCGCAGCCCCCCTTTCCCCCATACAGTGCTGTAAACACACCAAGGCTGATGTGCAGCAAGTAATTTGTTTAAACAGAGCACCATAATGGATTACTTAATTTGCCTTGCTGATGTAAATGAATGGCTCAGTTAACTCATGAGTGTGAGAAAATTCTGGGAGTGGACCTGGAGGAGTCACAATGGAGAGTTCAGCATGTAACCTTGATTTCAAAGTGACTGTAAAATCACCCAGCACTTAAGGTAGATGGAACCTCCCTGTTTGAAAGGAGAGAAAGTCTGTCTTCCCTTTTAAGGGACAAGAGAGGATTAGCTGTTGCTTTGAAGGGATGAAAGAGGATGTTTCAAATAAGATTTGTTTCGTTCTGCTAAATCACATCAATGATTCAACCGAGGCAAACTAATAAAAGATACTTAACTTAAGAGATGGACCCAAATACCTTTCCAGTAACCATTTAGTCCATAACATGCCTCATTTCCTGACAATATTCAATATTTTTCTTAGAAGCCTCATTATTCACAGGAGCGTTAAGATTTTAATGGCAAGTCCCCATTATGATGAGTAATCTGGATGGTTAATGACTCGAATTTACATCAGCCAATCAGATTCCATTATTTTTGAGGCCACAATGAGATTAGATTGAATCTTCTAAGAAATGAAATTGAAAAAAAGATCATATTATATATTACTTATTATATTATAACATATTTAGAACTAATCTTCGTCTCATTCGCTAAATATGCGAATTTATTCTAAATTCATGATTAAATTTAGAACCAACTGCAACCACTTGTATATGCAAAAATCACATATTCCCAATGGCCTTAGAAACAAGTCATTTGTTAAATGAACTTTTAAAAATATATATTATTAGAATTGGAAAAACATATGCCTCTACAAAAGTATTCATTATTACTGAGTAACAAAAAAATAAAGCAAATTTGCATGAGAACAAATTATACAACATCATTAGTGAATGAGGGCCTTTGTCTTCAGTGCTTTGCTAAGGTAATGTTTTAGTGCAGAACACAAATTCTTGGCCTTTGAAGAGATTATCTGTTCGGTGCAGCTTAATACCCAGTGTCTGTCCAGTTCTCAAATGTCAAACGTTCAATTCCAAATTCACAAATGTCTCCTAACTCACGACAGACAGTTACACCACCGAGTTTAATAAGAATCAATATTCAGGAGAGCGGTCGTGTGCATTCAGGAGGTGAGTGTTTTTAATTGATTTGCAACGACCACAGATAAACCTTGGGGAACAGAATCTGCTAGAGAGCCAAAAACTCACCCAGAGTTCTTCATCTCTGCCCGCAAATACTCTGGTAAGAGAGTAATGAAGTGATCATTTAATATGAGTCCTGACAGCCTCTTTGTCTCTAATGCCAAATTGCCTTTCTCTCTGCTTTATTGTGATGATGAAATATGACTGGTAAACATGTTTGTTCAAAAACATGAACCTTAATGCAAAACAATGCATTTGGCAGCAATATGGACGGGAGTACTAAAGTGTCCGATACAAACACTTGTCTATTTGCCAGTGCTGCAACTGCTCACAAATCCTTGTTTTTATTTATTCATTTATTGTTCCTGTGAGAAAGAGTGCCATTTTCCTCGTATTAATCCAAGAGACTACTTCTCGCTGATGGAACGGCCATCTATCACCACCCTCCTCCGCTACCGTGTCCTCTCCGCTGACTTTGAGAAAGCAGTTCATCATGTTTGTTTGTGTCCTGACAGAAAGCCACACTGTTTAACCAAACCTGGGTGTTGCACGGTTCCATTCCGAACTCTTGAATAATGCAGATGCAATAAGGTGCGCATGTGATAATTGCTACTCTCGATCTTAGCGTATTGAGCACTGAAGTATCAAAATAATTTGAAAAGAAGGAGTGCAGCTCCCTAACTCTTTATATTGAACGAGAGGCAATTATCCCACTGTGCATCAACCCAAAACAGAAATCAACTGGAAAGAACTGTGCTAATGATTTACAACACAAACAGTAATGATGCACAGATGCAGAAATGTTATCTGCCACCTTGATTCATGCCAGCATCTCCAAGATCAATAACTTTAACTATCATGTCCATTATCAGTTCTCAGAAGTTGCGTTATCGCTGCAGACTCCACTACTCTCGCACATTTACAGTCGTTTTTTGGGGGGAATTACACTCACTTTGTGGTTTTATTAAAAAGTATGCTTTTTTGAGCTTTTCCTAGACTATACTATATTTCCCTTCCCTCTGCAGGTTGTCTCATCCAACTATTGCTATCTTCCCATGAAAAAAGTAAAATTGCAAAATAAATTAAATCACATGCACCTCTGCCACATAGTTTACTGAAAAATATAACCACATGGGACCTGACTCTGGTCTCTGTGATTTCAACTTTCTCATAAAATATAGAAAAAATCAATATATATAAACTAGGTCTGGGACTTTTAAATTACTTTAAGGACCACCAAATATAATGAGGTTCTTGCAAAGGATTCCCCTTCCTAAAATATATAGACAGCGATATGAAACCCATTTATACTGTGTGAAGAATATAACAAGTCTGATTAAAAAGACAAACATTTTCAAAATTACAAAAGTGTCATTGTATTAAAGCTAAAAAATAAACGTTAAATCTGAAAAATATTAGAAGACTGGATATTTGGAAAATATCCAATATACATATGTATATACAGTACAAAACTAAACTGAGGGCTTAAATACATGGGAAAACAAATTGAACAAGAAACAGGTGCACAAAGCAGTCAGTAACCATAGAAACAAACAAGGGAATAATCAGTAACAGAAGTGGAAAAAATAGGGCACAAAGGAAGCAGGAACAGAACACAGGGAAATATTGAAATACAAACTAAAAGTCCAAAAACAGAACATGATCGTTACACATATCTTTTTTTCCTGTTAATATTATTTTTCCAATATTGTACCCATACCCAAAATATTAGAGAATAAAATCAGTCTAGTTCAATTAATATAATGCAGATTTGGTCTTTTTTTTCTCATAGTGGTAAAATGAACTGAGAGCCCCTGACACCACCTTCACAGCCTCCACTTTGAAAAACTCTAAGCTAGATAATGCAGTGGTTTATATTTTTATGCATATGTAAAACATATGGTGGAGTATTATGTATTGTGTAAATATGTGTTGGAGTAATTAGGACTGGTAGGCTATAGCACCTGGGTTCTTTTTGTCTATCCCTGACTACACCTGACTGTTCTCCACCAGTAGCAGAGTGGTGCTAGCCTCCAACCATATAAAATGTGACTCCATCCACTTTTTTTTCCCTTTCTCTCTCCCTTTCTCTGCCCTTCAGTACTTCCGAACTGGATAATGCACTGTAAATGTCATAAATGTTTAGATAGGACAGAGCTGCACTGGGGTTACTCTGTTTGGGTGGAGGTGAATCCAGCTCTTGGGGAAACACATCTCCATTGGATATTAGATGAAATTTATTGGAATGCACCTGGCGTCATGGGAACCGTCAATCAGATGCAAAGCACTTCTTTCCTAAGCTGTTTACTTGTTACCACAGACACAAATCAATCCAGTATTCAAACACGCACACAAAAACAGAGACAAAATCATGATGTAAGATGGAAGGTTGGTATGTCTCAGTGCAGAAAGATATGGAGTCTCATAGTATTAGTGTTTAAGGTGCTCTTCTTTGGTAAAAGTTAGTTTCACATGGTACAAGCTAGCTAAGCTAACGATTTGATACTCTAATTACCAACCAAAATACCTAGCATGCACCAATATTGGGTTAGATAATGTCCCATCCTGGTGGGTATTTTTCTTGCAGTGTCACAGTAAATTTTGGGATTGACTTATATAAAAACATACTATTACTTTCTCAGACCTAGATCAAATCTTTTTTTGCAATTCTGGGCTGATATCGAAGTGGCTTACCAAAAACAAAGATTTTCCCTAGTCCTGGGTTAATTGTGAAGCTAATAGAAATATGTAAAATTGATATCCTGATGTAATACTTCCCTTAATTTTAACAATATATATATATATATATTTTTTAGTTAAGGTCTTCATAATGGCAGTTTAAAGATGATGAGTTCTCACATTAAACCAGTCTGTACTGTATAATTTAAAAGTAGGGGGTCCAATTAAAGGCAGATTTACATTTTACATGATTCACTTCACTCCAATATTTTATTATTATTTATATATAAAACAGGAGTGGGGTCTCATTTTGTTCTACACAATATATAACATGAATATATATATATATATATATATATATATATTACAGCTTCACATATTACTAACCAGATTGACTTTATTACTGTCATTCATCTACAGTTCTTATTGAGAATTAACAGAAGTTTAACGCTTATTTTATTTGAAGTCACCATAATGGTGATTGTTTTCATTAGTTTTGCTCTTAACTCTTATGTTTCATAAAAAAGCTGAAATGAGATCAGATGATGATTTTTAGCGATTGATTTTATAAACATTATGAAATAGTTTGAATCACTGATGTGATTTGAATATAATTATTGTGTTGTGGCATTAATACATTTGAATTACACACCCTGCTTTACTGCAAGATGAGATCACACTGTATTGCAGAAACAAGTTAGAAGATTGAAGATAAAAATAAAAAAAACTGAGCAATAAACTACAATAACAAAAACATAGATATGAGCAATCAGTGTATAAATTCCAACAATGGTGACAACAAAATATTCAGACAATCAGATCAACTCTGGACATCACAAAAAGCTACTAAAAGACAGAACAAAAACCACAGCAAAAAATGAAAGCAAACAGTTAGAATTAAACAAAATAATAGGATAATTAATCTGCATAATTTATTCATGCTGTGATGCATGCTGGGAGTTTGGTACTATTGTTCCCAGCATGCATTGTGGCATGACACTTTTGATTGTCACCTTTGTTGAGATTCATCAGTCCATTCAATGATGGTTGGTTTTCTTCCATTAAGAGATCTCAACGATGGTTGTTTTTTTCTGTTACACGATTTCAAAGATAGTCAGTTTTGTTCTTTTATGAGATCTCAATGACAGTCAGATTTGTTCCTTTACAAGATCACAATAACAGTCAGATTTGTTCCTTTACAAGATCACAATGGTTGACGGTTTTGTTTTGTTATGAGACTTCAATGATGGTTAGTTCTGTTCCACTTCTAGATTACAATGACGGTCAATTTTATTCCTTTATGAGATTTCAATGATGGTCGGTTTTGTTCGGTTACGGGATTTCAATGATGGTCAGTTTTGTTCAGTTGCAAGATCTCAATGACAGTTGACAGTGATGGTTGGTTTTGTTTCAATAAAAAACGGTTTCCATTGTCAGTCAGTTAAATTTCCATTTGTTCAATTACGAGATCTCAATACATTATAATTAGTTATTTTACAAGATTTTAATGACAGTTGGTTTTGTTCCTTTGTTTCATGAAAAGATTTAAATTATGGTTGGTTTTGTTCCATTACGGGATTTCAATGATGGTCGGTTTTGTTAGGTAACAAGATCTCAATGACGGTCGGTTTTCAATGTCAGTTGGTTTTGTTCTTTTACAAGATTTCAATGACAGTCGGTTTTTGTTTCGTTACAAGATTTAAATGACGGTCAGTTTTGTTCCTTTACAAGATTTCAATGATAGTCGGTTTTAATTGCCGGTCAGTTTTGTTCTGTTATGAGATCTCAATACAATATAATTTGTTATTTTACAAGATATTAATGACAGTTGGTTTTGTTCAATTAAGAGACTTCAATGACGGTCGGTTTAGTTTAGTTATGAGAACTCGATGACGGTTGTTTTTTCTTCCATTGTGAGATTTCAAAGACGGTCAGTTTTGTTTTATTATGAGATTTAAATGATGGTCAGTTTTATTTCTTTACGAGACCTCAATGACAGTAGGTTTTGTTCCTTTGCTTGATGAAAAGATGTAAATTATGGTTGGTTTTGTCCCGTTACGAGATTTCAATGACAGTTGGTTTTCATTGTCAGTCAGTTTTGTTCAGTTACAAGTTCTCAATACGGTATTTTTTGTTCTTTTACTTTACGAGATTACAATGACATTTCAATGATGTCTTTTTTATTTGGTTAAGAGATTTCAGTGTCAGTCAGTTTTGTTCTGATATGAGATTTCAAAGACAGTCAGCTTTGTTACTTTATGAGATTACAATGACGGCCGTTTTTATTCGGTTATGAGATTTCAATGATGTCTGTTTTATTCGGTTAAGACATTTCAGTGACAAGCGGTTTTGTTCGGTTACGAGATCTCAATGATGGTTGGGTTGTCAATGTCAATCAGTTTTGTTCTGTTATTAAATTTTAAAGACAGACGCTTTTATTCCATTACAAGATTTCAATGACAGTCAGTTTTGTTACTTTACGAGATAACAATGACAGTCGGTTTTATTCGGTTACGAGATTTCAATTATGTCTGTTTTATTCGGTTAAGCGATTTCAGTGACAGACGGTTTTGTTAGGTTATGAGTTCTCAATTACGGTCGGTTTTCAGTGTCAGTCAGTTTTGTTCTGATATGCGATTTCAAAGACAGTCAGTTTAGTTCAGTTGTTCTTTTATGAATTTTTAATGACAGTCGGTTTTGTTTTACTATGACATTTCAATGATGGTCAGTTTTGTTCCGTTACGAGATTTCAGTGACAGTCGGTTTTAATTGTCGGTCAGTTTTGTTCTGTTATGAGATCTCAATATGGTATAATTTGTTATTTTACAACATTTTAATGACAGTTGGTTTTGTTCAATTAGGAGGCTTCAGTGATGGTTGATGGTTAAATTTTTTCCCTTTACAAGATTTTAGTAATGGTCGGATTTGTTTGGTTACAAGATTTCAATGACTAGCACTTTTTAATGACAGTCGGTGTCGTTTCATTACAAAATTTCAGTGACGGTCGGTTTTGTTCCTTTACGAGATTTCAATGACGGTTGGTTTAGTTTAGTTATGAGAACTCGATGACGGTTGTTTTTTCTTCCGTTGTGAGATTTCAAAGACGGTCAGTTTTGTTTTATTATGAGATTTAAATGATAGTCAGTTTTATTTCTTTACGAGACCTCAATGACTGTAGGTTTTGTTCCTTTGTTTCATGAAAAGATTTAAATTATGGTTGGTTTTGTCCCATTACGAGATTTCAATGACGGTCCGTTTTGCTGGGTTAAGAGATTTCAATGATGATCGGTTTTGGTCCATTCTAAGAATTCAATGACAATTGATTTTGTCCCTTTACGAGATTTAAATAATGGCCGTTTTTTTCATTATGAGACTTAAGTGCAAGATTTTAATGATGGTTTGATTTTTTCTTAACGAGATTTTAATGACAGTTGGTTTTGTTCCGTTCAGGACTTCAATGACAGTCGGTTTTATTCATTATGAGATTTCAATGATGTCTGTTTTATTTGGTTATGAAATTATGATGACACTTGGTTTTGTTTCCTAACGAGATTTTAATGACTGTCAGTTTTGTTCGGTAACGAAATCTCAATTATTTTGTTTCTTTTTTCTTTTATGAGGTTTCAAAATCAATCGGTTTTGTTTCGTTACGAGATTTCAAAATCAATCGGTTTTGTTTTGTTTCGTTACGAGATTTTAAAGACTGTCAGTTTTGTTCGGTAACAAAATCTCAATTGTTTTGTTTCTTTGTTCTTTTACGAAATTTCAAAGACAGTCGGTTTTGTTTCGTTACGAGATTTCAAAATCAATCGGTTTTGTTTTGTTTCGTTACGAGATTTTAAAGACTGTCAGTTTTGTTCGGTAACAAAATCTCAATTGTTTTGTTTCTTTGTTCTTTTACGAAATTTCAAAGACAGTCGGTTTTGTTTCGTTACGAGATTTCAATGATGGTCGGTTTTATTCGGTTATGAGATTTCAATGATGTCTGTTTTATTCCGTTGGGAGATTTCATTGATGGTCGGTTTTATTTTGTCAAGAGATTTCAATGATGTATGTTTTATTCTGTCATGAGATCTCAATGAAGGTCAGTTTTGTTCCTTTACGAGTTCTCAATACAATATTTTTTGTTCTTTTAAGAGATTTCAAAGACTGTTAGTTTTGTTACTTTACGAGATTACAATGACAGTTGGTTTTATTCAGGTTATGACATTTCAATGATGTCTGTTTTATCCGGTGACAAACGGTTTTGTTCGGTTACAAGATCTCAATTACGGTCGGATTTCAGTGTCAGTCAGTTTTGTTCTGTTATGCGATTTTTATTGACAGTCGGTTTTGTTTTACTACGACATTTCAATGATGGTCGGTTTTGTTCGGTTACGAGATTTCAATGACGGTCGGTTTTGTTCGGTTACAAGATTTCAATGACAGCCGGTTTTGTTCGGTTACGAGATCTCAATTACGGTTGGTTTTCAATGTCAGTCAGTTTTGTTCTTTTATGAAATTTCAATGACAGTTGATTTTGTTACTTTACGATCAGTTTTGTTCTGATATGCGATTTCAGAGACAACCAGTTTAGCTCAGTTGTTCTTTTACGAGTTTTTCATGACAGTTGGTTTTGTTTTACTACGACATTTCAATGACGGTCGGTTTTGTTCGGTTATGAGATCTCAATGATGGTTGGGTTTTCAATGTCAGTCGGTTTTGTTCTTTTATGAGATTTCAATGACAGTTGATTTTGTCCCTTTACAAGATTTAAATAACGGCCGTTTTTTTCCATTATGAGACTGAAGTGCAAGATTTTAATGACAGTTGGTTTTGTTCCTTTACGAGATTTCAATGACAGACGGTTTTATTCATTATGAGATTTCAATGATGTCTGTTTTATTTGGTTATGAAAATTTGATGATACTTCATTTTGTTTCCTAACAAGATTTTAATGATTGTCAGTTTTGTTCGGTAACGAAATCTCAATTGTTTTGTTTCTTTGTTTTTTTACGAGATTTCAAAGACAGTCGGTTTTGTTTCGTTACCAGATGTTAATGATGGTCGGTTTTGTTTGGTTATGAGATCTCAATGACGGTTGGGTTGTCAATGTCAATCAGTTTTGTTCTGTTATTAGATTTCAAAGACAGACGGTTTTATTCCATTACGAGATTTCAATGACAGTCAGTTTTGTTACTTTACGAGATAACAATGACAGTCGGTTTTATTTGGTTAAGCGATTTCAATGATGGTCGGTTTTGTTTGGTTACGAGATCTCAATGATGGTTGGGTTTTCAATGTCAGTCGGTTTTCTGTTATGAGATTTCAAAGAAGGTTTTATTCCTTTGTTCTTTTATACGTTTTCAAAGACAGTCGGTTTTGTTTCGTTTACGAGATTTAAATGACGCCTGTTTGATTCGGTTATGAAATTTCGGTGACAGCCAGTTTTGTTCGGTTATGAGATCTTAATGAGGGTCGGTTTTCAGTGTCAGTCAGTTTTGTTCTGATATGAGATTTCAAAGACAGTCAGTTTTGTTACTTTACGAGATTACAATGACGGTCGTTTTTATTCGGTTATGAGATTTCAATGATGTCTGTTTTATTCGGTGACAAACGGATTTGTTCGGTTACAAAATTTCAATGATGGTCGGTTTTATTCCGTTGGGAGATTTCAATGATGGTCGGTTTTATTCCGTTGGGAGATTTCAATGATGGCCGGTTTTATTTGGTCAAGAGATTTCAATGATGTATGTTTTATTCTGTCATGAGATCTCAATGAAGCTCAGTTTTGTTCCTTTACGAGTTCTCAATACAATATTTTTTGTTCTTTTAAGAGATTTCAAAGACAGTTAGTTTTGTTACTTTACGAGATTACAATGACAGTTGGTTTTATTTGGTTATGACATTACAATGATGTCTGTTTTATCCGGTGACAAACGGTTTTGTTCGGTTACAAGATCTCAATTACGGTCGGTTTTCAGTGTCAGTCAGTTTTGTTCTGATATGCGATTTCAAAGACAGTCAGTTTAATTTAGTTGTTCTTTTACAAGTTTTTATTGATAGTCGGTTTTGTTTTACTACGACATTTCAATGATGGTCGGTTTTGTTCGGTTACGAGATTTCAATGACGGTTGGTTTTGTTCGGTTACGAGATTTCAATCACAGCCGGTTTTGTTTGGTTAGAAGATCTCAATTACGGTTGTTTTTCAGTGTCAGTCAGTTTTGTTCTGATATGTGATTTCAAAGACAGCCAGTTTAGTTCAGTTGTTCTTTTACGAGTTTTTAATGACAGTTGGTTTTGTTTTACTACGACATTTCAATGATGGTCGGTTTTGTTCGGTTACGAGATCTCAATGACGGTTGGGTTTTCAATGTCAGTCAGTTTTGTTCTTTTATGAGATATCAATGACAGTTGATTTTGTCCCTTTACAAGATTTAAATAATGGCCGTTTTTTCCCATTATGTTCCTTTACAAGATTTCAATGACAGACAGTTTTGTTTCGTTATCTGATTTTAATGATGGTCGGTTTTGTTTGGTTATGAGATCTCAATGATGGTTGGGTTTTCAATGTCAGTCAGTTTTCTGTTATGAGATTTCAAAGAAGGTTTAATTTCTTTGTTCTTTTATAACTTTTCAAAGACAGTCGGTTTTGTTCGATTACGAGATCTTAATGAGGGTCGGTTTTCAGTGTCAGTCAGTTTAATTCAGTTGTTCTTTTACAAGTTTTTAATGACAGTTGGTTTTGTTTTACTACGACATTTCAATGATGGTCGGTTTTGTTCGGTTACGAGATCTCAATGACGGTTGGGTTTTCAATGTCAGTCAGTTTTGTTCTTTTATGAGATATCAATGACAGTTGATTTTGTTCCTTTACAAGATTTAAATAATGGCCGTTTTTTCCCATTATGTTCCTTTACGAGATTTCAATGACAGATAGTTTTGTTTCGTTATCTGATTTTAATGATGGTCGGTTTTGTTTGGTTATGAGATCTCAATGATGGTTGGGTTTTCAATGTCAGTCAGTTTTCTGTTATGAGATTTCAAAGAAGGTTTAATTTCTTTGTTCTTTTATAACTTTTCAAAGACAGTCGGTTTTGTTCGGTTACGAGATCTTAATGAGGGTCGGTTTTCAGTGTCAGTCAGTTTAATTCAGTTGTTCTTTTACAAGTTTTTATTGACAGTCGGTTTTGTTTTACTACGACATTTCAATGATGGTCAGTTTTGTTCGGTTACGAGATTTCAATGACGGTCGGTTTTGTTCAGTTACGAGATTTCAGTGATGGTCGGTTTTGTTCGGTTACGAGATTTCAATGAAAGCCGGTTTTGTTCGGTTACAAGATCTCAAATACGTTTGGTTTTCAGTGTCAGTCAGTTTTGTTCTGATATGCGATTTCAAAGACAGTCAGTTTAATTCAGTTGTTCTTTTACGAGTTTTTAATGACAGTTTGTTTTGTTTTACTACGACATTTCAATGATGGTTGATTTTGTTCTGTTACGAGATTTCAATAACGGTCAGTTTTGTTCGGCTATGAGATCTCAATGACGGAGGGGTTTTCAATGTCAGTCGGTTTTGTTCTTTTATGAGATTTCAATGATAGTTGATTTTGTCCATTTACAAGATTTAAATAATGGCCATTTTTTTCCATTATGAGACTTAAGTACAAGATTTTAATGACAGTTGGTTTTGATCCTTTACGAGATTTCAATGACAGACGGTTTTATTCATTATGAGATTTCAATGATGTCTGTTTTGTTTGGTTATGAAAATTTGATGACACTTGGTTTTGTTTCCTAACAAGATTTTAATGATTGTCAGTTTTGTTCGGTAACGAAATCTCAATTGTTTTGTTTCTTTGTTCTTTTACGAGATTTCAAAGACAGTCGGTTTTGTTTCGTTACCAGATTTTAATGATGGTCGGTTTTGTTTGGTTATGAGATCTCAATGACGGTTGGGTTGTCAATGTCAATCAGTTTTATTCCATTACGAGATTTCAATGACAGTCAGTTTTGTTACTTTACGAGATAACAATGACAGTCGGTTTTATTTGGTTAAGCGATTTCAATGATGGTCGGTTTTGTTTGGTTACGAGATCTCAATGACGGTTGGATTTTCAATGTCAGTCGGTTTTCAGTTGAGATTTCAAAGAAGGTTTTATTCCTTTGTTCTTTTATAAGTTTTCAAAGACGGTCGATTTTGTTTTGTTTACAAGATTTAAATGACGCCTGTTTGATTCGGTTATGAAATTTCGGTGACAGCCAGTTTTGTTCGGTTACGAGATCTTAATGAGGGTCGGTTTTCAGTGTCAGTCAGTTTTGTTCTGATATGCGATTTCAAAGACAGTCAGTTTAGTTCAGTTGTTCTTTTACAAGTTTTTAATGACAGTTTGTTTTGTTTTACTACAATATTTCAATGATGGTCGATTTTGTTCCGTTACGAGATTTCAATGACGGTCGGTTTTGTTCGGTTATGAGATCTCAATGACGGTTGGGTTTTCAATGTCAGTCGGTTTTGTTCTTTTATGAGATTTCAATGACAGTTGATTTTGTCCCTTTACAAGATTTAAATAATGGCCGTTTTTTTCCATTATGAGATTTAAGTGCAAGATTTTAATGACAGTTGGTTTTGTTCCTTTACGAGATTTCAATGACAGATGGTTTTATTCGTTATGAGATTTCAATGATGTCTGTTTTATTTGGTTATGAAATTTTGATGACACTTGGTTTTGTTTCCTAACAAGTTTTTAATGATTGTCAGTTTTGTTCGGCAACGAAATCTCAATTGTTTTGTTTCTTTGTTCTTTTACGAGATTTCAAAGACAGTCAGTTTTGTTTGGTTATGAGATCTCAATGACGGTTGGGTTGTCAATGTCAATCAGTTTTGTTCTGTTATTAGATTTCAAAGACAGACGGTTTTATTCCATTACGAGATTTCAATGACAGTCAGTTTTGTTACTTTACGAGATAACAATGACAGTCGGTTTTATTCGGTTAAGCGATTTCAATGATGGTCGTTTTGTTTGGTTACGAGATCTCAATGATGGTTGGGTTTTCAATGTCAGTCGGTTTTCTGTTATGAGATTTCAAAGAAGGTTTTATTCCTTTGTTCTTTTATACGTTTTCAAAGACAGTCGGTTTTGTTTCGTTTACGAGATTTAAATGACGCCTGTTTGATTCGGTTATGAAATTTCGGTGACAGCCAGTTTTGTTCGGTTACGAGATCTTAATGAGGGTCGGTTTTCAGTGTCAGTCAGTTTTGTTCTGATATGAGATTTCAAAGACAGTCAGTTTTGTTACTTTATGAGATTACAATGACGGTCGTTTTTATTCGGTTATGAGATTTCAATGATGTCTGTTTTATTCTGTGACAAACGGTTTTGTTCGGTTACAAAATTTCAATGATGGTCGGTTTTATTCCGTTGGGAGATTTCAATGATGGTCGGTTTTATTTGGTCAAAAGGTTTCAATGATGTATGTTTTATTCTGTCATGAGATCTCAATGAAGCTCAGTTTTGTTCCTTTACGAGTTCTCAATACAATATTTTTTGTTCTTTTAAGATATTTCAAAGACAGTTAGTTTTGTTACTTTACGAGATTACAATGACAGTTGGTTTTATTCGGTTATGACATTTCAATGATGTCTGTTTTATCCGGTGACAAACGGTTTTGTTCGGTTACAAGATCTCAATTACGGTCGGTTTTCAGTGTCAGTCAGTTTTGTTCTGATATGCGATTTCAAAGACAGTCAGTTTAGTTCCGTTGTTCTTTTACAAGTTTTTATTGACAGTTTGTTTTGTTTTACTACGACATTTCAATGATGGTCGGTTTTGTTCGGTTACGAGATTTCAATGCCGGTCGGTTTTGTTCAGTTACGAGATTTCAATGACGGTCGGTTTTGTTCGGTTACGAGATTTCAATGACAGCCGGTTTTGTTCGGTTATGAGATTTCAATGACAGTTGATTTTGTCCCTTTACAAGATTTAAATAATGGCCGTTTTTTTTCCATTATGAGACTTAAGTGCAAGATTTTAATGACAGTTGGTTTTGTTCCTTTACGAGATTTCAATGACAGACGGTTTTATTCATTATGAGATTTCAATGATGTTTGTTTTATTTGGTTATGAAATGTTGATGACACTTGGTTTTGTTTTCTAACAAGATTTTAATGATTGTCAGTTTTGTTCGGTAACTAAATCTCAATTGTTTTGTTTCTTTGTTCTTTTACGAGATTTCAAAGACAGTCGGTTTTGTTTCGTTACCAGATTTTAATGATGGTCAGTTTTGTTTGGTTATGAGATCTCAATGACGGTTGGGTTGTCAATGTCAATCAGTTTTGTTCTGTTATTAGATTTCAAAGACAGACGGTTTTATTCCATTACGAGATTTCAATGACAGTCAGTTTTGTTACTTTACGAGATAACAATGACAGTTGGTTTTATTCGGTTAAGCGATTTCAATGATGGTCGGTTTTGTTTGGTTACGAGATCTCAATGATGGTTGGGTTTTCAATGTCAGTCGGTTTTCTGTTATGAGATTTCAAAGAAGGTTTTATTCCTTTGTTCTTTTATACGTTTTCAAAGACAGTCGGTTTTGTTTCGTTTACGAGATTTAAATGACGCCTGTTTGATTCGGTTATGAAATTTCTGTGACAGCCAGTTTTGTTCGGTTACGAGATCTTAATGAGGGTCGGTTTTCAGTGTCAGTCAGTTTTGTTCTGATATGAGATTTCAAAGACAGTCAGTTTTGTTACTTTACGAGATTACAATGACGGTCGTTTTTATTCGGTTATGAGATTTCAATGATGTCTGTTTTATTCTGTGACAAACGGTTTTGTTCGGTTACAAAATTTCAATGATGGTCGGTTTTATTCCGCTGGCAGATTTCAATGGTGGTCGGTTTTATTCCGCTGGGAGATTTCAATGATGGTCGGTTTTATTCCGTTGGGAGATTTCAATGATGGTCGGTTTTATTTGGTCAAGAGATTTCAATGATGTATGTTTTATTCTGTCATGAGATCTCAATGAAGCTCAGTTTTGTTCCTTTACGAGTTCTCAATACAATATTTTTTGTTCTTTTAAGAGATTTCAAAGACGGTTAGTTTTGTTACTTTACGAGATTACAATGACAGTTGGTTTTATTCGGTTATGACATTTCAATGATGTCTGTTTTATCCGGTGACAAACGGTTTTGTTCGGTTACAAGATCTCAATTACGGTCGGTTTTCAGTGTCAGTCAGTTTTGTTCTGATATGCGATTTCAAAGACAGTCAGTTTAGTTCAGTTGTTCTTTTACAAGTTTTTATTGATAGTCGGTTTTGTTTTACTACGACATTTCAATGATGGTCGGTTTTGTTCGGTTACGAGATTTCAATGACGGTCGGTTTTGTTCGGTTACAAGATCTCAATTACGGTCGGTTTTCAGTGTCAGTCAGTTTTGTTCTGATATGCGATTTCAAAGACAGTCAGTTTAGTTCCGTTGTTCTTTTACAAGTTTTTATTGACAGTTTGTTTTGTTTTACTACGACATTTCAATGATGGTCGGTTTTGTTCGGTTACGAGATTTCAATGCCGGTCGGTTTTGTTCAGTTACGAGATTTCAATGACGGTCGGTTTTGTTCGGTTACGAGATTTCAATGACAGCCGGTTTTGTTCGGTTATGAGATCTCAATGACGGTTGGGTTTTCAATGTCAGTCGGTTTTGTTCTTTTATGAGATTTCAATGACAGTTGATTTTGTCCCTTTACAAGATTTAAATAATGGCCGTTTTTTTTCCATTATGAGACTTAAGTGCAAGATTTTAATGACAGTTGGTTTTGTTCCTTTACGAGATTTCAATGACAGACGGTTTTATTCATTATGAGATTTCAATGATGTTTGTTTTATTTGGTTATGAAATGTTGATGACACTTGGTTTTGTTTCCTAACAAGATTTTAATGATTGTCAGTTTTGTTCGGTAACTAAATCTCAATTGTTTTGTTTCTTTGTTCTTTTATGAGATTTCAAAGACAGTCGGTTTTGTTTCGTTACCAGATTTTAATGATGGTCGGTTTTGTTTGGTTATGAGATCTCAATGACGGTTGGGTTGTCAATGTCAATCAGTTTTATTCCATTACGAGATTTCAATGACAGTCAGTTTTGTTACTTTACGAGATAACAATGACAGTCGGTTTTATTCGGTTAAGCGATTTCAATGATGGTCGGTTTTGTTTGGTTATGAGATCTAAATGACGGTTGGGTTGTCAATGTCAATCAGTTTTGTTCTGTTATTAGATTTCAAAGACAGCCGGTTTTATTCCATTACGAGATTTCAATGACAGTCAGTTTTGTTACTTTACGAGATAACAATGACAGTCGGTTTTATTCGGTTAAGCGATTTCAATGATGGTCGGTTTTGTTTGGTTACGAGATCTCAATGATGGTTGGATTTTCAATGTCAGTCGGTTTTCTGTTATGAGATTTCAAAGAAGGTTTTATTCCTTTGTTCTTTTTTACGTTTTCAAAGACAGTCGGTTTTGTTTCGTTTACGAGATTTAAATGACGCCTGTTTGATTCGGTTATGAAATTTCGGTGACAGCCAGTTTTGTTCGGTTACGAGATCTTAATGAGGGTCGGTTTTCAGTGTCAGTCAGTTTTGTTCTGATATGAGATTTCAAAGACAGTCAGTTTTGTTACTTTACGAGATTACAATGACGGTCGTTTTTATTCGGTTTATTCGGTTTCAATGATGTCTGTTTTATTCTGTGACAAACGGTTTTGTTCGGTTACAAAATTTCAATGATGGTCGGTTTTATTCCGTTGGGAGATTTAAATGATGGTCGGTTTTATTCCGTTGGGAGATTTCAATGATGGTCGGTTTTATTTGGTCAAGAGATTTCAATGATGTATGTTTTATTCTGTCATGAGATCTCAATGAAGCTCAGTTTTGTTCCTTTACGAGTTCTCAATACAATATTTTTTGTTCTTTTAAGAGATTTCAAAGACAGTTAGTTTTGTTACTTTACGAGATTACAATGACCGTTGGTTTTATTTGGTTATGACATTTCAATGATGTCTGTTTTATCCGGTGACAAACGGTTTTGTTCGGTTACAAGATCTCAATTACGGTCGGTTTTCAGTGTCAGTCAGTTTTGTTCTGATATGCGATTTCAAAGACAGTCAGTTTAGTTCAGTTGTTCTTTTACAAGTTTTTATTGATAGTCGGTTTTGTTTTACTACGACATTTCAATGATGGTCGGTTTTGTTCGGTTACGAGATTTCAATGACGGTCGGTTTTGTTCGGTTACAAGATCTCAATTACGGTTGGTTTTCAGTGTCAGTCAGTTTTGTTCTGATATGACATTTCAAGGACAGTCAGTTTTTTTACTTTACGAGATTACAATGACGGTTGTTTTTATTCGGTTATGAGATTTTAATTACGTCTGTTTTATTCGGTGACAAACAGTTTTGTTCGGTTACAAGATCTCAATTACGGTCGGTTTTCAGTGTCAGTCAGTTTTGTTCTGATATGCGATTTCAAAGACAGTCAGTTTAGTTCCGTTGTTCTTTTACAAGTTTTTATTGACAGTTTGTTTTGTTCGGTTGCGAGATTTCAATGACGGTCTGTTTTGTTCAGTTACGAGATTTCAATGACGGTTTTGTTCGGTTACGAGATTTCAATGATAGACGGTTTTGTTCGTTATGAGATCTCAATGACGGTTGGGTTTTCAATGTCAGTCGGTTTTGTTCTTTTATGAGATTTCAATGACAGTTGATTTTGTCCCTTTACAAGATTTAAATAATGGCCGTTTTTTTTCCATTATGAGACTTAAGTGCAAGATTTTAATGACAGTTGGTTTTGTTCCTTTACGAGATTTCAATGGCAGACGGTTTTATTCATTATGAGATTTCAATGATGTTTGTTTTATTTGGTTATGAAATTTTGATGACACTTGGTTTTGTTTCCTAACTAGATTTTAATGAGTGTCAGTTTTGTTCGGTAACTAAATCTCAATTGTTTTGTTTCTTTGTTCTTTTACGAGATTTTAATGATGGTCGGTTTTGTTTGGTTATGAGATCTCAATGACGGTTGGGTTGTCAATGTCAATCAGTTTTGTTCTGTTATTAGATTTCAAAGACAGACGGTTTTATTCCATTACGAGATTTCAATGACAGTCAGTTTTGTTACTTTACGAGATAACAATGACAGTCGGTTTTTAATTCGGTTAAGCGATTTCAATGATGGTCGGTTTTGTTTGGTTACGAGATCTCAATGATGGTTGGGTTTTCAATGTCAGTCGGTTTTCTGTTATGAGATTTCAAAGAAGGTTTTATTCCTTTGTTCTTTTATACGTTTTCAAAGACAGTTGGTTTTGTTTCGTTTACGAGATTTAAATGACACCTGTTTGATTCGGTTATGAAATTTCGGTGACAGCCAGTTTTGTTCGGTTACGAGATATTAATGAGGGTTGGTTTTCAGTGTCAGTCAGTTTTGTTCTGATATGAGATTTCAAAGACAGTCAGTTTAGTTCAGTTGTTCTTTTATGAGTTTTTAATGACAGTTGGCTTTGTTTTACTATGACATTTCAATGATGGTAGGTTTTGTTCCTTTACGAGATTTCAATGACGGTCGGTTTTGTTCGGTTATGAGATCTCAATGACGGTTGGGTTTTCAATGTCAGTCGGTTTTATTCATTATGAGATTTCAGTGATATCTGTTTTATTTGGTTATGAAATTTTGATGACACTTGGTTTTGTTTCCTAACAAGATTTTAGTGACTGTCAGTTTTGTTCGGTAACGAAATCTCAATTGGTTTGTTTCTTTGTTCTTTTATGAGATTTCAAAGACAGTCGGTTTTGTTTCGTTACGAGATTTCAATGATGGTCGGTTTTGTTTGGTTATGAGATCTCAATGACGGTTGGGTTGTCAATGTCAATCAGTTTTGTTCTGTTATTAGATTTCAAAGACAGCCGGTTTTATTCCATCACAAGATTTCAATGACAGTCAGTTTTGTTACTTTACGAGATAACAATGACAGTCGGTTTTATCCGGTTACGAGATTTCAATTATGTCTGTTTTATTCGGTTAAGCGATTTCAGTGACAGACGGTTTTGTTAGGTTACGAGATCTCAATTATGGTCGGTTTTCAGTGTTAGTTGGTTTTGTTCTGTTGTGAAATTTCAAAGACAGCCTGCTTTGTTTCTTTGTTCTTTTACGAGTTTTCAAAGACAGTCAGTTTTGTTTTGATTTCAATGATGGTCAGGTTTTGTTTGGGTATGAGATCTCAACGATGGTGGGTTTTCAATGTCAATCAGTTTTGTTCTGTTATAAGATTTCAAGGAAAAGACCGATTTTGTTCTTTTGTTCTTTTATGACTTCTCAAAGACAGTCGGTTTGTTTAAGAGATTTCATTACTTCTGTTTGATTCGGTTATGAGATCTCAGTGACGGTTGGGTTTTCAGTGTCAGTCGGTTTTCTTTTATGACATTTCAAAGAAGGTCGGTTTTGTTCCTTTGTTACAAGATCTCAATTACTGTCGTTTTTTTTTTAGTGTCGGACGGTTTTGTTCTGTTATGCGATTTCAATGACGGTCAGTTTTATTTCTTTACGAGACCTCAATGACGGCAGGTTTTGTTACTTTGTTTCATGAAAAGATTTAAATTATGGTTGGTTTTGTCCTGTTAAGAGATTTCAATGACGGTCCGTTTTGCTGGGTTGAGAGATTTCAATGACGATCGGCTTTGGTCCATTCTAAGAATTCAATGACAGTTGATTTTGTCCCTTTACGAGATTTAAATAATGGGCGTTTTTTCCATTATGAGACTGAAGTGCAAGATTTTAATGATGGTTTGATTTTCTCTTAACTAGATTTCATTTTGTGCCGTTCAGGATTTCAATGACAGTCGGTTTTATTCATTATTAGATTTCAATGATGTCTGTTTTATTTGGTTATGAAATTTTGATAACACTTGGTTTTGTTTCGTTACGAGATTTCAATGATGGTCGGTTTTGTTTGGTTACGAGATCTCAATGATGGTTGGGTTTTCAATGTCAGTCAGTTTTCTGTTATGAGATTTCAAAGAATGTTTTGTTCCTTTGTTCTTTTATAAGTTTTCAAAAACAGTTGGTTTTGTTTTGTTTTGTTTCGTTTCGTTTACGAGATTTAAATGACGCCTGTTTGATTCGGTTATGAAATTTCGGTGACGGCCGGTTTTGTTCGGTTACGAGATATTAATGAGGGTCGGTTTTCAGTGTCAGTCAGTTTTGTTCTGATATGCGATTTCAAAGACAGTCAGTTTAGTTCAGTTGTTCTTTTATGAGTTTTTAATGACAGTTGGTTTTGTTTTACTATGACATTTCAATGATGGTAGGTTTTGTTCCGTTACGAGATTTCAATGACGGTCGGTTTTGTTCGGTTATGAGATCTCAATGACGGTTGGGTTTTCAATGTCAGTCGGTTTTATTCATTATGAGATTTCAGTGATATCTGTTTTATTTGGTTATGAAATTTTGATGACACTTGGTTTTGTTTCCTAACAAGATTTTAGTGACTGTCAGTTTTGTTCGGTAACGAAATCTCAATTGGTTTGTTTCTTTGTTCTTTTACAAGATTTCAAAGACAGTCGGTTTTGTTTCGTTACGAGATTTCAATGATGGTCGGTTTTGTTTGGTTATGAGATCTCAATGACGGTTGGGTTGTCAATGTCAATCAGTTTTGTTCTGTTATTAGATTTCAAAGACAGCCGGTTTTATTCCATCACAAGATTTCAATGACAGTCAGTTTTGTTACTTTACGAGATAACAATGACAGTCAGTTTTATCCGGTTACGAGATTTCAATTATGTCTGTTTTATTCGGTTAAGCGATTTCAGTGACAGACGGTTTTGTTAGGTTACGAGATCTCAATTATGGTCGGTTTTCAGTGTCAGTCGGTTTTGTTCTGTTGTGAAATTTCAAAGACAGCCTGTTTTGTTTCTTTGTTCTTTTACAAGTTTTCAAAGACAGTCAGTTTTGTTTCGTTACGAGATTTCAATGATGGTCAGGTTTTGTTTGGGTATGAGATCTCAACGATGGTGGGTTGTCAATGTCAATCAGTTTTGTTCTGTTATAAGATTTCAAAGAAAAGACCGATTTTGTTCTTTTGTTCTTTTATGACTTCTCAAAGGCAGTCAGTTTGTTTAACAGATTTCATTACTTCTGTTTGATTCGGTTATGAGATCTCAGTGACGGTTGGGTTTTCAGTGTCAGTCGGTTTTCTTTTATGACATTTCAAAGAAGGTCGGTTTTGTTCCTTTGTTACAAGATCTCAATTACTGTCGTTTTTTTTTTAGTGTCGGACGGTTTTGTTCTGTTATGCGATTTCAATGACGGTCAGTTTTATTTCTTTACGAGACCTCAATGACGGCAGGTTTTGTTACTTTGTTTCATGAAAAGATTTAAATTATGGTTGGTTTTGTCCCGTTACAAGATTTCAATGACTGTCCGTTTTGCTGGGTTAAGAGATTTCAATGAGGATCGGTTTTGGTCCATTCTAAGAATTCAATGACAGTTGATTTTGTCCCTTTACGAGATTTAAATAATGGCCGTTTTTTCCATTATGAGACTTTTAAGTGCAAGATTTTAATGATGGTTTGATTTTTTCTTAACAAGATTTTAATGACATTTCATTTTGTGCCGTTCAGAATTTCAATGACAGTCGGTTTTATTCATTATTAGATTTCAATGATGTCTGTTTTATTTGGTTATGAAATTTTGATGACACTTGGTTTTGTTTCGTTACGAGATTTCAATGATGGTCGGTTTTGTTTGGTTATGAGATCTCAATGACGGTTGGGTTTTCAATGTCAGTCGGTTTTCTGTTATGAGATTTCAAAGAATGTTTTGTTCCTTTGTTCTTTTATAAGTTTTCAAAAACAGTTGGTTTTGTTTTGTTTCGTTTCGTTTACGAGATTTAAATGACGCCTGTTTGATTCGGTTATGAAATTTCGGTGACGGCCGGTTTTGTTCGGTTACGAGATCTTAATGAGGGTCGGTTTTCAGTGTCAGTCAGTTTTGTTCTGATATGCGATTTCAAAGACAGTCAGTTTAGTTCAGTTGTTCTTTTACGAGTTTTTAATGACAGTCGTTTTTTTTTTACTATGACATTTCAATGATGGTTGGTTTTGTTCCGTTACGAGATTTCAATGACGGTCGGTTTTGTTCGGTTATGAGATCTCAATGACGGTTGGGTTTTCAATGTCAATCGGTTTTATTCATTATGAGATTTCAGTGATATCTGTTTTATTTGGTTATGAAATTTTGATGACATTTGGTTTTGTTTCCTAACAAGATTTTAATGACTGTCAGTTTTGTTCGGTAACAAAATCTCAATTGGATTGTTTCTTTGTTCTTTTACAAGATTTCAAAGACAGTCGGTTTTGTTTCGTTACCAGATTTTAATGATGGTCGGTTTTGTTTGGTTATGAGATCTCAATGACGGTTGGGTTGTCAATGTCAATCAGTTTTATTCCATTACGAGATTTCAAAGACAGCCGGTTTTATTCCATTACAAGATTTCAATGACAATCAGTTTTGTTACTTTACGAGATAACAATGACAGTCGGTTTTATTCGGTTACGAGATTTCAATTATGTCTGTTTTATTCTGTTAAGCGATTTCGGCGACAGATCGTTTTGTTAGGTTACGAGATCTCAATTACAGTCGGTTTTCAGTGTCAGTCGGTTTTGTTCTGTTGTGAGATTTTAAAGACAGTCTTTTTTGTTCTTTTGTTCTTTTACGAGTTTTTAAAGACAGTCGGTTTTGTTTCGTTACAAGATTTCAATGATGGTCAAGTTTTGTTAGGTTACGATATCTCAATTACAGTCAGTTGTCAGTGTCAGTCGGTTTTGTTCTGTTGTGAGATTTCAAAGACAGTCTTTTTTGTTCTTTTGTTCTTTTACGAGTTTTCAAAGACAGTCGGTTTTGTTTCGTTACAAGATTTCAATGATGGTCAGGTTTTGTTTGGTTATGAGATCTCAATGATGACCAGTTTTCAATGTCTAGCAGTTATGTTCTGTTATGATATTTTAAAGACAGACCGGTTTTGTTCTTTTCTTTTTCTTTTTTTTTTTATGATTTTTCAAAGACAGTCGGTTTTGTTTCACTTAAGAGATTTCATTATGTCTGTTTGATTCGGTTATGAGATCTCAATGACGGTTGGGTTTTCAGTATCAGTCGGTTTTCTTTTATGAGATTTCAAAGAAGGTCAGTTTTGTTCCTTTGTTACCAGATCTCAATTACAGTCAGTTTTTTTTTAGTGTCGGTCGGTTTTGTTCTGTTATGCAATTTCAATGACGGTCGGTTTTGTTCTGTTATGAGAGCTCAATGATGGTTGGGTTTTTAATGTCAGTCGGTTTTGAAATACTTACAAACATATGTTATGTTAACATGAAAAATTATGATTGGCTTTTTGGTGTACGGTTTGGTACATGCAGGTGTGCTATTGTTAACTAAATATGTAAAACATATACTGTGTTAAAAGGTATAGTGTCTTGTATATTGCCATGTGTATATGTAATGTTTTTATCAGTATTCTCAAACTCAATTCCTGGAGAGCCACAGCTCTGCACAGTTTTGTTCCAGCCCTAATCAAACACACCTGATCCAGCTAATCAAAGACTTCAGGATTACTAGAAAATTCCAAGCAGGTGTGAGTTGGAGCTGGTTGGAGCTATAAACTCTGTTGCTGTTGCCCTTATATAAATCCTTATATCTCTGGAACACTAGCTGGCGCTGTGTTCAAACTTTTCAGGTACCTTCAGGACATTCTGAATTTGATATTTACCTATTTTTGTGAAGATATGTCAAATTGTTTAAAAGATATTGCAATTTATCACAAAATTCAAAATGGTGGACTGATGGTTCATCCAATCCTAGCAAATTCAGTATCCTCATATTTGGCATGACACAACGAATCTATAGACACCAAGATCATGATTCTGACAAACTTTTCAAAAGTTATAGACCAAAATATAAATGTTTCTGATCTTATGACCTGTAGGTGGCGCTGTTCCCAAATTTGGCATTGACCCTCAGATCATGGTTCTGATGAAGCGTACCAAATTTTGTTTAGATTGCTCAAAGTCCGGCCGAAATACAGCTTCTGAAGCAATTTTGGGTCAACCTCATTGAGTTCGAGACATAACTTTTGAACAAAGATGAATCAGAGCCGATTTTGGACAAAACTGGACAAATCTTGAAGGAGGAATAGCAAAAAAAAAAAATGTATACTATACTTTTCAAAATGGCCACTATTGTAACAGGTGGAGACTTAATGTAAGATGTTAAATGTGATCAGCATGAAGAGAGGAATCAGATGTAATAAGTTCCATTTTTCTAGAACAAAGGGTTTAAAAGTTATAACCTTTAGAAAATTGATTATTTTTAACTGGTGGTGGTGCTATAGAGTTGGTCCTAGAGACTCCGAAATTGGTCCAATCACTACTCCTGACCATCTCTACAATTGTGCCAAATTTGATCATTTTCTCATGTTTTGTTGATAGGGCTGCCATACACTCCCCATGGGGAGGAATAATAATAAGGTAAACCAACAATTACAATAGGGGTTACAGCCCCTAAACATCTTCTGTCATTATGTCTAGTAAAAACATCAGGAATTAAGAAATTTTAGATGGGAAACAACACAAAAACACTAAATAAGAAAATCATGAGATCACGTTGTACTGCAGAAATCCTTTATAAAATCTAAAAAAAAAACAAAAAAAAAACACACAACAACTATTCCAAGATGACACACAAAGACTTCAGAATCAGCACATGAAAACAGTGGCAATCAAAAGTGTCATGCCACAGTGCATGCTGGGAACAATAGTACAAAACTCCCAGCATGCATCACAGCATGAATAAATTATGCAACTGAAGTGTATTATTTTCTTTATTTCTAACTATTTGCTTTTATTTTTTTGCTGTGGTTTTTGTTCTGTGTTTTAGTAGCTTTTTGTCATATCCAGAGTTGATCTGAATATTTTGTTGTCACCATTGTTGAGATTCATACACTGATTGCTCATATCTGTGTTTGTCAGTTTTATTGTTTTCTGTTTGTGTTTTTTTATTTTTAATCTTTTAGTTCTCTCTGCAATACATTGTGATCTCATGTCATAGTAAAACAGGGTTTGTAATTTAAATGTATCAATAGCACAACACAATTGTTACATTCAAATGACATCAGTGATTCAGACTTTTTCATGATGGTTATAAAACCATTAATAGTTAAAAAAAATCATCATCTGATCTCATTTCAGCTTTCTTTGTTAGTGCAAATGTGTTTGATAAACACTGTAAAAGCAGTCAGAGAAAACAAACATATTGTAAGAGTCCAACTAATGGAAACACCAGTCAATCAATCAATCACCAACCATTATGGTGACTTCAAATGAAACAAACATGAGCGTTAAACTTCTGTAGATGAATGACAGAAATAATCAATAATCAATCTGGTTAGTAATATGTAAAGTTGTTATGCAGTTTGTGGAGTTGTTTAATTCTCCTCTGCTGAGATCTGGAGAGATTTAATGTCTTCAGTTGATTTCATCTAAGGCTGTGGCTGAAGTCTGTTGTAGCTCTTGTGTTTCTGTTTGTCTCTTTTTCTCTGTTCTCTTTTTTCCTTCAGTGATTTTTTTTGTCCAAAAAATTCTCTATTGTGTTGTCATTACAATTATTGAATTGCTGCCGATCGAGATGGAGCGTCCTCAATCTCAAATCGTAAATATCAGACATGTTACCACTGCTTCTGACGTGATACCCGCGATAGCCAATAAAAGCGAGCAAGCTTTACCTACCAGATATTGCATGCTTCTTTAGCTGAAAAGATCATCATCCATATTCTTTTTTTTTTTCTATCTTGTTTTTTTTTACTGTAAAGCTGAACACGTGACAGGAGAGCCTGCTGACAACATTGATTGTCTCATGATTCTCAAGTCACTTTTGATCTCGCAAGTTTCTGTGAGATCTTGTCTCACTGTGAAATTGTTCCTGCAATCGACAGGTGTGGTCTTGCAGTCTGGTCGAATCATCTAGTGTGTGTGTTCAGAGGATTATAATGCTAAAAATCGTTTGAAACTGTCATTATGTCTTGGTCTTCCACAGTTTTAAAATCGGTTAAGATTTGAAAATCGTCTAGTGTGTCCCAGACTTAAGGTCCAATTCTAGTTTATTTCTTTGCTCTTGGCTGACATGTGGCATTGCTTTGGCCTGCTTGTGGCTCAGATCTGGCAAATAGGAGCGGTCCGCCAAGATCATCATACCACGTGTGGCAGATGTGGGCCGGATCTGGGCCGGCACAAAGTTGCTATCTGGGCACCAAATGCAAGTAAAATCTCTGTTGGCGAGTAAATGAATCGGTGTCAATCGCCAGTTGGCCGGTAACATTTTCATGAATTCTAACAATGCAATGTTGTGAGAATGAATGTGAAAAAACTTGCAACAGTTAACGGGCCAGTGTTGCATCGCCATGAAAGTTTAAGCCTTGCCAATTTAAATATTCAAGTGCGTTACTCATGCGCTGTGTAGTATGGAGCCACTAAAGGGACATGGTGAAGGAAAAAATATGGGATGGAGAAAATTTGTCAATGCTTTTGCGTTCTCTCACAAATTTTTTGCATCCCCTCGTAAAGACTTTTGCTTTCTGCCAAGAAACTTTGCGTTCGCTTGCAAAGAGTTAAAAGGTTTTTGCAAGCAAATGCAAGTTTCTCAGGGGAACGCAAAACATCTGTGAGAGAGTGCAAAAGCATTGACTTATTATTTTTCCTGAGGTGACTGAAAAAGCGTAGGGCCAGACACAAGTCCAAACGAATGCTGATATACAAACTTCTGGTGGCGCGTAGATCCAAAAATAGCTTAAAGTTAAAAAAACAAAAGAGATCTGCACACTCTTTGCACTTTTGCACTTTATTTGTGGCCTCTGGGCAATAAATTGTTTTGAGCTCTTTTAGCCTATTTTTCATGTGCAGATCTCTTTTGTTTTTTCTCTTATTATTTTTCCTCCCATGTCATATTTACTGACACTGTCCTATTGCTATTTTTAATGCAACACAACTCGGAATATAATATACGATGCCACATTGTGCAGCTTTTGATTGTATAGTTGTAGAACAAATTTTACAGAATTGGATAATTTGTTTATATTACTGTTACCACAGCAACTATAGAATTACCACAACAAATTCATTCAAATACTTTACTATAGTATGGTTTAAAAACACTATAGTATTTACTATAAATTACATTTTTTAAAATGTTTTATAGAAAAAAAACTCTCTTCTGCTCACCAAGGCTGCATTTATTTGATCCAAAATACAGCAAAATACAGCAGTTTTACATTTTAAAATAGGCCTAACTGTTTTCTATCAGTATATTTTAAAATATCAATTGTGGTCAAAGCTGAATTTTTTTTAGCATCATTACTCCAGTCTTCAGTGTCACACGATCCTTCAGAAATCATTCTATATCTATATATACATTCTAATATACTGATTTGCTGCTCAAGAAAAATTAATTTTGAAAACAGATGTGCTTTTTTTTTTTTTTTCTCAGGATTCTTTGATGAATATTAAGTTTAAAAGAACAGCATAGCTTTTGTAACATTATAAATGTCTGCTGTAACTTGATCAGTTAAATGCATACTTGCTGAATAAAAGTATTCTTTAATTTTCCCCCAGCCCCTCCCCAAAAATTCTTACTGCACCGAAACTTTTGAATGGTAGCCTATAATGTTACAAAAGTTTTCCATTTCAGACGAATGCTGTTCTTTTGAACTTTCTATGCATCGAAGAATCCTGACGCATAGATATAGGCTATATAGAAAGGTTATTTTAAAATAAAAAATATTACACAATATTACTGTTTTTGCTGTATTTTAAAAAAAATCTTACCGATCTTAAACTAGAACGGAAGTGTGTGTTTACATGTAGTCTACTACTAATATTAAAGATAATAAGCAAAAGACATGTATAGTTTTATTCTCTTTATCTTCATTATCTTATGTAAAGGGGAAAAAACAGCTGAACTTCTGCAGAGCAGTAATGTGATTCGCGCTACGCTGATTTAATTGGTCAGCGCCGCGCTGTCCGCTCAGTGGCGCTAGCAAGCACGTCCGCGCTGCGCTGACGAGTCAGAACGCGAAGCTCGGTCCATTGAAACGCGCAGATGACGTGTCAGCGCGGCGCGAGCTCTGTAAAGCCTTGTTTACACTGCACGCGTATGCGGCGCGTTACGGCTCCGGCAAGGTTTTGTTCCGTCCTCTACGCGGTGTCAACTCACACCAGAAGCATTTCAGAAGCGAACCGGCTGGATTCGCGAGATCACGAGATTTGCCTGTCTTGATGTTTTTTCCCTTGATTTTTGTCTTGTTTTTAATGGCTAAATGGTTACATTTTGTCCGGTTTAATTGTGTTTATTGCTATACCATACCTTATTTTGCTGTAGCCTACAGACGAAGTTAATACACTTAAAAGTCCAGTTATGGATGACAAGAACAAAAAAAAAATAAATAAAATAAAATCAAGTTTTTCAACTTCGAATCTCTTGTCTTCAATTTCTGGCCTCCTAGTGATGTGAAATATGAGCGGGAGTTTACACAGGGTGATTATTTTGACTTTATTTTGTATTTGAGCTGTGCGGCTTTGACGCAGCGTCCGTCAAAAATAGGCCAGGCGCCTATCTTTAGCGAACCGGCGCGGAGAGCCGCTTCTGGGACGCTTCTGAAACACGCCGCGGCGCGGCTGGTGTAAACACAAGCATTAACTAGAGTGGCCGCAGATCAGCTCCAGTAGCCGTAACGCGCCGCAGACGCGTGCAGTGTAAATAAGGGGTGACACCCCCCTGCCTCGTCCCACTTTTGGTGTGTTTGGCTTCCGATAGGAAATGATCATGCGCGCGCGAGGGCTTGTATTGCGTGCAGAGGAGATGTCATGCGCGCGTGAGGGCTTGTATTGCAGTGCTTCCCACAGGTTTGAAATATACTTGCGGTGGTAGCCGGGTGGAAAATCCTCCTGTTACCCACGGCACAAAAATTATCTACTACATGTGACAAACAACAAATAATGTATGACTTAAAAATATATATATATATTTATTGAAATTTATTTTGATAGGGATTATGCTGTGTTTTAGGGGGATATTAAGTAGGCTACTTTTTTTATCCATTTACCGCAAAATTCATCAACTACACCATTTGTATGCATATGAAATATTACATTTTTATTAAAAAAAATGATCAAAATTACATAGGAGTTGTTTCTGGATATTGATCTAGGTTTTAGAGGAAGAATTCTGTCATCTGCTGGTTAGAGAAATCTGTAGGAAATACATTTTTAGTGTAATTACCATATACATCCAGCAGAGGACCCATTAATTTTTCTAGATGTGGCCAACTGCTCTTATAAATGCAATATGGAACGAACATGATCACGAACAATACACATGTGCGCGCACCAGGTCTTTGTCTGTGAAATATCCACCGTGTCTCTGAGGGTCTCTGCAGCACATGTGGAATTGTCAGTGGGAGTAAACACTTCTCGCGCACAGTGAACGAGCAGGTACAAACGCATAGAGTGAAGTGAGACTTTCCAATAGTTAGGGGCGTTCACATGTCGCGTCTTTTGCGCGCTTAAGTTCGTTATTTTAAATGTAAACGCGGGACTAACGCGCTCAAATAGAAATCGAAAGCTCTGCTAAGATGGACGAACAGCTGTACCGGGCGGGTTTTTTATTTCTCATCTCCATGAGTAGTAGTATAATCCAATATTAGAGCTAATGCAAGGTCTGGAAATCAATGTATCCTTTGCTGAAACTTCTTCGTCTTCATGGAGAACACTGCTCATGATTGCTTAGCAACGAGCGTTTTTAAAAAAGAGGAGAAAGTGGCGCGGCTGGCCTTTTCAACTCGTTTTTAGACGTGACTTGTGAACGGCCTCTAAATCGAACGCGGATGGTTTCATTATCTCCGGCGGATAAAAAAAAGTACAAGGGGATAAAGACAATAAAAGCAAAAATGTGCCACTAAATATACAGTTCTTTTTGCCATTGATTTGCCGTCATACTCAAACCCAGTTACGCACATGAAAAGCGGGTTCAAAGCAGCCTCCGTGTCTGTTTTCAGCAATATTATCTGCCTGCAATACCGGAGGCTGCACTTTTAGGACTGCAGCAGTTTCAGGCCTTCCCACTTTGTTCTCTCCAGCGCTGGAAAGCTTTTCTAATATAAACGCGGGTCGTAAAGCACTTACCCAGTCATAAACCTTCATTCCAGTTTTATTCTTTTGAGCTCTTTTGTATTGTCTCATCATTTCTCTTTCTGCGTTTTTTTTAAATCTCCCTCTTGCTCATTCTGTCTCCATCTGGGACAGAATGGATGTCATACGCCCCCTAATGCTGGGTGCGTCTCAATCAGCTCCCTAGTTCAGTAGCCAGGGCACTGATCAGGGAATCAGCCACATTCATTTACATGATATACTGATTCACGACCTAGGGAGCTAGGGAGCTGATTGAGAAGCAGGGGCTGATTGGTTAGACATTTGTTGTTGGTATCGGCAGTGTAGTTGAAAAATGGATACCCCACCTTTAAAGGGTCATGAAACCCCAAAACACATTTTGTGAGATGTGAACAGATATGTACAGGCTGCACATCACTGAAAACACTAAAAGCACTCATAAATTTAATCAACAAGTGGGAATGGATTATTTTTGCGTTTTTCTGAGCAATTTTGTTCTTCCGTGTTAAAAAAGCAAAGTTGAAGCAACGTCACAAAATTTTTACATAGTAGCGTGCCTCCAGAGTGTGTGATTGGTTGCTGGGACTGGAGAGGCACAATTCTACGTCATCCGGTTGTGAGCACTTCTCTGCATTTATTCATGAGAATGAACACTTTACCCCAATCACTACACTATATTACGCATGAGATCGCATTACTACATGTAACAACATGCAGAGCGCGCACCAGAGCGGTTTCTGTGCATAACGCTCGCAACGTGTATCAAAGATCATATACGGACTGGAGTAAGCATGTTTCAAGTTTTTATGGACATATTTCACATACTCTAGTGCTCTAAATATGGACCAGCAACGTGTAGGCCTATGCACTTCTATTTAATCACGTCTTCTTTAAATGAAATATATGTGCAAATAAGGACACTAATACAGCCATACGTCTGATCATGGACGTAATGACATGAGGAATTATTCAGATACACATAAGACAATGATGTAGACCGAAAATTCAAAGAACAATGGGCAAAAAAGTAACTATGCCTTTATTCTTTCTGTTAAACTGACGCATATAGTTCAGAGTTCAGAGACTATAGCGCTTGTTAATGTAATTAAAATATTATTAGACTTTTAAATGTTCCTCTGCGTTTCTCCTTCATTCTTAAAATTGTTGAAAATGATTTTGAAAATGCATCAAGGTGCCCTCAACTCTTTTGTGTTTTTCTCTGTGGTCATATTTTAATATTCGTGTGTTGTAGTGTTATATTGGTGAACTGTGGTGAAAAGTTCACTTTTGAACTGAAATGTTCACTTAAAATTCATCATGCTCGCTAAATACTGGTAATGTAGCATTTAAAGTGTATGAACCACCATAAATAAAAAACCTTTATCATTCGAAAATGAAGATTCTAAATTCTCTATTCAAACACTGTAACTGGTATTTTACTTTGCAATATTTTAGAAGACATACTTTAAAATATGAGTAAATATTTGAAATTTAACACTTCCAAATTTTAGAGATCAAATGCAAAGTCCTGACATCGACTGGAAAACAATGACAGAAAATCAGGTCACTAAATTATCAGTGACATGTAACTCACAGAGGAAGAATATAATTTGGAATTCTGCAAGTCTCTGGCCCATTTATCTTGGTTTAATCGCCGTAATGTGTGCAAAGCAACTCATCCAAATTTGAGAGCTGAATCTCAAATTTCAGTTCCTCAGGTCAATCCAAGTTTCTACTGTATTTTATAATTACATGTAATGTCTTAGATTAAATGTTATCTCTGTATGAATAATTCCTCATTTTCTACCCACAAACACCACTCTGGCTCACAATTGCTTGATCTGCTCTCTTTTCTTTGGGCATGTTAACTTGTTATGAATCCTGTGTAAGCCTGCCATCGACCCCCTGCAGAGACCTCTCTGGTGTAAAGCCTGAATGTTGTAACATCAACACGAAGAAGCCTGCAGCTCAGAATAGCCCCTGCATCTCGCATTCTCCCAAATTTACAGTGTTTATCCGACAGCCAGTCGTACTGGGAGGCAAACAAAAATAGAGCCACAAGGCTGAAATTGCTTATGAAACAGAGACACAGTGGGTTGTTATTTATGACGGAGTATCACCATGTTGCCAGGCAGCCCCTGCATTCTGTGAAGAGGCCTGATCTGTTCTCTCTTCATGCTGATAAAGAGTGATTAATGAAAGAGAGAGAGAGTCCGCATGCAGCAATGTGGCACTGTCCTGTCATGATTGACCAATCACCCCCTCCATCACAGGAAAGTGTGAGTCCGTCACATACCATTACTGTATTAATGACCGATTCAAATTCAAATGATCTTTATTATGAATAATAATAGTACTTGACGCATAGCGTCCATAACTTTTGTATATATATAATCAGCATCAAGGTTTTGTGATATAAATGCTCATTGAATTTTAGTTGGGAAGGCTGATTTGATGCTGCAGTTTATACCCTCATGGGTGAAAACATCAAACTTGAACTGATGAATTTACACATAATGCTACTAGAATTAGAATACACCCTAATTTAAATAAACTGTGATTCTGTCAGTCTGTTCATTTAGAAAACTGTCTAAAGAGGAATAAAAAATTCTGATTCAGTGCTAGATATGAGTGAGAACCATTTTGAACAAATTGATTCATTAGAATGAATCAGACTTTTCAATTCTGACAGAGAAAGAGCTATTTAGGATGAAACGGTTCATCATAATTAATCAGACTTTCCAGTACTACACATCATAGAGAGCCTTTTAGGATAAACCGATTCACTGAATGAATCAGACTTTGCAGTGCTGCATATATGAGAGAGGGTTGTTTAGGATAAATCTAATTCACTAGAATGAATCAAACTTTCCAATGCTACATATACTGTATAAGAGAGAATTATTTAGGATAAGAGGGAATCATTTAGAATGAACTGATTCACTAGAATGAAGCAGACTTTCCAATACTCCACCTAAGAGAGAGTAATTTATTGGGATGCACCAATACATTAGTACTCGTACTCATACTCGTAAAAATACCCCTGATACCAAAGACCGATACCTCACGTGACGAAACTGACAGAATTTTCCGTGCACAGAGACACCGACAGCAGCAGCAGAAACAATGTCAGCCTCAGGGGTGTGGAAATACTTAAAAATGAATGATGACAACCCACACATTGCGAACTGCATGCTTCCAATCACAATTCGTTATCGATTAGTGAAGGCGGGATAGGCGGAATCGCACTGAATAACACAGACCAGAAGCGTTCTCTCTCTTTCTTGCGCGCGATCCCAGTTCTCTCAGACAGTGCGCGATCAGTTCTCCTTGCGCCTGAATGGTCAAATGCACACATAGTTTTATAAAATGTCCATCGTGTGGAGTAAATGTCCATGTCACGTAAATAAAGTCGGTTATGGCTTAAGTGGACTTAAACATTTGGGTGAAAACAGGATGTGTCAGTATCCATGGATTCTGTCTTAAAGGGACAGTAGCCTATATTTGTCATTAATGTTAATAAAACAAAATATGTTAAATAAATGTATACATGGTATATGGTACATTAATTTTTTGTTCTTTAAGTTTGTGACAAGCACATAAAAATTATTACTTTTTTTGTTAGAGTAATAATAAAGAAGCTGTCCTACATTCATTAGTTTAAGTGTTGTGCTTGGAAAACTGCAACATCACCAAAAAAAAAAAAAAAAAAGCCATAGAGAAAAATTAATAATGGAGAGGTATCAGTATCGGCGAGTACTAGAAAAAAAGTATCGGTAGCCTACTCGTACTCGATCCTTAAAAAATGGTATCGGTGCATCCCTAGTAATTTAGGATGAACGATTCACTAGAATGAATCAGATTTTTTAATACTACATATGAAAGAGAGAAATTTAGAATGAACCGATTCACTAGAATGAATCAGACTTTCCAATTCTACATATGAGAGAATCATTAAGGATGAATCAATTCACTACAATGAATCAGACTTTCAATGCTACCAATGAGGGAGAAAGAGTCATTTAGGATGAACTGATTCACTAGAATGAATCGGACTTACAGCGCCAAAAACAACTAGCCAAAAATATTTAATGTACTACTCACATATGTCCTAACTCAGATCGCTCCATGCAAGGAAACAGTCTTGCAAATAGTACTAGTTAGTTTGAAGCTAAACCAACTGCTTTAATACTAACTGCCAAATTCATACAGTTATGTGCTGCATGCACATATTAACTAAATCAGATGACATTATAAAACAATGTTATTAAGCATGACATTTTGCTTCCATTGTGACCCTTACAGCAAATATAAAATAAATATTTGATGACAGAACAAATTAATTCATCCCATAGTCTAAAAGTGAGACCTGCAGTAACAGCATCTCTAAATTTAAAAACGGAAACTTCTCAGTCACAAAAGTCTTAAAGCCGCTCCTCAAGTTTTTCATGCATTTTTAATACAGCTAAACAAAAACATCTGAAAATACCTTCGAAAAATGCAGTCCTCAATCCCAGCATGCCCTAGTCCATCTATTTGTAAACCTGCTGAGGTGTAAATCACTCAGCGTATGGTTTATGTCAGGGCCTTAATATGGAACTGCAGTTTCTTAATTCCTCATTCCAGATTGACGACTTCATGTTTAATGAATAAGGTATTATGTGATCTTATAAATAACTCATAACCATAACGTTGACATTCACCCTATTCCCGCGGGTACGTATGGATCGGACGTTCAGTTTTGTGCAAATGTTGACTCAGGGAGGTTCTTTATGAGGGTAGAAATGTTGCTTTGTTGATACTGAATTCTGCTGGAAGGATGCCTGGACTTTTTCTCCGCGGTGGCCTGCTTCCTTTCCTCCTTTCAGAAAGAGGCTGGCAGACAGGCATGCTCGACACTTCAGAGAAATTCTTTCATTTGGAGGCAGTTTGTAGCTGGCAGTTTGGCTGTCAGTTGGGGATCGGTGACCTTGCTGAACGGGTTTGCCGGAGAGAAGGAGGGACAATGTTTCCTGGCTTCTGCTGTGGCCTGTCAGACTGTTATCAATGCAATTGAGCAATGGACTGCAGGGAAACGGGCCTGAATAACCCAGGAGGGGCCGAGATGAGCCCGTGGGAGGAGGGACGGGGGTCTGCAGGTGATCATACCAGGCTGTGCTCTGTTTTGTTGACTTTCTGGCTGTCAGCCACTGTAATGAAGTTAAATGAGCAAAACATGCCCGCAGAGAAAGAGAGAGAGGGGAAGGATGATCACTACAGCCGAACAAAAAAGGAAGTGGACAACAGAAGCGAGATGGAGGCAAATACAGTCAATCAATAGCCCTTATACTCTCTCTCTCTGGCCTCTCTGTGCGCTTCTACATGTCATTTCTGTGAAAAGAAAAGTCACCTTTAGATGCTTAATGGGATATTTTAACAATAGGGATTCACAGTGCAGGCAAAGACTTCCTTTTGTTGTGCAGTTATGTGACTTCAACCAGAAAATGTAGTCAGCCATTAGAAGAAAGGTTGAAGAAGCCATTAAAACAATTGCTTTCGACAATTACCTTAACATAAAAACCAGACTGTCCGCTTTTTTAAACTCGCAATTTTGAATGTCGAATTATTTGATAACTGCAGACTCCTTCAACAACACCTTAAAAGCTGCATTTGATAGAAAGAAAAAAAAGAGTAAAAATGACTCAAAATGCCATTAAAATATCGCCTATTTTAAGGTTTCATTACTTAGCGATTCAAGAGTGAATGTTTCAAAGCTGAAGAGCTTCGACCAAATGGATGTGAAGTGATCTTGAGAAGCTTTAATTGTGACATGTGGGTTGTGAATACAATAAAAGTAATTTGTGACAAACCTGAACAGAGAGCATTCAATTATTGTCCATCACCGGTCTGTGGTTGGTGTCAGTACAAGTGAATGAATCAGAGAAAGGGTTTTGACTCCTAATAACAGAAAACAACCTTAACTTTGTGACCATCACAGAAGTCTCTCTTTGATCATTATGGTCCTGGGGGTTACTGGCCAATTATCTGGCAGTACAAACAGCTCCCTGTCATACGCATACACTGTCTCTTTCTTGGTGGTAAGTGAAATTGACAGCTGCAAGAAGGAAGCACCAGGAGGTTACAAGATTTTTATGATCTGATTGGCATTATTCCTCCCTTTCTCTCACTCTGTCTGCATCGCTCACACCTCAACTTTGCTCCTTCGTCAGTTCTGCCTCAGATCCACGAGACGTCTGGAATCAGCTCATTTAGTTTTGATGAATCAGGATTTTATGCTTCCAGGGGGAAAACAAGTCTTCGAATTATGATTTTTCTGAAGCTATGAATTTCTCGTATCAGAAATATGAAAAAGCATCTCAGAAACTGGACTTGGACCTAAAAAAACACACAAAACAGAGTGCAAATTAACAAAACACAGCATTAAAAGTGGACTTTGGTCAGGGTTAGATATCATATTTAATTTCTATGTGAGTGAAAACGCAATGTACAGTCTGTCTAATGGGTTGTACTGTTGTGTACCTGGGAACGCTTCCCAAAAATTTCCAGTGAATAAAAAACACTCCAGAAAAAAATGCAATATGAAAAATATACTTAAAATTAGACCTTAAAGGGTTAGTTCACCCAAAAATGAAAATTCTGTAATTACCCTCATATCGTTCCACACACATAAGAAACACATCTTCGGAACACAAATGAAGATATTTTTGATTAAATCCGAGAGGTATGTGACTTGTCCATAGAAAGCAATTTAACCACCATTTACAAGGTCCAGAAAGGTACTAAAGACATTGTTAAAATAGTCCATGTGACTGCAGTGGTTCAACCTTAATGTTAAAAAGCAACGAGAATACTTTTTGTGCACAAAAACAAAACAAAAATAACAACTTCTTCAACAATATCTTCTCTTTTGTGTCATTCTACGTTGTTTACGTTCAGCACTTCCATGTTCTACATCAGAACACCAACTCAGTATTGGCTGATGCTGTTCACGTGAGCAGCACGACGCATGCGTGTGATGCTGACGCAGGAGCCGGCCAATAATGTGAAGCGCTGAATGTAAACAGCACAGGATAATGACACAGAAGAGAAGATATGAGCCTGGTCTCATTAGAAAAATGTACCTGTGGGAACATTTTCGTGAGTCGCAAAATACGTACCAATACGTACATATCACTGCAGTTTCAATGTGAAATGTCCACTGAGTGGCGCTAAAAGCATGTTAATTTTTTTGCCGGAACAGATAAATGTGAATATGGTACGTTTTTTATGACGTTTGATTTTATACGAAACACCGCAGTTCTGATTTTAAATTTTGTCCAGTGAGTGCCGCTAAAAGTGTAGTACTCCATTATTTTTTAAAGTGACGTACCACCAACACTACACCTAACAAGAAATATATGGAGAAGCCAAACATATGGAGCTGGTTAACCAATGCAAAGTCCAAAATATATTCGTTTACAAATTGTGCACTTTGGTAAAAAGCTTTTTGAAGTCATGATATAATATTGTGCAAGGAGACGTAAAAACAAGTCTTTATTAATCCATAATCTGACCCTGTAATCGTAACTGGGTATGATAACGATGAAAAGCGCTTGCTGTTTTACTGCCTCTAGTGTTCATTTCTGTTTAAACTGCAGTGATATGTACGTATTGGTACGTATTTTTGCAACTCGCAAAAACGTTCCCACAGGTACGTCTTACCATGAGACCAGGTTGGAATATATTGTTGAATAAAGTCGTTATTTTTGTTTTAGTTTTGTGCACAAAAATAATTTTCGTCACTTAATAAAATTAAAGTTGAATCATTGCAGCCACATGGACTATTTTAACAATGTCTTTAGTACTTATCTGTCCTTGAAAGTGGTGGTTAAATTGCTGTCTATGGAGGATCCAGACAGCTCTCAGATTTCATCAAAAAATATGTAATTATTAATTACAGAATTTTCATTTTTGGGTGAACTAACCCTTTAAGACAGTAAAACATATTAAACAGACTGTAACTCTATGGTGTCATAAATAAATAATTCCCTTTTTTTCTAGATCTTGAGAACTTATTTATTTTGATAATAGAAGTCTCAGTCCCATTCACAAAGTTATTATTATAAATGCTTAATCATATTATAATATAAATAAATAAAATGGATAAACTAATAAATTAACAAAATAGATAAGTGAATGCACAAAGAAAGTACATTCACAAAATATATATATATTTATAATAAACTTAAATAGATGTGTCAAGAAAAATCATGTTCTGATCTACAAAAAACTTTTGGTATGTTGAGATCACGATTAAATCGGAATAAAGTAATTGGCAAAAAATATTTATATTTTAAATATTACATATTTCTTTTCCAAGTTCTTCATTCACCTCTTTTTAATTATATGCTTTGCTTGACTACCCTCATTGATTTTGGTGCCATTAATATCTTTTTCACTATGGACATTATTAAACATGAGTGCAAAGTTTTTCATGATAATTTGTCCAGCCTGGCTAATTCACTTAATAAACGCTGTGGCCATGATTGAAAAGGCTGAATTAGCATACAGTAATTGAATGCCACGCCCCTTTCAGTGTTTCACAGATGAGGGTGTTGAACTCTGAAGGACAGCTGTAGTATGACTGACAAGTCGAGATGAAAGAACCCGCATCCACATCCTGACACAACCTCCCATGGTGGAGAGAAGCGAGTGTGTGCTTACACTCAAAGGCTGAAAGTAGCCAGTGGTCTCCCTGGTCTGCAGTCTTAATAATGTTATTGTATGGTTACCTTTCAAAGAGATCTCCCTCTCTCTCTTTCTCCATCTCCATCTTTTGTTGGCAGGAGTTAGTGTTCTCCTCATGGGTCTCTTTGATGCTGGACCCCTTTTGGCAGACGGATCCATCCTGCCTGGCACGATCGCTGCCGTATCTTATCCTTCTCCTTCCATCCTAGTATTTTTTCAGATGAGAGGGTTTTTGGCGACGGAAGGGGTGAACAGCAGAGGGAGTGTGAAGTAGCTTCACCCTCCCTTTAATGAGGCTTGGAGAAAAAATATGTGCTTCTCAAATCAGATTCCTTCCTCCTGTGTGATGAGAATGAAGCCTCCCCCTGCCGATAACGAAACAAAAAGTGAAGCTTCTTGCTGTGGAAGAGGAGCTATGAGTTCAGGTGGAGATGAAGAGTTCTGAAATAGCACAGGCTTGATCATGCACCCTAGAACAAATAGAGCCCTCTCTCTGACTCACATCTGCCTTCTCTCTCGCAGAAAACTTTCTTATCTTTCACTCTTTTCAAAATCTTTAACCTGTACTTTACACTGGTTTGCTTTAAGCCTTTAAATGGAGAATTTATTTTATCTTATCTTTTATACTTTTCTTTTTTTAAAAACATACTAAAAGTAAGGTTGTTTTCGGTTCTCATTGACTTCCATTGTGTGGACTAAAAATTACTTTGGAAGTCAACACTGTAAACCTGAATAAGTTGGCAAAACTTAAAAAAATTGAGGTAATCGGTTACATCAAATTTTTTAAGTTAAGAAATCCAAACTTTAAGTAAGCAGAACTGGCAGATGGCAGTTTTGTACTCATACATTCTTAACTTTAAGTTAATTCATACATTAAACTTAAAATTATCATGTAATCTTAACTTACGTAGATTTATTTTTGGTGTTTTTGCCTTAACTATGATAGGACAGTAAGCAGACAGTAAGCAGACAGTAAGCGAAGTGGGAGCGAGAGAAGGGGGACAGGATCGGGAAAGGTCCGCGAGCCGGGACCCGTAGCGCAATAATGCAATATGTTGGCACGCTGCCCACAAGGCTATCGTCGCCGACATCTTAACTTATATTTTCAGTAGTGAAAATTTAGCTAGCTATAACAAGCTAATTCAGCAAATGCTAATTTGGTAACACAATGCTTTGATAACATTAGCATAGCATAGTAATTTCTGAAAGAGTACAACAATACAGAACATTTATGAAATACCTGTTCTCAAACTAAGCCCATGCTCCACTCGTCACCATGATAGTAACCTCCCAAAAAAAACACATAACAGAAACTCTTGTAAATCGGGATAGCAAAGTATTAGACACTACTAAATTCCCCACTTAACATTAATCTTGCACACACACACACAAAAAAAACATATGTAACACTTCATTTTAGCATTTATCCTCCCTGTCGAGTGCCATGGCATGGTGGGAAATAGAAATCTCAGCCCAGTTTCAGGTAAATTTAAGTCTAAATTAAAAGAAAAAAGTTCATTTAACTCAAAAAAAAAAAAAAAAAAGAAATAATCCAGATTACTTAAAATGTGTCAGTTTCATGAACACAGAAGTAAAAGAAATACTCATGAAAGTTAATTTGATTGAACTAATTTGTTTAATTTGAGTTTGCCCTACTCAAACCAATTAATTATTTCGAGCTTTAGGGTTTACAGTGAATGGGAACCGAAACTGGTTACCAACATTCATCAAAACATTGTCTTTTCTTCCACAGAAGAAAGAAATGCATAGAGGTTTGGAATGTCATAACAGTGAATAAATAACAAATGGAATATAACAATACATCAAGTGTGAATAGTACTTAAGTTTACCAAGGACAGAATTAATTTTTCAACAGTCTCAGAAAGAAATTATATCATTAGCTTATTAAAAGGCCACCACCCTCAAAAGTACATTTGTATCTTATCTTCCCCTAAAAGGTGCATATTATTACCTTAAAGTCTAATACCATTTAGGTATTAATATATTGTTTAAAAGTTAAAAGTTAAAGTTTTTAGAAAGAAGTCTCTTATGCTTAGTAAGTCTACAGTAAAATACAGTAAATATTGTGAAATATTATTACAATTTAAAATAACTGTTTACTAATATATTTAAAAATTGTATTTATTCGTTTGATGGAAAAGCAGAATTTTCAATTTTTTCGGCCAATACTTAGTGTCACATGAATGATATGGTGTTCAAGAAACATTTCTTCTAATTATCAATGTTGAAAACAGTTGTGTTGCTTAGTATTTTTGTGGAAGCATACATTTTTTTCAGGATTCTTTGATGAATTGAAAGTTCAGAAGGACAGCAATTACTTGAAACAAAAATTCTTTTTATCATTATAAGTGTCTTTACTGTCAGTTTTCATCAATTTAATGCATACTTGCTAAGAAAATGTACTGTATTTGTATCCTTTAGGGGTGGGCAAGGTACAAAGGTGTACTTCTGAGGGTACTGCCCCAGTGACAAGCTATTGTACACCTAAGTAAGCCAGCAGCCATATCACCCTGTAGCCCAAGACTGGTTGCCCACTGAAGCTAAGCAGGGCTGAGTTTTCCCTCCTGGGAAAACTAGGTTGCTGCTGGAAGAGGTGTTAGTGAGGCCAGCAGGGGGTGCTCACCCTGTGGTCTGTGTGGGTCCTAATGCCCCAGTATAGTGATGGGGACACTATACTGTCAAAAAGCACCGTCCTTCGGATGAGACGTTAAACCGAGGTCCTGACTCTCTGTGGCCATTAAAAATCCCAGGATGTCCTTCGAAAAGAGTAGGGGTGTAACCCCGACATCCTGGCCAAATTTGCCCATTGGCCTCTGTCAATCATGGCCTCCTAATCATCCCCTTACACTGACTGGCTTCATCACTGTCTCCTCTCCACGAATAAGCTGGTGTGTGGTGGGCGTTCTGGCGCAATATGGCTGCCGTCGCATCATCCAGGTGGATGCTGCACATTGGTGGTGGTTGAGGAGATTCCCCCTTCCATATGTAAAGCGCTTTGAGTGCCCAGAAAACTGCTATATAAATGTAAGGAATTATTATTATTATTTATTACCTAAAAGTAAAATCTTTACACATTTTGTCTGCAAGTGTATCTGGATTCAGGTTATTAGGTCATTCTGAAGTATCGGCAACACAGTTTGTTCATCATTTTATTAAAATGTACACACTGTACAGCAATAAATGTCTGGCACACTAAACTGGATGTCAATGATTAGAGTCAACGTGATAAAATTAAATATAATTCTGTATAATCTCTGAAATCCACCAGTGCACAAATTTAAACATTGTGTCAAAAGAGGCAAACATTTCTAATAAATAACAGAAAAATACTGCTCAGCTTTACAAACTCTGTCCGCACAGCTGAGTTTCAACTTATAAACCCACCATCAGATATTTTCTACAGGTGGTGAACATCTGTTCTCTCAAAGCAAAGGATTCAAAAGGTGCTTTGAGGGGAACAATCTATGATTTACTGTCCATTCCAGGCAATTAGGCATCAGAGAGAATAAAGAGGGATTCTCATTAGCTACATGAGCTGCAGCAGAAGCGATTAAAGGCTGCATGGAGCTCTATATAACCTCCTCATTATTGTACAGTACGTGCTTTTCACTTCATCAGTGGCACTAGGCTCTAAGTGAATGTTTTAAGACAAAAGTGCAGTGCAAATTATGTCTAATACCTTCTGCAACACAGACTCTGCTAGGCGCTTTGGTGCTGACAGTGGTTTAGAGCAAATACAGTGATTGTTTGAACTGTGCGCTAAACATGCCTAAATATCCATGTGTGCTGTTTGCAAGAGAGCTGTTTGCCTCCTCTAATGAAATGCAAGTAAACACAGGTGCACAGGGGTAGACGTGGAGTCCTCGCAACTCTAGCCTTGGGTCAAATACTACTGAAGTTCAAAGACATAAGTATGACTGAAGCAATGCAGACTAAAATCAAAGGAAAAAACCTGACAAAAAAAAAAAAAAAAAAAAAAAATGAAGAGCAACAACAAAGAGCAAATGTATTTCCCAAAATGGTGCACAATAAAACCAAATGCAGAATATAATGTAGAATGTGAACCATGGATGGATGGATGGATGGACAACCTAGTCCAACAATAAAACAACCCCCATTACTATTAGCTGCTAAAATTGATAGAACTAGAACAAAAAAACAACAACACAATACTAACAATGGTTTCTTTGCTTCAAGTGAGAACCCAAATATTCAGCACCAATTACAGGCCTACAGATTTGATTTCTCAAGCTTAATAATGGCAAGCTCACAATAAGCCTGCGTCTGAAATGTTTATTTCTTGAAATCTGTTATCCAGCTCTGTAGTCAACATTGGCTCCAACTCTAGTGAATATTGACAATTTATGACACAAGGAGGCCGTACCTCTCGTGGAATGAACTCTCACACCCAAAGGGCATTGAAGGCCTAAGGAGGAGTAAGCAAGTGCTATAGCGTCGACTATCCATTTGGAAAGTCTGGGCTTCGTGACTGGAAGACCTTTTGTGCGGCCACCAAAGCAGACAAAAAGCTGTTCAGAGTGGTTGAGGATGATGGATCTGTGGGATATTAGCTCCACCTCAGACTGGGCCAGAACAAGCAAGTCATCAAGGTAGTTCAGTATGCGCACACCCATCTGTCTCAGAGGGGAGAGAGCCGCATCCATGCACTTCGTAAAAGTGCGGAGAGCCAGAGATAGCCAGAACAGAAGGACTGTGTATTAATATGCCACCACTTCGAAGGCGAATCTTAAGAATCGCCTGTGATGGGGGGGCTATCTGGATGTGAAAATAAGCGTCTTTCAGATCCAGGGTAAAGAATCAGTCTCCTGGGCATATTTGCAGGAAGATCTGCTTCAAAGTGATCATTCTGAATGAGCTTTATCAGGGCCCTGTTCAGATGTCTGAGATTGAGAATGGGTCTGAGACCGCCATCCTTTTTGGGAACGAGGAAGTACCTGCTGTGGCGAGGGGCTGAATTGGTTCTGGCGCTGCGAGGGACTGTGGTGCATGTATGGGATGGAAGAGGAATTATGCTCTATTTTTGAGTATGTTTGTTTTTTATTATGTCCACTATCACAGCAGTGCACTGCTGCAGGCTCTGTGCAGGCAACAAACACTTTTTCTTGAGTACCCGGAACTGAACGGGGTGACAGGAAAACTGGGCGAGGCATTTCGGAGGGTGGTCTGGCCGCGGCGGGACTTAGCCTTCTCCTTCTCCGGGGTCCCTGTCGCATTGGAGGGGGGTGGCGCCTAGCAGAGCACGAGTGCCGTCTGTGTTCAGAACGTGGCGCGGGCTTAGAGGCTGGTGGCTTGTCCTTAGGCGGCTGCTGCTGAGCTGGCGCTGACTTATGGCGGCTCGAAGTAGAGGAGCTGAAGCATTTTGGCAAAAAGTGTTGCATGGCCTGGAACGACTTTTGTGCCGCTGTGAAGCGCTCAGCGAAACCATCGACGGTGGGCCCAAAGAGACCAGTGGGGGAGACGGGCGAGTCAAGGAAGACAGCCTTGTCCGCGTCTAGGTGTGCGGCCACAGCTTCAGCCAAAATAGGCAGCTTTTCATATCCTTGCTGCCGGGCGCTGTCAACAGAGGTGAGAGTGTGGGAGGCAGAAGGATGCAGGCAGGCAGAGTAGGGAGCGCGCCATGACTTGGTGAGATTGTCATGCACCTCTGGAAAGAAGGGCGCTGACCGCTGAGGAGGCGCTCGTCTAAGCGGCTGCGTGTGGGTTCCTCAGGCGCAGACCACTCCAGATCGAGCTGGTCAACTGCTTTAGACAGAACACAGGTGAGCTCCGAGTCGATGGATGCCCTGGCGTCAATCGGCTCCAAAGACTGCAAGGGGGGGGGTCATGAAGTGAGCCGACCACTCTTTGGCATCCGAAGCCGCCAAAGACATGCTGTCGTCCAGCGGCTCTTCATCAGATCCCTCGAACGAGACCAAGTCGCTCACGATGGCAGAGGGGCGTTGGTTTGGGCGGGAGAAATGGACGGGGGAAACCTCTCTATGTGGAGAGAATGAGGCATGCGGGACCTGAGCCGATGTGAGCTCACTCTCATCCGAGCACTGGGATCCTCTGCCGCGCTGTTTTTTGCTCACAGGCTGAATGAATCGATTTGCCATGGTGAGACAGCCACTTATGTAGCCCGAGACCCCGCCCATTTTGAGCTCACCATTGGCTTGCGCATCCTGTGCCGTCATTGGTTCGTTTTCTTTAACTTCACGAACCAGTGGCCTAGCAGTTTACACTGCGTGATTGTATAAAGGCTTCAGAATCTGAGAAAAAGTTTTCCCCATTGCGTCTTGTCTTATTAATAATCAATATTAATTAATATGACGAACGACGCAGTACTCGTGTAGTATCGCAAGGGAACTTTAGTTACTGTCTACACAAGCCTGAGCCCTACTCAAAGAGACAAGTTTGTTTGTTTGATAGTGAAACCAAAAATTATCATTGAGGATTCACCAAGGGACTTTATTAATTTCAAATACAAAATGAAATGTTAGAAAAGGTTTTTTATAACTTTCACAGTGCTGCACATCCAAGCTGTCAGAAGAAGAAATCAGTTCCTCAATAATGGAGCATCCCAAGTCTGAGTCCCTCTCTTTTGTCACCTTACAAAGGGGTCTTTCCCTATGCGGCAAGGAGATAGAGAGGAAGAATATAGAAAAAACAGACGAACAGAGAGGAAGGGACAACATGAAAAAGCAAGCTTGTATCTAGAGTCATTTTAGTATATTCTATTACATGTGTCATAACATACAGCCCTCAACCAGGACTAGCAAACCTAATTTAAACTTTCCCCACAGAGAGAGAAAATACAGGTGTCAGGCAGGCAGTGAAAAAGGGCAAAGCCAATTATTATGTTGTCCTTGTAGTGTACAAAGTAGCACAGAGACGGCAAGAATTGATTTGGTTGAGGTTTGAGGTTAACAGCCTGACATGCCTAGCCCTTATCGTATGGGCCTGATCAATGACAGAATAAGTCGTGAACACATTTGCAATTCGTTCACAAACTCACAAAATTACTAACTCTTAATACATTATTATTATACACATTTTTAGGAACAATTTTTTAATTTTAGTTTTATTTAAGTAAAGGGATTAGAACATCTTTATTAATTCATTTAGCAGGACCTTTCCTACGGTAGCCGAGAGAGCTCAACACGCTGCAACTGAAGAAAACACATGCAAATAGAAAAAACACCAGCCAATAAAGAAAACATCTTCATAAGTTTGACACATGTGCTGCAAATACTCACAACGCACTCAAATACAGAAACATGCTGCAAAAGTTCACAACACAACCAAATACAGAAACGCGCTGCAAAAGTTCACAACACAAGCAAATACAGAAACGCGCTGCAAATAGCACATACCAGGCCCCGCGATCTCAGGCCCCCTCTGCGATGATCTGAATGATGAAGATGATTAGGCTACTTTCAGAATGAAATGAATATTTTCATTTGCCCCGCAATAATTTCATAGCGCATCACTGCATAACTGACGAGCTGCAATGAGATGTTAGATTAGCTAACTCCTCATTTAAAAAAATAACTTGTTTAACACAAAATAGCCTAATAGATCTCTGTAGAGATCCTATTATTAATAGGCCTAATTGATTAATAATAATAATTTTTTACGTTTGTCCTGGCTCCGGGACTGAGACAGACCACAACGAAAATGTTTTATGGGGACATCAACAAACCTGGCTGGGACTGCTTATTGTTCAGTGTTTACTCTTCAGTGGTGTGCACCTAAAAAAGGTGAGTTTTTTTGTTTATTTTAACACTCTCATCGTATGTGAGCAGGCCTATTTGCAGCGCGTTTTTGTATTTGGTTGTGTTGTGAACTTTTGCAGCGCGTTTCTGTATTTGGGTGCGTTGTGAGTATTTGCAGCACATGTGCTGTCAAATCGATTAACGTTTTCTTTATTTGCTGGCGTTTTTTTCTACTTGCATGTGTTTTCTTCAGTTGCAGCGCATTGAGCTCTCTCAGCCACCGTACCTTTCATCCAAAGTGAATACAAATAAAAATAATACAAGCAGAAACGAGGTAGAAAACAATATAAGTAGTGCTACCCTACCAAATTTCAAATACATACTAGAAAAGTGCAAGTGCATCACAAAAGTGTACTACACTACACCCAAGACTCTGAATGCTGGTTCTTACTTTATGACAGTTCAGAGCTAATTCAAGGGGTAGATGTAGAATAGTCAATTCCCAATATTTTAACTGTAACTGGCTCCCAACCAGCAGAGGAAGCCCTCAACAAAATATAAGGAGGTCTACAAGAGGGTCCCTGCATTCGAATATGCCTACTTCTGTACTAATAGTATTCGGAGGTAAAGTACCCGGATGACTTTCTACTTATGGCGGGATTCTGAAGTGCGCATTCACTGGACACTTTACTATCCCATTAAGCCATGGGAGAAGGTTTTTTATATGGCAGTGTAGCAACGCAATAGATGTCGCAGGTCACATGTGTCCGAATTTCATTCATACTATATATAACATATTTCTTTTTACAGTTACAAAGTAAGTTTTAAACCAAATGTATAGCTACTATACAGTATGCGATTTTGGACACATCAAGTTATCTGTTAGCATTCATATTCATCTCAGTCAGGAGCTGTCTCTCGTTTTGAAGGTTTCACCCTACAACGGTCGCACTTGTCGGCCACATACATTAATTAGTAAATTACTGTAATTTCTTTCTTACTTTACAATGTAATGATTACTTTTATTTTTATTTTTCAAGTATTATGTCTTAAGTCTTTTAAGCCTTGATTTTTAGAGAACAATTGAGAGAAAGAGGAAGCAATAGACCTTATTCACAGCAGAGCCATCTTTGATTTTTAACAGGAATGACAGCGAGGCTGTGAGGGTTAGGCATACATCTCTTCAGTGGGTTGTACTGTTATTTAATGTGTTTTTTAATTGTTCCGCTGATAAAACACTGCAAAAATATCTTTCCCAGACATCTCAGTAGACAAAAAAACTTCATAAAATATGAGCTGTGGAAAATTATAAGTGATCTAAGAGGTCTAAACAGCTTATACAGCAGATGGCATTGAAAACACGGTAAGTCTATCCCTCACAGTCTCGCTTTCATACCTGTCATGGCACTGCTCTGAATAAGGTCTTTAGGGGAGGATAGAGGGCAGGACAGAGGGCAGGATAGAGGGCAGTGGGACCAGGAAATGACCACGAACCAGAATTCAGGTCACCTGAAGCACTGTTGTGCTATATGTTGGAGCGTTGACCACGCGGCTTTGGCTCCAACATGGTTACTTTACTGAAATGAGGCAGCCTTGATGACGTATGCGACCTCCAGAAGGGCACAGCCTTCAAAATGTGACACAGCTAGGGGGTCCAATTTTTCACTGATAAAACATTTACTAGTTATAATATACCAAATATATGCAATCTGCAATACAATGTATGCAAAACTATTTTGTCAGAACATATGCTTTTTGCAAGCACAGTGGTGTAAGTGCAGCATTAGATTGTTAACTGTATACATAAAGCCACTTTTGAAAATAGATCATCAAATCTTACTTCTTTCTGGTTGGTTGGTTGGTTGGTTGGTTGGTTGGTTGGTCGGTTAGTTAGTTAATACAACAAAAGTGTAGCCCAATAAAATTTCTCTTATCCATTTTTTAAAGTAAAATCAACTAAAAATGTTATCATATTGAAAATAAATCGGCAAAGCCGTGGCTTATGCAACACGTGAAATCATGGTGGTGATGGATTCTGGCTGATGAAACCTTGCTTGGTATTGATGGCAAGTCAAAACTTCTGTCCTCATGTGGTTACAGTTAGTGCTCCATATTGATCTCAGTTCATCTTTAAGATTCAGAGGAGCAGCTGGGCTAACAGCAGCACGGCGACAGGTGTGTAGTGAAAGGTCAGTGAGGAGTCTCCTACCTGAGGGAAACTGGAAAGGTTGGTGCTGCTATGCTCCATCAAATATTAATCTCTGCTTTCCCGCCGGATTCAACCCCAACAAACAAATAGAGCAGTTTTCGATTATGAATCCAATCACAATGGGGGAAAAAAAGAGGACTCCAGAATGGATTTAAGAGGGGGCTTTCGATTTGATGGTCAACTGGGGTTTGAGGGGTCACTTTTTTTTGACAGCAACATAGTTTGGAATTTCATAGCAGTGTTGATCTACAAAATGACATATGAAAATTACTGTTGACAAACAAACATTGTATTATTATTTTGTCAACAATCACACAAAAAAATGCATTACGATGATAATTATATGATTTTAATTAAAAGATTAAAAGATTTTACTGATGCAGTTATAATAATACAAAAGTTAACTTCATGTTAAGAAGTTCGGCTATATCAAGTATTTGACTATGTACATCAACAATTATTATTTTCAGTAAGACTCAGTAGAGTAAGTAAGTTTTTTTAAGATATTAATCTTATTCAGGGATACAAGGATGCGTTAAATTGATTTTAAAAATGATAATATAGACATGTATAATGTTATCAAATATTTCTATTTAAAATGAATTCTATTCATTAAAGAATGTTTGACCATTTCCACAAAACAACTGTTTTCAGCATTGATAAGAAATGTTTCTTGAGCTAAGTTTCTCAAATCTGCATATTAGAATAATTTCTGAAGGATCATGTGACACTGAAGACTGGAGTAATGATGCTGAAAATGTAGCTATGATCACAGGAATAAATTACATTGTAAAAAAATATATTTTGAAATTGTAATATTTCACAATAACAATGTTTAACAATGTTCATTTTAATCAAATAAATGCAGCCTTGGTGAGCAGAAGAAACTTCTTCCAAAAACATTTTTAAAAATCTAACCAATCCTAAACTTTTGTTTAAATGCATTCAGATGTGACCCCCTGATCGAATGACAGAATGTACTATAAATATGAAATTAATCAGCTATATAAGCATATATGTAATATTACGACTTACATGTACACAAAATGAAGTAATGTGACTTAAAAAACCTTAAAGTCCCTGTAAAGTCATTTTAATGTGTTCTGAGTTTGTCACACCGCAGAAAAATGTGTTATTAACCACCCAGCCAAATTTGAATGATTAAAAAAATCGACACGTAAAAGAAATAAGTTATCAAAATCTCGAGAAAAAAAAAAAAAAACATGGGCGGTATTCTCTGCTCTCAAATGCTGGGGGCGTGTTGGATGTCGGCGCTGAAACCACACCCAACTCGTGAGAGCTGCCATCTCAACTGACTTGTCTGATGAGTCAAACATACTGATGCATATAAACAAAAGAATCACGTTAGAGGGTTGCAAAATTTAGTAGAGTTACTGTGGACTACCTACTAATTATAACATAAGCACACACGGAAACTTACACTCATCGGTGGGCACGTACTGCCGACTGTTTTCGAGTTGACAGATGACGGCGCCGCGAGACGGGAGGATGAAGGCCGGGACGGGAGAGACTCTGTCCGGCCCCATATCATCGGTTGTCGGTGGTACAGGAGGATGAAGGCCGAGGCGGGAGATAGTCTGTTAAGCCCCATTCACCAAAAACAGCGGATTATCAGTGAATCCCAGCTGTCTGATGAAAGTTTGTAAAACTATCCGGTGTAACGTTAGAACGATCACTTTAGAGACTACATTAATCCACCCCTTCTTCATTTAATCGTTTTAGGAGATTTAAATAAGGAGACCGAGCTGTATTTTATATTAAAACAACCAGGTGATATGCATTTGCGTGACGAAGGCATTACTAGCTAAATGTGCAAAGGGCTGTATAACTAACTGTAAAAACACTCGAGATTGAGCGGGTGAGCTGCTGTAGCGTTAGGGGCGGCGCCATGCACGGGGGCTCCAGTGCGTCATCGAACCCCCGTTTTAGCCCCGCCCAAAAAATCCTGAACAGAGAATTGGTGAAAAACTGTTTAACGCTCTAACTTCACAATTCAGCACTACATAATTCACAGTCTTTGTAATAAGTTTCAGCAATACATTTTTTATACTTATAACATGTTTAGAAACAATTCTCAGAATTGACTTTACAGGGACTTTAAGCAATCTTCCCCTGAAAGACTACAGGTGTCTGAGTTTTAGCTGAAATGTTTTTCAATTTGTTGCCATTTGGGACAACCCGATTTGTTTGGCACATAACACATCACGTAGCCCGAGCCACTGACCTCCTCAAGCCAAAAAAAAAAAAAAAAAAATCTGTGAAATAGAGAGTATGGTTTTTCAGTTTGCGAGGGTAGCACACTTGCTGTTCATTTCACTGTTGTGGTTTCATCCTCGCAGCTGTCTGTTAAAGGTCAGAGTCATAAAGGCCCAGGCTCTGTGCCCTTACCATTCAGCACGAGCAGAGGCACCTATATCGTCTCAATGACTCACACAGGACTCTTGGAAAGGTTACAACCAAATGCTAAGAAAGAAAAAGGAGGCAGACTCCGGGCTCTCACTGAGAGAATTACAGAATTGCTCACTGTAATGTCAGTCGGCTTAATAATATACCTCTGCTCCATTTGCCACATTCTCTAAATATATTCATTCCATTGCAGCACAAACCAGATTTATGTTGTTTACATGATAAAGAACAAGGATTACTGTGTCATTTATGTGCCACTAGCATCACCAAACAGATTTATAACAATCTCTGCACCCAAATATGTTTAACTCCCTACTATATTGTTGAGAGAAACTTAACTATATATGTTATATGAGGTGGTGATCACTTATGAATTTGTATGATGTGAATCATACAAAAACATACGATTATTAGAAAAAGAGCAAGCATGAAGGTCCACCCCAACCCCATTCCTAAACATAATCATCACTGGGGCATAAGCAGACCGTACAAAAATGTACGAATGAGATTGAATGAATTCATACGAATTAGTCACCAATTCGCCAAAACATAAAATAGTTACAAATTGCCATGGGATTGTGTTGAAAAAACAAGTCCATTAAATGAGTAGTTCAAAACAGTGGTAATCGGGTAATCTTGTCAATTAAATGTCTGATATAAATGTTTGTTGATAAAGGGTTTTATATATGCCAACGATAATTGATAACGATAAAGACCATTTTAAAGGGATAGTTTGCCAAAAATGTACTCACACTCATGTTGCTCTAAACCTACAAAAGTTAATTTGAAGAATGTTTTTGTCCATACAGTGAGTCAATAAAAAACAATGGAAAAAAACATATATATACAATATTTTCTATACTTATTAAATATATCTTATTTTAAATATTTCCTTTTGTGTTCCACAGAAACAAAATGAACGTGAGTAAATTGTGACAGAATTTCAACTAATATATTAAATATATATATATATATATATATATATATATATACAACTAATATATTAAAAAAAGTAATAATAGTTATATATTGCTATATTTAAATGAAATACAGCATATCAGACTGTATTTTCATTTACATAATATAATATAATACTCCTCAGAGTGGTAATGTGGTAATGAAAGACAACTCCTTTTTCATGGTGAAAACATGTTTTTGCTTGTATAAAATCTCTCTCAATTGACAGTTGCTACACTTGCATATAAAGCTGACAGTGAACCTTTTGAAACCTTTAATCAAAGACCGTATATTTCAGAGCTGTAACCAATGAAGAGGAAATGTGCCACATAAGTGTAAAAAAAAGCATATTGATTTACTTCTGAAAAGACACTGCACCAGCGGCCATTAAAATTGAATGTAGAGTATCCCTGCCACATACAAGATTCAAAATAGAAAATGGTACAAATAAAACCCTTGTTGTTGCCCACTGTAGTTTAATATGGCAATTTTCAGAGCTCTCTCAGCCAAAGTAAGCCACAGGGAGCCCAGGCTCGTTGTGTTTATAAAGTATCATATAACAATATGGTGCTCAGAGTGGATATAATACAGTATGATTTCCATTCGCATATGATTTTTTTCCTCTTCTCACTAAGTGAGGAAAGAGCCAAGTATAACATGCTTAACAAATGTTGTTATAAAATATCTTATTTCATCCTTCAAAAAACCTGCATAAACAAAAATGAGGATTAGCATTCCCTTAGAAGAACTTGAAGGGCTGTGTCTCTGAAAAATAAATCACACTTAAATCCATTCTGGCACTAAGATGGCTGCCTGCTTCCTCCTCTCACTTCTGCGCATTAAAAACAGCTGAATGATGCATAAGATTCAGTCAAATATAACCTTAGAATAAATGCAATACCAATTCAGGGCTCTCCTATAACATGCGCAGAGGGAAGAGAGAAGCCCAGTTCCATCCCGCCAGCCTTTCTCCAGCACTAAATAATGGATTGTGGGTAGGTAAACGTTGGCAAATCCCACATTCTTCCAGGAGGCAGACAAGCAGACAAAGAGGTCATTGCACATGCCCCTCGGGGTTTAAATTGGAGGAAGAATTTGCCCTTCTCATCCACCTCACTCTTTTCCCTCCTTCATGCTTGTGCAATCCAGATGTAAGAGTGAGGAGACATCAATATCATGGATTTTCAGATCATACGCTACTGATAAGGATCAATTCGGTATTAAACATTCAGTACAAAATACTATGTGATCAAGTCTAAGAGTGTTCACACAAAGGTAGAGGTCGTTGAGAGGGACATTCACAGTCTCGGTCTTAGACGGCACACCCAGAAACCGTCCACAGACCACTCACGGACTTTCTGATGCAAACTACAATCTGATTGGCTGCCAGCTGCACAATTACCATGGTAGGGCAAAATTCAGAACTGAAGAATCATCAGTTTAAAATTTGAATTTAACTGGCACCCCACAGGAAGTTAAACTGGAATTCTAATAGGAATGAAAGAAGATTAATGTACTCAACTGCAGGAAGAAATTCAAAAAGGAAATGCATTCTGCAAAATGAAGTGGTCTTCCACACTAGTTCATAAAAGATTATTTGTCAACAGGAAATTTAAAAGGACTTTGTCAATTCAATCCTGAATGGCACACAGCTCTATGTGCCTCAATGCATGGTCTAGGGAATGTGCTGTATTAATTTTTCCAATATGTTCCGTCAGCTGGGAGATACAGCGTCCGGAGATGGTTTATAGTGGTGTGTGGCCAATAAACGTTGAACAAGGAGAGATAACAGCTCAAGGACGTCCAATGACAGAGCTTAAAAAGAAGGCCCCAACACACACAAATACACATACGCTCCGACATCAGCGCTCTCAAAGGATAAAGCCTATCTAAAAGAAAGCTGTGTAGGAGCAAAGGGAAGGACTCTCAGACGGACCCCTGAGATGATAAGTGGGATGCAGCCGGTCATTTGCAGCATGTTGGAGCTCAGTTGGCAAAGCGTCTGTGAGCTCCCACAGGAGACACACACGGTATATTAATATAGCCTACCAGTTAAGATGGAAAAGAGCTTGCTCTGTTTACTACAGAATCAATGCCTTTACAGTTTAACCTTGTGAGAGATGTGGGGTCGTACTGAGGCAAGTAAATTATGGAACAAGAGAGACAGAGAAACAAAGTGAATAGTGAATAGAACCATTTATAGTACATTTATCTCTCTTGATACCAATGTGAGCATGAAAGACATGGATTGTGCCTTAAAAGGATTGTTCACCCAAAAATGAAAAGTCTGTCATCATTTACTCACTCCCATGTGGTTCCAAACCTGCATATTCTTTCTTCTGGAACACTTTATTTTACAGTGTCCTTGTTACATGTAGTTACTGTAACTCTAAATTATGCATAATTACATGCAACTAACCCTATCCTAAGCCTATAGTCAGTACATGTAGTTAATTATTATTACTCAGTACTTAAATGTAAATGTGTTACAATGCAACCCTTTCTTCAATGGAATACAAAACATTTTTAATGCAATAAAAACAAATGAGTACTGGAGCACCATAAACTCCAAAATACAGTACCATAAACCTGAACACCAAAAACAGATTTATTGATTTGTTTTTGCAAGCTCTTTATTCGATTGGATTTGATAATGGTTTATCTGGGTATACTTCAGTCCATTTTGAGTAAAATTCTTTCTCTGCCAATAATGTAAATTAAACAGGACAGTGTTTAATCTGAAAAATCAATATTGTGACCCAACCGCTCATAAAAGTGGTCTTTTCAACATGATACAATAATCATATGCACTGAAATAAAATAGTATAGCATTTACTTTGAAACCATTTTTACTCTGAAATTTCACAAATAATTGCAGCAAGTAACAGAGGACAATAATAATTTTTTTATTAACAATAATTTTTTTTGTGGTTGTAGAACAACATAAGGGTTAATAAATAAAAACAGAATTTTTGGTATTTTCATCTTTTGCTGTATGAAATGAGACCAGGTGACATGGTTTCATTATCTCCACTCTTAAGAACAGCAATGTAGTGGGTTACTCAGGAATTTGCCTGAACAAAACATAAAATAACTGAGTTATTACAGCAACTGGTAAAAACTGCGTGTCGCTGCAAGCATTTTTTTCTGAATTATTCAGAGCCTTGGAAATTCGATTTGAGTGGTAGAGGTGAACATTGTTTCTTTTTCATATTGTGTAAATAATATTAGCGTCAAAAGGTTTTGTACATATCCAGCATTCCCTGTGATTAAAATGCCATCAAGGGAAATGTTTTGTATGTGCATGTGTGTGCGTGTTTTGTTCTTTAAGCTGGGCTGGCCCCAAGCATTAAATAATGTCAAAACAGTCTTGTGTAATGAGCCCCATATCTGCGGATGAAATATTTAATATGTTTTCCCCTTGGGCAGCTCATCTTTAATAAAAGAAAGCGGTTTTGTATCTGTATTTACATAAAGACAAAGAGAGAATATCTAATCTGTATCAGAATTACAATAAAGCAGAACTTAATTATTCCTCTCACATTGTAAGACTGCTTTTTGAACACTTGCTAGCTATGATTACAATTCAATTGGAACTTATTACTGGTGAGTAATAATCCTGAAATCTTGAGCAAAACTTGATTGTGGAAAATGAGAAAAATATATTATGCGTATAATTATGCATGACATTTGCAATGGTATAGGAAATACAATGTATGATAATGCCGGCTGGCTCATCTAACATCTCAGAAATGTTTCATTCATTTATCCATGAAGGAGATTGAGATTTAGAAGGTTGACATTTATGCATCATCATAGCCTAATTATCATACAGAGACACACTCATATAAGTACACATTCACACATACACAGTGCCAAAAAGTGATCTCTGGTCTAGGAAAATTGACATCTTAACCCTTTGTTCAAATAATATAAAAATGTTTTTGTAAGCATATTGCTTAGTTGTGCTAGGAGTCAATTGTTTTATTTGTGATAACGCAATGAAACATGCCAAATTGTGTGGACATAATTTTTAGTCAGGCTGTCATACAAAGAAATTATGAACACATACAAAAATAACTGAATATGTTGTGGTCAATGCTTTTTCCTGAGCCTTTTTGATTTTATGCTTTTCTTTAGTAAAATAAACCTGTAACTGTAGTTTGCTGTGTTTTGCCAAATAATTTTGTCAGATAAATACCTTAACCAAGTTTAATGTTTTGTTCTTACACATACATATATAAATATATATACACTCCTATTAACTCACATTTAAAAAATAATGTTCATATAAAGTTGCCCAAAAAAGTAATTAGACAGTAAGTAACAATGAGTGACATAGCATTAAAAATTACATTTAAAAGTTATATTAATTATATTAATCATAAAATATCATACCGAGTGCATGGCATTTAAGGAAAAAATTAAATTTTTCAATCAAAACATTTCAGAAAAATTGGGTTTTTAAATGGATAAATTAAAAAAATAATCAATATCTCTGCTGAAAAATCATATTAAACCAGCCTAAACCAGTTTACTGGTCTTAGTTGATCTCACAGCTTGGTCAGTTTGTTTGTTTGCGGGGAGAGGTTTTTAGCCATTTTTCTGGGAGACCAGCTGAAGACCATGTTGACCAGGCTAGGAGACTAACTTAAACCACTTTAAGTTAAAACCATCAAAACATTTTAGGCTGGTTTAGGCTGTTTTGTTTTTTTTCTGTAGGGAAACTGTTAAGATAATAAAAGTATTTGGACACTTTCTGGTTGTCAAGCATAAATGGATCATGTTAATAGATGAACTACACCAGTGGACTTGAAGGGAAACTGTCAACATACTGTACATCTACTAAAATAGTTTGAGTAACAGTTAAAATAAAGCTAAAAGCATGGCTAAAATATGAGAAAGGGTCTAGCATCATTTGTTTGCATAACCCACTTGCTATGATATCTACTGCAAAGGCATTCAGACACTTCTAAGTGTAGCATAACCATCCAAATACTTTTTGGGGCCACTGTATGGTGTAAACTCCGTCACAGGCCATGCCGATGATTTTGAAAGAGCTGTAAATCTCCCTTTTAATGTTCGCTTTCCTACACAGCCCAGCAGTATCATAAACTGATTGGTTTCCCCGCATATCCAGCTGAAGGGAATTAGATTTGATCCCTTTTTCCCGCTTTGAATGACTGAGTGTTTGGCCCAGAATAATGCGCCATAAAAGAGCTCAGCAATGAAGAAAATGGTTTCCTTTCCTTTCCAACCTCACAAACGTTAAACACCTTGACAGCATCCTACAGTGGGAAGAAATGGGCTGGAAAATGGGAGTGTGACATCCAGACAGATGGTGTCAGAGTGCTGGCACAAGCTAGAGGAAGAGGGCATATGCCCACATTTGGACTGGCACAACTAGATCCACTGGCATAAACAAGCACAGTCGAACATGCAGCAGTCAAGCAGGATTTATCACACCACCCAGTGTTTTAGAAGACAAAGACCCCCAAACACCACAATCTGTGTGTGTGTGTGCGTCCTGCTCCCTGTTGAAGGAGATTTTGAGCTAGTCTTAATCCAACTGTGACAGAATTACACAGATTTGTGAGGCAGTAACAAAGCGAACAGGATCTGCGCAAAGTAAATGAGTGTCACTCTTGTCTTGCAAACGTCTCAGAAATGGTTCCGCTGATTGCCAGGGATCATCATAAACACATTTACCAGTGACTGAAACTCTCTGATCACACAGTACGCAGCAGGATTCAGTCCCCAGAGCGCTATCACTAGGACACTTTCATCTTTATGGAGTGCAGAATAACGGTGCAATTTCAACTAAATGTCGTCGACAAAAACTACAATCAAGAAAGTTGGATAATTCAAAGACATTACAAAAAGAGAGAAAAAATAATGGTAAAAATATACACGTCTTCACAGGAATAAGGTGTAAATCTTATCAATTAGAGTATTTCATGTAACATTATGGTGTTACTATGTCTAACATTTCTTTCTGACATGTAAAATAACATCAAATATGGTATGATTTAAAAAGTATTGCCAGAGTTAGAGATTTGAGAATTTTCCACTCATCATCTGCTCATTCAATTTTCATTTGAGTTCAGTTTCTGAAGAATCAATATCCGCAAGAACATCAGGGTGCTTTCACACATGACTGCTTCCAGGAACATACTGCGATTTCTTCCTAAATATGCAAACAGAACAGTTTGATTTAACACCATACGCTCAAATCATAAATCTCACACATCATTTGACATCTAAATCTGACACTGATTGCAATATTCATAGACTTCATAATCAATTTCAAGTATTTGTGTCATTTTTCTGTAAAAATCTAAGCATTGTTCAATCCTTTAAAGACTTGAGTAGCAAATTTGCATAAGATATTAAGACATATCTTAAATTAAATTTGTCTTACCCCATTTGTATTTCTTATTTTAAGCACAAGCTTCACTAAATTATTGAACTTAGATTTGACAAGAAAGAATGCAGATGGGATAATTTTCTAAAAACAAATATTAATATATTGCACAATTTTGGTTCTAATGTAAATATATCATGTTTTATGGATATTTGGATATTTTTAAAGGAAGAAAACAGACTACATTGCATTTCTTATACTCTGCATTTTTGATGTTTTCCAGTACAAACATTCCTAAATAAATATACATATAGAAGCAAAATGACATAAGATATCTTTACATCATAAGATATCATAACAAAGTCCAGTTTATTAAGTGAGTTTATGCTTAAAACAAGAAAAACATAAGCCAATGGAGTAAGAAAAATAAACTTAAGTTAAAGGGAAAAGTTTATTTTTCCTATTCCATTGGCAAATTTTTTTTTCTTGTTTTAAGCATAAACTTACCTAATTTTGATAAACTGATGGATAAAACTTAATATCTTATGTCATTTCACATTTTAAGTAAATGTATATGTTACTGAGTAAGCCTTGAAATGTTAATTATTTTATAGAGCTGAAAGTAAAATGGTATAATCCTGGTTTAAGGCCAGTTTTGACAATAGTCTATTCACCAAACAGCCTCCACATTTATTTAGATGACACCTGTACAAAAGTAATCAGGTGCTCATTGTAATCATTCAGCATCTGAATTCATCCAAACAAAGGGTGAAGTGTAGGCCCACTGTGAGCAGAGAAATTAGAAGCCTCCACATCACATTAATGCTCCTTGCCAGGAAGAGAGATCAGCCGAGAAGAGCCCCTCAATGGATGAGTGGGGTCCAGATTCCTCCAGGACTGCAGTAATGTGTGCCTGAATCCAGATTAGGAGCATCATTGACTCAGCGTGCTTGGCTGCGGTTCAGAGCTTCTACCACGCAACCAAAATGCACCGATGAAGAAAGATCCAGCTTTGATGACACCCTCCAAATGTCCCCATCTCTTTCTCTATCCGCCTTTTTCTCTTTGTGTTTACCTTTATCTTTCTTCATCTCACTCTTTATCTTTCCACTTCATTATGTCTTTCTCTCTGGGATGCTTTCTTTGAGCAGGGGAATGAAGGCAGGAGATCTATTGGGTGCCAAACTCACAGAAGGAGAAGAGGCAAATGGCTGTGGAGAGAGGGGGGGAGAGAGAGAAAGAGAGAGAGAGAGAGAGAGAGAGAGGCAGACATTGCTGCAGGAAGAATACAAGCACATTAGTTCACAGCAGACAGCGTTTCACAGGCCCCGCTCTTCTACACTACATCACACAGGCCTGCAGGCAAAGCAACGGTAGGAACCCGAACCACAGAAGGGAGGTGCAGGAGAGATCATCAGTCTGTCTCTGGTTCCTCGCTCCCCGGAGCACTGCAGGCTTCTGGGGAAAAAGCAGACATGCGTGTCCAAACATTGGTGATTTTGGTTGGCGGGCGGAAAACCAGAGATTGAGCCCTTTAACCAAAGACTCAATCATGAATTGTCACACATGACCAATCATAAAGACCTATTGTCAGAGTGAGCAATGCAATGAAGATGCAAATGGCCTGGAATTTTCCCTTTAAAATCGGTCACAGTGAGCAGGATGCTATACAAAACAGGTGTTTTACATGAAAAATGGGTAACACTTTAGAATACTGATCCTTCATTAATGAATAACTACACAGGAACAAATGAGTAATGCATTATTAACACTCTAGTAACTACTATTAACTAACGAGAAACTCTGTTTAATGAATCAGTAAGTAATAGTGCTCAGTTGAATGTGGTGGTTCACTATTAGCTAATCAGCAACTACTATTTTTTCATACGTCCCAGAGAACTACTAAGAACTACTATATACAGGTTCATAATTAACATGAAGGATGCATAATGTATAATTAATTCTAAAGTGAAGGTCATGGTAACCCACTAGTAATGACTGAAGTATTTAGTTACCACTTTTAAATACAGAGATAGTATGTTAAAAGCATATTTTAGTTCATATTCATGGTGTCTCAAAATAGCACAGTTGAGTACAAGATTATCTTAAGAAGTACTAAAGAAGAAATTTTAGTATATTAAGTACAAAATGAGTGCGCAAAAATAGAGCACTTTTATGGTAGTGTACTTTTTTTTGACACAGTGTAGAATATATGTAAATGAATTCACACATTCATGAGCATTACACCCTGTAAAATATTCTGCCAGACAGTGCATAGTTATTCATTTCACTGATGGCCATTCCGCCGATTAAAACACAGTTACAAACTCCTGGTACAATGAATAATAAACTAGTCTGAATAACTACAGCGGAGTCTTTGATGTACACTATAAAAGTGTTGAAAGTGAAAATCTCTCTCACTCACAGTTTCAGTTTACATTTGTATTGCCGAAGCAGCTGCAGCTTAGCAGGGGGACAATTCCTCCTCCCTCTCTCTCTGTCTGTGCCTGAGGGGTAAAAGATGACAGCGCAGCCCATTTTTTCCGTTATACTATAAAAGTCTACCTCAGCAAACACTCTTGGGAGCCCTTCATTTCCGAAGTAAGCAATCCCACACTCTTGCACACTGACACACACAGACATAAGTGAGCCTTCATCTCAGGAGTTCGGTGTCAAACTCAGCTTTTTATCGCAGTGCTAAATTTATACATTTATATAAAGAAGCTTAGGTGCTCTACCCAATAGGGATTTACGAGAGGTAAATATGAATTCACAGTTTTTGTTTCTTTAGGTTCGAAAGAGCAGCTAACACTTAGCCAGCGTTAAAAGCTCAAAAGCTTTAACATTGGCTAATTAGATGTTGACGAACTTCTCACAAGTAGGAATGACCATTCTGTAACAAGTAGAAGAAAAGCGCTTGACAATGTTTTGTGGGTCCACTATATTTGACATATACGGTTATGTTTAAATATCATGATGTTTAAAGAAATGTTTTAATATGATTAATACAAAATCACAACCTTGGAAATAGTTGCATTTATTTACGAATAGGCCCCATTCACTTCAATTATAAGTGTCTTACTGTAACCCAGATTTCTGTTAGTAAAGACATGTGGAAATTAATTTTTGTAGTAATCAACATTATGCCACAAATGCTGCTGATTGAGCTTAACTTGTGCTCAACCTGGACTAATCCTTATAGGGTGCTTTTTAATAGAGAAACACCCAAGCATATTCACAACAGCTCTAATGTGAGCCTGTTGCTGGTGTGATTTGAATCTGCAGGTTGGCCTTTGATTTGCATGTGTGGATAATCCAATATCCCTGTTCATACTCCCTGGAGTCACTCTGCAAGGACTGGCTGACCTTCCTACACCTACTATTACTCAGCACTCACACACACATACACACTCAGACACACTATCTGTTGTTGGTGACAGCACAAGGAATAATAGCGACACAATGATTGCTCCACAGAGCAATGGATTTAAAGAGCTGTTTTTGAGGGGGAAAAGATTTCACCTCCCTCCATTTAGCAAGTCTGGTCAAGGGCATTTCAGATGTTACATTTTATACACTGCAAACATATTCAACAACTTTACCTGATGAACTGACAGTGCAGTCAGTCGTTTCAGAGACAGGAGGAGGAGACGGGCTACTTGTACATTTCCCATTCAAGTAGGTAGGGGTTGTATCTTTGTGCCTTACCTTAAAGGGCAGAAAAGGCTCAGATTTCATCCAAATAATCTTCATTTGTGTTCCGAAGATGAACGAAAGGTCTTACGGGTTTGGAACGACATGAGGTTCAGTAATTAATCCTTTCATTTTTGGGTGAACTAACCCTTTAAAAATGAAAAAATAACCATTTATATTTCCACCAATATTTCAACTATTTACAATGCAATCCTAATTATTCCAGTCTTTAGTGTCAAATGATCGTTCAGAAATCATATGCTGATTTGGGTTCTCAAACACATTTCTTATTATCAATGTTTAAAACAATTGTGCTGCTTAATATTTGTGAGGACACTGAGATAGTTTTTTTTTTTTTCAGAATTCTGTGCAAATAATGAATCCTTACTGAATTAATTTCTTTCAAATGAAATAAACACCATTGTATAGCCTACACATATATCAAATTATGTGTACTTCATCCTTTGTTCAGCGAGTATACAGTAAACACCAATGTAGTGAAGCTGCAGAGAATTGAGACCATAATGCTTTGCACGATAGAAAAATCAGGCTCTTATGATTGATTAATCCCTCCTACCAGCCCTGCCACAGGTGATTATGGGGGGATTGTGTTTCCACATGGCAGTTTGCTTCAGATTTAAAGGCATTAAAAATGTCCATTAAAAAATGTGAGGCTGATTGTATGTGTTTGGGGTTGTGTATGCGAGTGTGTGTCCACATGCATTTTTGAAAGGCAGATGTGCTGGAATCGGTATGTGTATTAAGCCCACCTTGCTCATCCAGTCCACAACAGCTGCGGCCAAATGAACTTCACTAATGCAATTACAGAGCAGCTGTTGCATCCAGATAACACAAAGGTGCATACAAGCAACTGAGAGTGTGTATAAGTTTGTGTGTGCAAGTGTGTGCGTGCGTGTGTGTGTGTGTGTGTGTGTGTGCGTTGCATCAGTATACATAACCGAGCAAGCAGTGGCCCCAGCAGGGCTGAAATTGGATTAGTGTCAGCCTTGATAAGAGGAAGGACAGTAAAAGGAGAGTGAGAAATTGAAGAAAAGAGCATTGGCTGTAGTAATTTCATTTCCAGATCAGGTGGCTAAAGGTATAAAGGCACTGCTATGGTGCTCCAGTGCAGTAAATGGAATATTCATGCACTGATTGCTTCCCTCTCTCTCTCTCTCATTCTGTCTGTCTTTGTCTGTATTTCTTTTTTTGCACTCCTTATCCTTCCTGCATTGTGCTAGCTGTCATTCAGACACTGTAATCTTATTGTGTTCCTGCCTATGGCTCAGAGCTGTGAGATCTGCAGTATAGCAGGCCCGAAGGGAGGTGCTAGCCAACACTGTAGTAATGGCTTTTGGTTAGGCTGAGGACTTATGGGTTTCTCCTTGGTGTTTAAGGCCTAACAAGCATCATGTATTCTCAGCTGCCACCCTGCTGGAAAGTCCAGGTTTTACAAATCACTACCAAACAAATACATTTTTACGCCAATATTAATGCTGCTCAATGCCAAGGAGCTGAAATGTCTTCCAGTGCATTGATAGTGTGTCATCTGACTCTCACATAGAGGAAAACTGTTACTCTAAATACTTTTGGTTTTTTCAAGGTGAAATGTGTTACTTCTGAGTCAGCGGTACCAAAATAATTCAATAGAGTGCTGCAGGGATAACATATTTTTGTAGGCAAAAACTAGGAAACAAATTAACATTTTAGCAGTTCCGGTTCCATCGTCCTGAAGTCAATGGGTTTTTGGATTAATTAAATAAGGTCTGTGATGTAAGCTTAAGATATTTTTACATTTTATTCTAAGGTTAGTAATCAGTAAGCTTTTACTCGTCTTGAAAAAGGTGGTTACTTACATCATCACACTGAAAAGGTAAACTCATCTACTTACTAGCCTGCTTTTACAGCCTGTTTTTTTTTTTTTTTTTTTCATTTCTGAAGATTTTTTTTGTTGAACAAAATGTGTAAGAATCTTGAACTTTTGTTAGTCACAGAGCTTATAATGCAATAATTCAAAAACTAATGGAAAAATCCCACTGGGTTTTGTCAAGGGAACCAGGGTGATGCTACTGTAACTTCCAGGTTGGCTGACAAAATGTGTCTTTATACTGCAGCAGTCTATTGCATTGCAGTTATGCCTATATTGTTTGAGTGATTAAGCTTATTTTATTATTAATCAATAATGATAAGCATTATATTGAACTATCATATTTTACTGGCGTACACTATTTGTATATTTTACAAAATATCACACAAGTAAGAGTGCCATTCTTCCAAATATCGGTGTGGTTGTGATTCGACCGTATAGGCACGCACCACAGCCTTGCTGATTTACAAACTATCAAAATGACTGAAAATGTGATATAGCTAAAAATTCAATAAATAATATGTTTATATGTAGTAACTTATAGTATAAATAGTTTACTTCTCGGATGAATGAAAAGGTTAGTAATTCAATGACTTGATTTTTAGGAGTCATTTATTGAACCAATTAATTCAAAACACTGATTTATGAATTGGTTGAATGAATCACTCAATGATTTAGCATACCCATGTAACCAAGAGTCACCGGGGGGGAAAACACCACCACTAAAGTTCTACACCTTACATTCAGCAACTGCAAAAATGTATTTTTCTGAGGTTCTCAGCATCACCTAATATATACCACTTGCAAAGACATACAAACCAATAATACATTTTTAATGTGCAGCTCAAAATGCTGACAATGGTATGAGACTCTCTCTCCTGAAAATCTATCTATCTCTCAAATAATTATTATGGAAAGCTGATTATGTGGATTTACGAAAGTCTTTCCCTGTGAAGTGCATTTTGGGTTGGAGGGAGAGATTCAGGGCGAATAACTTCAGTGCATCAAAAATTCATCACTCTGCTCACAGCTGATTGGCTCATGTCTGTTGGAGATCTGTGACAGAGAACATAACCTGCAGGTAATGAACACTGTTAACAACATACCCACCTTCGTAGTAACGAAAATCAAGGACTGGCTCACTGAAAGTGATAGTGTTCCTGCTACTAATTAGATCTAAAATTCGATTTGTCAAAATTTCTTTCATCAAATTTTATTTCACAGAGGTTTCCTAAATAACATGTTCTTAAAGTCTGTGATGAGCTTTGATTTTTAGTTTGAAAAATACCAGTAGGCCCTAAATAATTTAATGAGCGCCTGAAGTTAGAGCTTTTTGTATATTCATTCAGTTTTGGGGGGCCTAACAATAATAAATTATATAATTTGGTGCTCCAGTGCAACTATAATAGGTTTCCCAAATTATTCATTAATCTTTGAGGTAATGAAAGACGTAATCCAATCATTTACTTCTAAAATATCTACACAATTACCCTCTAATCTTATGGGTATAAACAAAACTTAATTGAAGAAGTCATTGCAGAATCTGAACTTTACAATTGTAAACAGGTCTAAAATAATGCTGCTTACTCATATGAGCCTTTCACTAAAATTTGAAAATGATGAAAAAAAAAATTTTAAATACAAAGTTGATCTTTAATATGACCCTGGACCACAAAACCAGTCATAAGTCGCACGGGTATATTTGTAGCAATAGCCAACGATACAATGTATAGGTCAAAATTATTGATTTTTCTTTTATGCCAAAAATCATTAGGATATTAAGTAAAGATCATGTTCCATGAAGTTATTTGTAAATTTCCATAAATATATCAAAAATGTATTTTTGTGAGTGGATATGCATTGCTAAGGACTTCATTTGGACAACTTTAAAAGCGATTTTCTCAATATTTTGATTTTTTTGCACCCTCAGATTTCAGTTGTATCTCGGCCAAATATTGTCCTATCCTAACAAACCATACATCAATGTAAAGCTTATTTATTCAGATTATGTATAAATCTCAATTTTAAAAAATGGACCTTTATTACTGGTTTTGTGGTCCTGGGTCACAAATATCAATCTTCTACTAATATAGAAGTTTTCTCTCCAATTCTTGAAAGTGCAATTGAAAGCACAGACCATATTGCATATTAGTAATGTGATTTTTTTGAAACTGCCTGCTTGATTTCAATGTCATCAATCTGATATCCATCAACTCTAAGAAACAAACTGACTTGATGTGTTATGGCGATATAAATCAAAACAATGTCTGTTTCACATCCTTCTGAAAGCCTGCCAAGCCAATGTCAAGGTCACACCAACCTCTCCAAATCAATACTGCTATCAATAATTTCATTAAAAGCACAAGATGAATTGTCTGTACTTCACTGGGGTTTTGCAGTTGCATCCCTAAATGGTAAAATAGTGCATTACTACAGCTCAACATCACTGGAAGATCAACCCATGAATATGAAACAGGCATTTGGCTTCAGAGCTAGAAGTGAAGTGATCATAAACGTTTTAACTGCTCGTGTGGTTAGACATGAACCCTCGTGGCCATAGAGAGAATTATGCTATTGATAGACAAAAACGTTAAGGTCTCTGTGAGAATTGTGGATTGAGAGGGGGGAAAAAGAGGAGAAATAGGAAACAGACGCAGACGGGTATTCAGGATTCAGCTATGGGGCATAATGGCTTCAGGCTCGTCTGCCAAGAAATTTCCATTTCCACAACGTGTGAATTATCCACATTGCCTTTGTATGGTCACGTTCCTATTAAATAAGCTGCAGACTCAATCCTATCTACAGGGACCACACAAATGATTTGCCAAATAGTGAGTTCATATTTGAAAATGTGGCAATATTTCCGTGAAGTCATTCTGGTGTTGTAAATACGCACACTCATTGAATTAACATTTATGAGTGAATACATATTAGGTATGATGATGGTATTTGCATTCTTCCCACCGACTACTGGTCCTGTAAGTATCTGGCCTTATTATGCATGAAATCCATCAGTGTCAGACCACAGGATATGCCACCATGTACATGCATTAGTAATATTTCTGACTGTAAAGTAAACACGATTCATCCATCATTCAGCAGTGGAACAGCAACACAAATGCAGGCCGACAAACATTAAAAAACATGTCATTATGCAAGCACACAAGTTCACAGTACCAGCTGGAGATGTTTGAAGGAGATGTGCATCTTTAAATTATTCCATCTTTCTTATTTTATTACTTATGAAACAACAAATCAATAAAACATCTTATGCAATTCTTTAACCTGCCATAAGAATAAAACAGCAATTCTGCAGAGGTTTTCAGAGCACTGGCTTTGGAACCATAAGCATGCCATCCTCCCACACACCCATGCACATGCATTCACATATGCTAAATTCAACCTCAACACACACGTACGGCATCATAGCTCCTCTGAGAGCTCCTGATTTGCCTCACAGATAGACTGACATGGGATTTTCAAAAGATTTCAGCATGAAGCTGAATTGCTAATGCAAACAAATGATCGAGGTATTTGTTATGCATAATCCTCAGGGGCAAGAGTAAAAGTATCTTGCTGGATGAAAACGAGGGAAGGTTCTGGAGACAATATCTCTAAAGTATTAATTTGAATATAACTGTGCATATAGGGGAGATCAGGGCTAGTTGTCACAGATTTTACTGAATATTTCAAAGGATAGGTTTAGGTTTGAATTTAATTTCTATATAGGTACATCCCTAAAAAGTCATGTCTAAAAAGAAACTAGAAAATAACCACTGTTATTACAATAATAGCTGGTTATTATACTCATAATGTCAAATGGAACTGAAGAATACCATATGTTTGAACACTTTAAAAAATGATATTAAAACAAATTTGGAAATAATATCTAAATGTTCTTTTTTCCCCTCTATATACCTTTGACACGTTTGGTTATAAGTAGGCCTACTCTTGCTTGTACAGTTTGCTTGGTAGTCACTGTGATATAGCCCTTGCGACTACCACCGATTCCCTTATAATATTTATCACAGGCATTGTGACCTACTGTAACTTATACTGTACACTCATGTATAGTGAGAAAGAAGTACAGTAAATAAACAAGAATGAGAGACCTAACTGGTGGACTTAATGGATATGACCCCCCTTTTTAAAATAGAGTATAGAGAGACTCTGAGAGAAAGAGGCTGAGAGGCACTGAGAAGATTTTCTTGGGTGACTGGAAACAAAGACATGCTAATTATTGGCTTGTGATGAAACTACAAGAACACAGTTCACGCTTCTCAGGTCCGTTCCCCACACACCACTAATTGCACTGTCAAACTCACAGTTTCTCATATGCTCATATATTTCACACGCATGCACAAGTAGACATATATATGTAAGCCATTTGTTTTTGTTGCAAGGCAATGATAATGAGTCGTTTGAAAGTAAAGGGCACCAGCCTAGTCATTTTGCTGCTTTCAGCGTCGAGTCAATAGCATAACGACGATGTGTCAACAGTGGCCCCTAGCGGATACTGAGAGTAATGCACAAAGACAGAACAAGAGTCGGCTTTCGTTGTCGTGTTTATAGGGAAGGAAGTTAATTGTTGTGTAAACATTTTTGATTAAATCTTTTGTTCATTTTAAAGTTATTTAAATCCGTAAGTGAACAATGGAACAATTTATTCTCTCAATTTATGCATTATCCACTCAAATGTTAACATATATGCAATACATTATAAATCCTACATAAATACAGAATATATTCATGCATTTTCTGTAGTTGTATAAAGATAAGCTGATTTTTTTTTCTTTTAAGGCATTCTTGTCATAAACGAGCAGCTAAATTGCAGCTTGATAAATATAATAAATCATGTCTTTATGAAAATCTATAGGTTTCTACAATGGTTAGCTTATGATTAGCTCAATACAAACGATAGAAGTCAATAGCAAGTCATCCATGATAGAAAAACAAGTGTGTGTGTGTGTGTGTGTGTGTGTGTGCGTGCGTGTGTGTGTGTGGTTCATGTATGTTATGGAGACAAATATCCCCACAAAGATGGCAATATCCAAAATTGTGTACTTGTGGTGACATTTTTGGTCCCCATGAGGAATACAGCTTATAAATCATACTTAAGTGATGTTTTTTAAAAATCTAAAAATGGGTAGGTTTAGGGTCAGGGGATAGAATATACAGTTTTACACATAAAAATGGCAAACCGTTAGGGTTAGGTTTATTTTATAGCAACAATGTCAATGAGAAGGACTATGTATGTTGACTGTACATGCTAAGTGTTGTTTAGCACCTGCCACAAACATACCCCTGCTCTCTTGTTTTAGCCCATGTGGCCATTGTTCTGACGGAAATTAGTATAAAGTGCTTCAGATGCCAAAAACAGGTGTTTAAAGAGAGAGAGGGAGAGAGAGGGTTCTGCTTTAGCCAAATTCAGACTCATCTACACATTACACAGGACTGAGGGTCTGCAGGTAAGCCACATACATTTACTCTTACTTATCTATCATATATTGATCTATTAGATTAATCGAATTTGATGATCATTAGTGGTATAGATTATATTATTTGTTATAATTCTAATATGATATATATAGATGTTATAGAGGATTTTGTACATTAAATAGCCTCCGTCACAGTGGAGTTTTTTATAACAGCACAACCCATCAATCAAACAAAATTGCATTTTACACAACAGACAAAAAATAAAAACAGGGGCTATCTTACACAAAATTGTCAGCAACAATATAATATCTAGTGAACATCTATTCATTTAAAACTGGTCAATTTAATCATATCAGAGATGACTTATATGTTCTTCAAGTCCTATAAATCTCTGCTTGTTTATGCACCTTATCTATTTGGGCATTATATTGATTTTTGCCATATAAAAGCCTAACTAAAAGCTGAACTAAAAGCCTCTTGATGTCCATGAAGCATCTCAGATATTGTGCTCTCTGCAGGCTGATCAGATTTCTGGGGCAGTGTAGTGGAGGTTCCAAACCCCCTGAAGATGTATGGCCTGTATTTGGAAGCGGTGAATGACTACATTAATGAATCATATGGAGAGGACGTATGGAGACTAATCGAAGCCAGAGCAGAGATCCCACACCTCAAATTTGTTCGACACCAGATGTACAAGTAAGTCCTGAAAATGCAGAGTCACATATCTGATTAATTAATTGTATCTGGCTAATTTAACAATGCTGGTGTTTGTTATTCCAGCGATAATCTGATCCTAAGATTGGCAAAGGCAGCTGGAGAGGTTTTGGGAAAAACTCACGATGAGCTGATGTACGCTTTTGGGGTCTACATGGTCAAGCGGATAGGAAACTATGGCTATGAGAGGATCTTAAAGGTGATTTTCAAGCACGGTAGACTCTGTATGTGGCAGGTACTGATTTAGGTAAACATACACTATCATTCAAAATTTTGGGGTCAGTAAGATTTTTTTTTTAATTGATCAAGTGTGAAAGAAAAGACTTTTACATTAATACATACATGTAATTTCAAATAAATGTTGATCTTTCTATTCTTCAAAGAATCCTAAAAAAAAAAAAAAAAAAGTATCAGTTTCCACAATAATATTTAGCAGCACAACTCTTATCAACTTTGACTATAAGAAATGTTGCTTGAGCACCAAATCAGCTTATTAAAATGATTTCTGAAGGATCATGTGACACTGAAGACTGTAGTAAAGACTGCTGAAAATTCAGCTTTACCATCACAGGAATAAATTACATTTTACAATGTATTAAAATACAAAAGAGTCATTATAAATTGTGATTATATTTCACAATATAGCTGTTTTTACTGTATTTTGGATCAAATAAATGCAGCTTTGGTAAACATAAAAGATTTGATAGTACAATAAAGCTATTTTAAATGTACTCTTAATTCTTTTTTAAAAATCTTAGCCTATATTTAAAAAGAATTATGATTTATTCTGATATCATTAAAAAAAAATCAATCTTACCAACCTTAAACTTTTTTTAATGGTAGTATATGACATTTTTCTTTTATTTTTATTTTTATTGGGCTTTTCTCAATGGATAATTGTATAATTGTACACATATTTTACAATCTCTTCTAATGTCTTTGTCTCAGGTACTGGGGCGCAATGTACGAGATTTCATCAATGAGCTCGACAACCTGCACGAGTACTTCCGTTTCTCCTTCCCAAAAGTCCAGCCGCCCAGTTTCTGTGTAGAGGAAGAATGTGAGACAAGTCTTACCCTGCATTACCGTTCAACAAGGAAAGGATTCACACAGTTTGTCAAAGGTAATAGTGCTAAGTGTTACATTCTTAGACACATGTTGTGGAGAGTATATTCAGACCAGCAGCACTATTACACGTGTGACATTGCTTTTAAACTACAGTTCAATAACAACAAATCAGTAACATTCAGACACAATATTGACAGTAACTTCGTTGCTCCACCATCAAGAATTTTTCCAAGTAAAGCCAACGCAAAATTAAATATTGAGCATCTCAGAGCAGCAAATAGTGATGTTTCTCTCTTGAACGAATCGAGTGGATGAATGATTCTATGATTCATTCACATATAAGTCACTTGTTTCAATCCTGAATGAATCGGAACAAATTGGCTGAATGAATGATTCAGTGAGTTACTTATAAAGACAGTCGCCTGTTGCCACCTACTGGCGTAACAATGTAACCTGCAGAAAGAGTCACCAGTAATGCAAACTCAAGGCTCAGAATGAACTTTTTTATAATAAGTACAGGACAAGTATTAAGATTTCCACCTGATTACACCAAGTCACAACCAATAATAATTTACATCCAAAAACTGTACATCTGAGTCAAATGGTTTCCTACTGAGCCTCCTTATATTTGCTTAATTAATCTGCTTTTGTACGTCATTTACTGAATGAACAGTTACCATATTAACAGGATGAGCATAATGGTGACCTCTGCATGCGTGCTTTCTAAAACTGTTTGCATATTAAAATTCTTGAGAGAAATTCTTGGTGAAAATAATGATCTCAAAGTGACGTTCAGATAATTGAGATGTGGTAAAATGATGTTTGACTAGAATTTACACAGTGAAAGCTGGTCAGCCACAGTGTTTGTAGCCTCAGGCTGTTTAAAATTCAAAAAACGTCTGTTGTGGCTTCTCTGTAGGGCAGCTCTCTCAGGTGGGCCGACAGTTTTACAACACAGACATTGAGGTGGAGATTCTGTCCAAAGAGGAAACAGAGAAAATGACTTATGTGGTAGGAGTCCAAACAGACGAGACATTTACCTTCTTCTGTATACACAAACCCTGCTCTGTTATTCTTTATTTCTCACATTTCTGATCTTCTCACTCTCTCTCTGAAGGTGTATAAGATGAATTTTGACAACGCTGCGTTTAAGCACCGTATGCCCCAGCAGAAAACAGCTCCAGGCTATGAGAAACTGCCCATGAAGAGAGGAATTTTTTTCGACATGTTCCCCTTTAGCGTGATATTCCGCAGGGACATGACCATGTATCGGATCGGAGACGGTTTGAAAGAGGTGTTTTCTGATCTGCAGGGAAAAAAGGTCAATGAAGAGTTTACCCTGGTGCGACCCATGCTGGAATTCAGCTGGGATAATGTGAGTGAATGGGAGGGTAGGAGAATAGATCCGAAGCCAAAGTACCTTGAAAAGAACAACCAACAACTTAAAGATGAGGCATCTAAAAAATGTTTATGCTTTCTTTTCTTGCTCTTGGCATTTTTGTCCTGAAAAGATGCTTTGGTGTGTGTTGGTGTGTGCTCTTTCAGATCTACACCCACCTCAACAATGTGTTTGAACTGCTGTCTAAGGCTGTGGTGGAGAGCAAACAGAAGGTCAACATCCCTAAACTTAACAAAGAAGAACCAGAGGAGAAAGAGGAGAATGAAAAACCCAAAAAAGAAGAGAGAGGTACAGTTCTAAGATTCTGTTTTAGTCAAAACGGAATATGCAGAACGTTTTCACAATTTTTACACTGACTGTGAGGTATAATCTGTGGAATTACAGAATGGATTAAATTATGGATAAATGTGTATTATAAATTATCATGTTACACACACACACACACACACACACAAAATTTTGCACTCACATATTCCATGCCTAATAATAGCCAAAGCCACACTGACCAATCAGAACCGCAGCCGTCCTGACTAGGGGTTGCACAGACTAGTCGACTTGTTGACTTTAATGCTCTGCCATGAAGTTTTAAGCTTGACCTCAACTAGTTGCTGATCATGCGATTTTGACACCAACTACATGGCCAGCTTGGCCACCTTGCAGAAGACCTTCATACTGTTCTGACTTAATGTACTATATCTTTTCTAACTGATCAGACTTAATGGTTTTCATATAAATTATGATCAAACTCCAAAAAAAAAAAAATCCATTACACTGGCTGTAATACTAATGCTGTCCCACAGGATAGTCTTTGGAAGTCCACTTTTACGCCCCGTTTCCATCAGTTAAAATGACAAATAAAGGCATACTCTGAGAGCACTCCACAAGTTATGTTTGTTTAGACCATCAGGATATCCAATATTAATGCACGTTTTAAACCGTTTAATGATGTGATCAACAATTAGTCGACGTTGACTCAAATGTAATAACAGTCAACTTCAAAAAATCTGAGGTCTTTCAACCCCAAGTGCTGACATCAAAAATCAGAAACATGAACAATACAGTATGTGAGCATCCACATCCAACCATCTAACCTCTATACAGATTAATGCAGATAATGTCCTTAAAACATCTCATGCTGAATTCTGTCACTGTGCCTCTGCTGTTCTCTCAGATATTAAAGTGATGGAGGAAATGAAGGGGACAGATCAGGAATACAGCGGCACTCTGACGCAGTACAACAGCTCGGCTAATTCTGGAGGAGAGGACATCGAGCTGCTGGCTTTTCAGACTGTCACCGGTTAGACACGTTACAGTAAAGTGATGCTCTGAATGAGCTCCACTGGCATCTTTCTAGACATTGTTTTATGCTTTTGGAAAACATTCAAGAACACTTCTGTGGCATAACGGAGATCCAAGACAATATTGAGAAATTCTATCAAGTCAATGAGATTAAAATCATTATTCAAAGTGTTTTGGGAACCAAAACAGACTCAGAAAGTGCTCTAGTCTTGATCTTCCATATGAATGCAAAAATTAAACTTCTCTCTTTCTCAGGTAAGTGCAGTGAAACCATATTTGAAGACATGCGGGAGCCCCCTAAAAAGCCTCTCCACCTCAAGGGCCAGATGAAGTACGTCCCTCAGTGGGACTCCCTCATCTTTCTAGGAACTCCCATGTAAGCTCTTGCACATTTACATCATTGTAGTCTGGGCTAATGGAAAACAGTAGTTTATTTATTGCCACATAAAACTGACAATCAAGAGTTCTCTGCCAAGTCATTTCAAAGGCACCATATCCTACACTCTCGTAGCTTATTTTAATCATTATTTAGTTTGAAATGACCATTTTCCACTCTCTCTCTCTCTCTGACCTCTGAGAATTAAACTGGTTTCAGGATCCAAATCTTACATTGGACATCAACCAACACTGCATCAAAAAAATGTTAAGCGTTAAAAAGCAAACAAATATGTCCATCAAATCAAACATGTTGCCATTTATTTTGCTATCTCAGCTATGCACAATTATATGGTTAGTTGGCAATATATAATTTGCATTAGCATTGTTTTTTTCCCTACTGTCCATGACCCCATCAGAACAGACCTGCAATCTGCCAGTTGGGAACTACTATCTATATACAGTAGCACATCTAACTCTTTTATTTAAATCCTGTTTTCCATGATATGAGCCCTTTAAAATGTATAGTTATAAGTCTACAATTGTCAGATCTGTCTGTAGATAGAGTTTAACCACAGCTCTATCAGAAAAACAAGCTGTTTTTATAAAAAGATTACAGCTATATATGTTGAAGTCTTTATTAAAACGTATTCTCCTTTTTACAGTATTGAGACAGTGGAGGACATGATAAAAATGGGTGTTTACGTCAATGATTTAAACCTGCATGATTCAAGCAGAGAGCTCATCCTGGCCGGAACACAGCAATCAGCCGAGCTGCAACTGGCACTTGACCAGGTATAAATGTCACACTGATGCCACTAGTGTGAGCCCAAAATCCCATACTTAAAGAGACACATTTTATTTAAAATGTCGGAGTTATGTAGCAGAATTTCCAGTATGGACTGACTCAAGTCTATTAAGACAATTAACAAACGCGGTGTCTGTGGCTGTGGTTATTGCATCTAGAAATGATATGAAAATGACAGGCCGATCTCTGACTGTGCCTCCTACAGGAGCAGCAGAAGTATGCACAGCTGCAGGAGATCATTAAAAAGCTGGATGAGGAGAAGAAGAGAGGAGACTCCCTGCTGTACGCTATGATACCCAAAGCAGTGGCGGACAGACTGCGCAAGGGAATCACAGCCCTGGAGACATGTCAGGTATACACAAACCCACCCATTAAACACACTTCTAAACACACCTGGTACAATGAAACCCACAATTTAAATGAATTTATAGTATATTATAGACTGATCATTAAGATCAAAATCTCAAGAGGGTTAATGAAGTATAATGAAAAGCGCTGTATTTTTCCTCTAGTGCTGTCCTGCTGTTATTAAGTGCTGTTCTTGATCTGTTATCTCCCTCTAGGTGTTCCCAGACGTGACCATCCTGTTCAGCGATGTGGTGAAGTTTAATGAGATCTGTATCCACATCACCCCCATGCAGGTGGTGGACATGCTAAACGAGATATACATCGTTTTTGACACACTCAGCGAAAAGCACAATGTTTATAAGGTAACATAAGGAACTCCAACAAAGGCAACTTGTCCACTGATGCAACATATATGTTCTTTGACCTAAAAGACCTTCAAAGCAATCCTCTGCTTTTTCTTTACAAGGGAGAGACAAAATATCATTACCATATCGGTCATCGGCCTATATTAGAGGTTTTTTAAAAATGTATCAGTATCAGTGGATACTGGACACACAAACGTTCAAAATTTTGGGGTCAGCAAGATTTTTGAAAGAATTCTCGGTAACACTTTAGTATAAGGAACATGTATTCACTATTAACTACGACTTTTCCCTCAATAAACTCCTAATAAACTCCTAATTTACTGCTTATTAATAGTTAATTAAGGTAGTTGTTAGGTTTAGGTATTGGGTAGGATTAAGAATGTAGAATAAGGTCATGCAGAATAAGGCATTAATATGTGCTTAATGAGTACTAATAAACAGCTAATTTTCTTGTAATACGCATGCTAATAATTCTCTTATACTATTTTAATATATTTGGTCACACTTTAGATTAGGGTCCAATTCTCACTATTAACTAACTATAAACTATGACTTTTGACTTAATGACCTAATTGCTACTTATTAATAGTTAGTAAGGTAGTTGTTAATTTTAGGTATTGGGAAGGATTGAGGAATGTAGAATATGGTCATACAGAATAAGACATTAATATGTGCTAATAAACACATAAACAGTACTAATAAACAGCCAATAACATAGTAATATGCATGCTAATAAGCAACTAGTTAATAATGAGAACTGGACCTTAAACTAAGTATTTCCATATATTTTAAAATGTAAATGTGAATATGAAAATCACTACTCCGGTCTTCAGTGTCACATTATGCTTCAGAAATCATTCTACTGACTAGGTGCTCAAGAAACATTTCTTATTATTATCAATGCTAAAAACAGCATCAATGCTTAATATTTTTGTGGAAACCATGACACCATTTTTTCTGCATTATTTGATAAATAGAATTTCAAAAGTACAGCATTTATTTTAAATAGAAATATTTTGTAACATTGTGTCTTGTTTTGATCAATTTAATGTGTCCTTTCTGTTTTTTGTTTTGTTTTTTATCATACTGACCTCAAACTTTTAAATAAGCATTTGTAAATTTTGGCAAATCTCAAAATGAATAACCATTTATTATAGTGTATTTAATGACTTTAATATCGACCATGGGCTGAAAATAATTTCGGATGTAAATATTGGTAAATACTGGAGAATACCAGCTTAGTGGTGTCTGCCACTATATATCTATGCATCCCTATTTTTTTACTAAAATTATTTCTAATTAAGTAATCTTTTAATCTTTATTGTCATTATTAAAGCCCTCAAAATTGAGTGCGTAATACAACTCCAACTAATGCTCTTGTTCACGCAGGTGGAGACCATTAGGGATGCCTACATGGTGGTGGCAGGTGTGCCCAACAAAACCACATTTCATGCCCACCACATCTGTGACATGGCTCTAGATATGTTAAGCTCCATCGATCACCTAAAAGACCCCTCCACCGGGGACAACATCCAGATCCGTGTCGGTAGGTGCACCCGGATTCACACAGTATCACATAATAAAACAATTGCATCCCTTTCATCTGACTTTTTCTTTATGTATTCGTAATTTATATGCATGCCACACAATGTAAGAACCTGATTTACACATTTTAAACTCTTCATGCTCCAGCTAAATTCTTTATTGTTGGTCTTTACACAGGCATTCACTCTGGAATGGTGGTGGCAGGGGTGGTGGGTCTGAAAATGCCCAGGTATTGTCTGTTTGGGGACACGGTGAACACGGCTTCTCGAATGGAGTCAAATGGCGTGGTGAGCCACTTTCTTATGCTGTACTGAGACTAGAAATGAACAGCCTCAAATAACTATACAAAACTGTCTCATCATTAAATAAATGAGTGAATTTTAAATTATATTATACAGGAAATACAGTTAATTAAACAGCTAATTGTACTCTTTCTGTTTCTGTGCGGCTAGGGCATGCAAATCCACATCAGTCAGACCACCAAAGACCATCTGGAGCATGAGCCATACATCATTGAGGAACGTGGAAAGATTTTTGTTAAGGTACTACAGTATTATCATCACCAACATCTTCACAGTCATTATCAACAATGTTATGCACATAACTTCCAAAACTATGTACAACATTAAAAATTTTAGTTTTTTAGTTCTTTTATGCTCACCAAGGCTGTATTTATTTGTACAAAAATACAGTAATTTTAACATATAATTTATTCCTGTGATGGCAAAGCTGAATTTTCATCAGTCTTTGGTGTCACATGATCCATCAGAAATCATTGTAATATGCTGATTTGGTGCTCAAATAACATTACTTATTATTATGAACAGTTGTGCTGCTTAATATTTTTTGTGGAAACATGATACTTTTTTCCCCAAGATTCTATGATTAAAAGAACAGAATTTTTAAATACAATTTTTTACTGTCACTTTTGATCAGTTCAATGCATGCTTTCTGAATAAAAGTACTGAATTCAAACAAAAATCTTCCTGACCCTAAATTTTCAATGGTAGTGTATATATTAGGGTTCACAAACATAACATAGCATAACATAGTCCGGGTCAAAAAATGTATTTCACAGCCACAGTTTAATCCAAGACTTCCATGTAAACCAAAGTCTTGCCCAAAAACAGTTGCATTCAAATGCTCGACCCGCTCCATGTGTAGTAAGACATTTATTAGCCTATTTAAATGGATTCATATCATGTGAGTGTACATGACTGTAATACCATGTCTACACCAGACGGAACCGCCGCAACAGCTAAAAGCTGTCTACGCTGAAAGTGACAAACCAACCATTGCAAAGCACTTGGACTACATCAGAAATAGAACAGGGAATGCGTTTACTGTCAGGATATTGTTGTGTTGTGTCGCGTCGCATCGAATCAAGTGTAGACTATATCACTGATTATAATGGGTTGTGTTGTAGACACGGTTTAAGTGTAACAGAGACCTGCTAGTAAAGAGCTGTGCGAGTAAACCTTACTTCCCTGGCCTCAGGAGGCACACTAGCAACGGATGCTAGAGTCTGTGGTGTTTAGCATTCTTGTTAGCCACCTCCCAAGCCGGAAACGCCTCTCGAATACTGATACGAGTAGAACCGGAGTGGTTACATTGGTGCCGTGACTTGGATGGGATTGGAGTTTAGGGGGGTGAGTATAACGTAAGGTGCTCTAGAGGTGCTCTAGAGGCTCCAATGCCGGAAATGCCCGTTCGAATCCCTCTCGGAGCGGTGTGAGTAGAACCGGAGGGATTGCATAAGCATATGTACCATTCACTTCTTTATGTAAAACCTTTCAAATAAAGAACATTTTTTTGAGTATGACTTTATATGACTCATATCACTAGCAAATAAAGTGGTGTGAAATCAACTCTAATCCCTCTTGATTCAGGGAAAAGGTTATATGAAGACATACTGGCTGAAGGGAAAGAAAGATCTGTCATTTAAGACTCCAGCAGAGCTCAGATACAGCAATGAGCAGAAGGACTCAGAGGACAGAAGCTCAAATGGGTGAGTTTGGAAAAAACACAAGTCAAAGCACAACAACTATGTGATCTGCACTGCTGAAAAAAGACCAGAATTCTAGTAGGTTTACAAAATTTTGCTGGTGAAACTGGTTGACAAGCATCATGGCTGACCAAGGAAGACTAGCAAACACAAAACTTAACATATGCAGGTAGCTGTTTTTGCTGGTAAGCACTTATTATATGATGGCTTAACATAAATTAAATTAACATTTTATATTCTCTGCAGTTTATAATAAATCATTTTAATGCCTTAAACATGATGATATGACTTACCTGCCATTCATTTGAGCAGGCCATAACCTTGCACCTTTCAATTCATCATGTTTTTTCATCCTCCAGAAAAGTATCCTGACAGAATGCTTAACAGTTGTGTTTCTTCCATCTTAAATGTATTTTCGTTCAGGTCCACTTGCACCAACAGCAAACATTCCCCATCAAACCTGAACACCCCCAATGAGGAGCAGGCTGAGGGCAAGCCCACTCCCACTGACCTGCCCCCTGATGCCCTACCAGCACTAGAGGGCGCTCCAGACACAAACACGTTCACAAATGAGTCCCAGCAGGACAAAGAAAAGGTTAAAAAGACAAAGAATAACAAAGGAGGGAAGGCAGAAAATGCTTCGGCTAATGCGCAGGAAAGCACTCCACCTGCTGGCGGTCAGGAGAATGCAGCTCCAGAGCTTAACAACAAAAAGCATAGTTTCAGAAGCCAGTACTCACGATTACCAGCGAACCTCCCCATGCGAAGCACAGCCTGCAGTCTGCTGTAAATATCCAGGAGAAATGTATAAAATAGTACCTATTATATTAGTAAATACTTCCAGCATGAATTTCACAGACATATCAGATCAAGTAATGATCAGATAACTGCATCTGAGGCAGCAAATTCTGCCATACACCAGGTCACTAAATTCCATGATGTATTTGGTCACAATTTGACAGTAAGGTGAATGGAAAATAAGAGAGGACGTCCAGCTGCTACTTCCTCTTTAAAAAGTTTGAATAACTATATTTGAATGTTCTATTTA